>OZ038380.1:173573896-173735572 GCA_964036045.1 Eutreptiella sp. 'Long Island Sound 2002'
CCCGGGCCCAGAGGCCTGGGCCCCCGCGCTGCCGCGTCCCCTTTTGCAGATTCGCCGCGGTCGTCGTGGAGCTCCCGGTCCCACTCCCATTCCTCGCAGCTCACGCGGTCCACTGCCTCGGCCGGTGTGTAGGCACGCGGCCCACCGCCCCGGCCGCCGTATGGGCCAGGCCCCAGGCGGGCCCGACCCCCTTTCCTTCTGCGCGTCCTGCCCACCAACCCGTTCTGACCCCCCCGTTCCATTCCCCATCTTGTGCCCCGGACGGGGTCACGCCGGACGCTCGGAGGGTTCGGCCCGCGTGCGCGGTCCCAAGCGCACGAGTGCGCACCGCGCGCCGCCCCACACCGCGCGGCGCCGAGCGAGCCCACCATCGCAGACGTGCAGCTGCACTATTTGGGGCATGTTGACGCGCCGCCACGTGCATTCAGTGGCCCGCTGTAAGATGCCGGTGTCCAGTGCCCCGCCCATATCTGGACGCAAAATGTACGTAGGTTCAGCCATTCCATGAGTAGGACTGCATGGGTTTAGTAGGATCCGTCCTTGCATGCACCATGGAGCGGCAGGCAGGGGCCGCAGGTGTCAAGGAGGGTGACGTTGTTTCGCCCACATGTTGCTGTTTGTGGATCTGGGTCTGGAGGGCACTGATCCATCCGCCTGCCTACCCAACTACCCCGCCCCCCGCCTCCAGTCTTATATACATGTTTGCAACACTATGCGTTGATGGCCCTCAGCGCTGTTGCGCCACACGGCGCTCAAAATGTCCAGCATTGCCCGACGTGCCAACCGTGGCACCAGATTGGAGAGCGGGTGGGCAGTTCCGAGTCCGTCTGCGTCCCGCTTGCCGGCCGGTCCCGCGGTTATCGTTTCTCCCTCCCCCGCGGGAGGTCCCCAGGTCCTGCTCCCTGCTCCATCCATCGGATTGTACTGCTTTGGCCCGTCCTCCCCATCGAGCTCCTGGGTTGTTGGCATGGGCTGGACACGTGCGCGCGGGCGCCCTCCGCACGAGCGCGCCGTCCAACCGAAGCCCACCAGGACCTGCCCTTCAGCATTGGGTCTGCTTGGTATCTCCAAGCCCCCGCCGTTTGGGCCTCCTGCTCCTCCCGGTGCTCGTGGCCAATGCTGTTGCAGGAGGGGGGCCGCCAGGCCACCGAACAATATGCCCTGAGTCGCCCTGCCACAGCCTGCCCTTTCCTTGTTGCCCGAGGCACCAGGGCATGATGTGCCCTGCCCGCCCGGTGGATGACGCCCCTGCTGAGCACCGGTCATCGTGCCGCATGTACTGCTCTTAAGGGGCACCCTCTCGCCCCCCCCTTTGGTGCCCCTCCCTTCGTTTTTTGAATTTTTTTTGAATTTTTTTTGAATTTTTTTTTGAATTTTTTCGGAATTTTTTTTGGAATTTTTTTTGAATTTTTTGCGATGAGCTTTGAGCTTGTCCTCGCCGGAAAATCCTCCCTTCGTATGTGCCGCAGCTCCCAGGCAGTCCCCGCGGGGTCAACGTCCCATCCCCTGCCACATGTCTGTGCACGTCGGCATGTCCGATGGGTGCTAAGCAAGTTGAAACACCGTCTGCCATTTCAAATCCTAATTTATTAGGACCAGGTTTCGATTCCCAGGATTCCGGGAAATGCATGGAGTTGCGCCCAAGGGAGAATCCAAAGGATCGCAAGGAAAGGCGTCAGCTTTATTGGCGTAAGGTGGCAGCCCTCACGGGAACGTCGAGGCCGCCAACCAAGAGGACGTCGACCCGTGTGCCTGTCTTTGTGGTTGTGCTCGGAGCAGCTCCATGCAAGTGCCATTGGAAGGGGTTGCGCGACGCGGGGGTGGGCGTCCACGGGCCGATGGTGGAGGCCCACGCAGATACTCGTGTATCACCCGACACCGCGGTTTGTAGACAAGCTGAAGGCATCCGGTCGGGCTCCACTTCCATCCTCCCTCCCTCCCCCACCCACCCACCTCCGAGTCGTATGGGCACAGCCCAGAAGGCGGGAAGAGGAAGACATGCCCTCACCACTAGGAGGCCCCATTCCTTGAGGAGGATGCCGTCCGGATGGGCCGTCCTGACTTACGTCTGACATGGCTGTCATCACGGCCATGCGCTGCACAAGAGGAGCTGCGGGGAGTGGGATGTCCTCGGGCAAGCCTCAAGACCTACAGTACAACACCTAGAAACAACCCCCGCCCCCAAGTTCAAATCCAACATCTTGATGCCTCGGTATTTTGCCGGCCGTGACACCGCCGAGGCACTTTCCACCCCCCGCTCTCAGTGTATTGGCGACCCAATGACAGGCCGCATGTGCGGGGCCTTTGCTGACCCGCACCCCTTTGACGTTCGGCACCGTCATCCGCACTTGGGGTGGGACACTCCACCCATTCGTGTCGAAACAGCCACCGAGTGTGAAGTACCGGGACTGCCACACGCGGTGGGCAGGGGTTGCGCAGGCGCTGTTTGCCGTCGATGCCCCAACATCCGGGTGTACAGGGACTGTCCACCGGGAAGCACCGTCGGGGGGAAGACCGCACATCTCCAACGGGAGTGGAAGTGCCAGACCCCATGTACAAAGCGATTCTCAAGAGCGAGACGGTTTCTCTTCGGTTGGGTGAACACTCAGGACCACCAGGCGTCAGTCTGTGGAGATGCCCCTGTCAAACCGCCCCCTCCTCTTCCGGACTGTCTGCCAAGAACATCTTTCCACATGCCTTCAGCGTCTCTTGGCTTCAACTGGGGCTTGTCGTTGATTCGGCACCGAATATTTCCGAATATTTCCGAATTAGAGCGACACTGGGAATTCGGAATATGTGTGAGTAATTCCAAACATTTCCCAATGGCAACAATTTTGGTTTGGGGGTTTGGTCAGATTTCCGAATATTTCCAAAGTGTTTCCGAGCACCAACCGTTGGGGTTTGGGGGTCCAGTCAGTAGTGAGCGTGCGGGTGGCGAGTGAGATTTTCGAGAGTTTTCCTTTGAAAAGTTCTGATAGACCCTCAGCGAGGGTGGGGCATCCTTCAAGGACGCCACCACATCCCACCACCGCTCTTGAGGCCCAGCAGGGTTCGCTGAGGGTCTGCCCCCTCCACTGCTACCTCTGGCGTTTTTGGAGGGTGGCATAGTGGTTGGTTTGAGCCGGTTTTCTTGCGAATGTGCTTGAAAGGTGTCCGTGTGAGGAAGGGGCCAGGGCATGGTATTTGTGGGCATTTCTGAATATTTCCGAGCATTTCCGTATACATCCGAACATTTCCGAATCAATTGTTGTTTTCCAATTCTGAATCAGTGACAAATCCTGCTTCAACATTTTTGACGAGAAATTTCTCGACCATCTGGGCATTGGCGATGCTGCATATTGTTTTGGGACCGGAGGCCGTCCCCTAACCTACCTCGCGCCTCATCATCATTTGCACAGGCTTAGTTTCTCCTCTGTTTGGCACGTCCAATGTCTGGCATGTTCAATGTGCTCTCTGTTTCCACTGTTTTGAGTCGGACCTGTCCTGTTGTATCCCTTGAGCACCTGCAAACACCACCTGCGGGCGATGGGTTGATGGGGTTCCGCTTACTGCGCCACTCAACAGACATGGCATTCGTCCGCTTTTCGTCCTTCCTTCCTTCGGAGGCATGCTCCGGGGCTGGGGCAAGGGTTCCGGAAGGCTCCGGCTGCCGCATCTTCAGCAGCTGCTCTGATATGATTAGGATCAGGACGAGGGCGAGCTTGTGGGACGGGGGAGCGCGTGCGGTCATCAGGGCTGTGGCTGGAACGGTTTGAATGCGTTTGGGTGTGTGTGTGTGTGTGTGCCATCTCACGGCCCCAGCAACAAAAACGCGCCGTGGATTTCTCACATCTCATTTCTCAGCGCAGGAACCAGACGCTACGTGACCGTTGTGCAGCTCCAAAAATGTTTGGGGTTTGGGCCGCTGTTTTCCTTTTTCGGGTTTTAGATCTATGGAAGATCTGTGGCAGGCAGCCGTGTGCTTGAATCGGAACACGGTACGGAGGGGGGTCAACCCCCCCCCCCCCCACACACCCCCACACCCCCACACCCCTGCGGTCTGTCAATAATTGCGGAGGGGGAAATTAGGTTTTGTAAAGGGAAAATATTTTTGGGCCATTTTTGGAACACATGCCTTTGGATCTCAGACCCCCTCCCCCCCTCCCCCCTCCGCTCAAGCAACGCCCTGCCCTCACCCCCCCCCCCTCTAAAACAAGGCTAGCGGCAGAAAACGCTTCTCTGCCCTTGCCCTGTCCCTGGCCGCACAGAGTGCGGGCGGGCATTGCGCAGCGCGCATTACAACTCCAGAGATGGTGCCGCCCCCGCCCAGCGCCCCACGCCCTCCATCTCAAACGCACCTCCAACTCCGCTTTGGACTCGCAAGCCCGGCCCTGTGAGACTGGGCTCAGGGCTTGTTTTGGGGCGGGGGGGGGGGTTGTGCTGTGCAAGGGCCCCGCGGGCTGTTGACCACTCGGGCCCCACTTCTGGCGCCACGAGGCCTCCTCCTCCTCCTCCCGAAGCCCCCTGAATGGGGCACACCCCAGCGCAGGCCCAAGGGTGTTGCGGGCCAGGCCTCCCGCCCCAGAGACACGCATTTTGGTCAGGGGGAAGAGGAGGGTAAGGGAGGGGTCGGCATCTGAGGGGCACCCTCCCTCCGCAGAGCACCCCCGCGGGCCGCGTGCTCGGGGTGCTGCCCTCGGGGCCGTCCATGAGGAGCTGGATTTCTTTGCGGTTTGTTCCCGTCGGGATGGGGGATTTGGACGGCGCGGCGTTGGCGGGTAACCGACGGCGGGTGGCGGGTAACCGACGGCGGGTGGCGGGTAACCGACGGCGGGTGGGCGACCGGGAGCATGTGTCAGTGCGACGGAGGGATTCCCCCCCCGTTTTTCCCGCAGGGACGGCCCTGGGCTGCCCACGCAGTGGGAGGCTGCCGCTTTGCAGTCGTTGGGGCGCACAGGAGGATGCAGGCGATTCCCCTGGCCCAATGGTGAGGGGGTGAGAGGTGAGGGGCGCCGGGCACAGTGGACACGCAGACCTCCGAGGGTTGCCGCCCGTGCGTCCGGTGCGCGCGGCCGTGCGCGGCCGTGGCCCCGGTTGCACGTGGGCGCTGCGAACCCCCGCGTCCCTGCGTTTCAAGTCCTGGGGCTATGCCCCGCAGGAGGGCCCACAGGCTGCGATTCCGCGGTGCGTGGGAGGCCTCCGCTCTGCCGCGGCGCCACACGGTTTGTGGCGTGCCTCGAAAGGGGCCCGCCTCATGGGACGTGCACTTGCACGTTCGTCGGCGTCGGCACGTTCGCACGGCGGTTGCGTGGGCGGCAGGATCTGCTGGCCACCGTCGAGACGTGTGTCTACCGGCCGCGTTGGGGGGGGGGGGGGGGGGCGTGACGGAGTTATGTGCCGACGCCATTGCCCAGGGCCCGGGAGGAAAGGGCGGGATCGCACGCGGACACCCCCACACCCCCACACACCCACACGCCCACACCTTCCGCAAGCGCTGCGTGTGTTGCAATGTACCCATCCCCCCCCCTGTCCATCCCCCCCCGCCCCCAAGGGGGGGGAACCGTCACTTGGTCCATGGAGAATACGAAATCAACAGGAAATCACAGGCGCCGAAGGCGCTGAAGAAAAATTTTAATTGGGTATACTAGAATTCCGGTGACTGTAGTGTGGTGTCCGCCCCCCCGCCCCGGGGGTGGGGGGGAACTGTCGTCCCTGTGGGGGGTACTCGCGATGCTGAGGCACGTGGCACGCGTGCGCAACCACCGCAAACGCAAAGCATGCGGCTCCCACGCAACAGGCATTCGCCTGACCCCCTTTTGGGGTGTCTTTTGGGGTGGCAGTAGGCCCTTCGCCCCTCAATCCTCGTCGAGCGCTCCAACAAATGTACTTCTATTCCTCTCCTCCGCTCCTCCGAGGCAGGGCTCTGTTTTCGTCACTATTCTCGAGGGACCTTCTTTCTCGTCTGTCGCCCCTGCCCCGCCTTGTTTTCCAATCCGCCGCCCTGTGCAGTTCTGTGCATTTCATTGGCTGAACGCGCCTGGGGCCTCCTTGACGGTCCCGTCTCCGCCTCCATTTTCCGGGAACTCGTCCCCATGTCATCAGACAGCCCCTGTGGCCACGCGTTGTGCTTTCAGCGCCTGGCAGGCCAACCAGTGGAAGGAATGATTTCAGCCCCGCCCCCCCCCCCTCCTCTGCTGCCCCACTCCAAGAGTGACGCTGCCCACCGGCAGGGCCTCCAACATCCTCGTTGGAAGCCCATAAAATGTTGCACATGAGAGTACGTTAGCGCGCCGGGCGATTTTTTCCCACGCTTTGGTGTGGCCCCTCGAGTTGGTGTTTAGGACTCTCACTCTTCAGTGTGGCCACTTGAGTGGTCCGTCATGCACAAGAGAGGGATTCTTTGATTTTGAGGTGGGTGGCCATGATGGGGCCTACAAGGGTAGGGTGCATGTGATCGTCCCATTTGTTGGGCTAAAAGATGGGAAGGTATTTGATTGCCAACAGTCATACAATGTGTGTGCTTAGGGTTCCTGTGCTAGAGGAGGGGGTGATGTTTGGGGGTAAAGCATTGTGATAGATGGCCGGAACATTCATTTGGATGCTGGGCGCGCCGGGCAAAGGGGCCCCAAACGTACCCTCCATGTGCTGGGGTTTCCACCAGATCCCCAAATCTGTTTGCTTCAAATCAAATGTTGCGCAACACGCAACACGTGACAGATTTCCCAGGCCACTGAAGGCCCATTCCCACCTCGCAACCCCGCCTCCTTGCCCCCCTGTGGTACTCAGCTGTTGTGACAGCCTCACTCACCCCCCGGTGGGAGTGATTCGGCAGCAATTTGCAGACCTTGTAGACTTTGTAAATTGATAACCAACGAAACAGGGCACAGTCGAGATTCATGATCATGACACAAGCCCTTCAGTACAGGGCAGAGGGCAACTGTAATCGTCTTTGTCGACACAAGGGCCAGTGTACAGCATGCGAAAGCACCTGGAGGCAATGTTTTGGAATCACGTTTACCACCCCCAATGTCCCCAGTCTGGGCCCTCTGGTTGTGTATTGTAGTGGCTGCACAAGCCGCAAGGCTCTGACAGTGACTCCATGTTTCCACGTCTGGTTCACAGGACTGGGCTTCAGGGACGTCTTAGTTGACACTCTGTGCTATCACTGCCGTTGCATTTCTTCCTTTGACCCTGTACCTCACCACATCTTCTCTATCCCTCTGTCCCCCACGCTACTCTGACCTTTTGTTACACCATCCCTACGTCTCATCTATTTCGTGTCTTCCCTGTTACGCACCCACGAAACAACACTATTGTGCGTCTTTTTGTTGGCCGCTGCAATTTGCTTGCAGATGTCTTGAGGTCTTCAGAGTTTCTTTGTTGTTCTTCAACGACCTTTTTGCAATATAACCTTAAAACCCACTGCATCTCACTCTAACACTCAGGATCGCGCTGGGGCCAGGCACTTTCCCGCTGCCCTTCCGTGCACCAGACTTACAGTGACACATCAATTTCCCATCCATTAGAGATTCATTCAAGGGTACAGATGTTATACAAGGTTCTCATGCAATCGGATACAGGGCTTTGCAACTGGCCGGAGCATCTTCTGCGTGTGGAAATACTTGGATTCGTGATTTCCAGTCAGATTTTCTTGGCTTTTTTTACTTTGGCAGCTGTGTTGTGCAGGTGTGAAAACATTGCTGCATTGGAGGGAGTTGCAAGCACCGTGCGCGCACCGTGCGAAGTTTCGATACATGCGTTTTCATGGGCACTGTTTGTTCCCCGCTTCCAAGCTCACAGGCACCAGGTTATGGAAGTAACAAAAATCCCCCTGCAAGGCCGAAAGAAACACCAGGTATCATCCAAAGGCCTCTGGCGACCATCCACAAGCATTGGGGAACACCCGCCGTAGTGCTTTGCAGTGGGCCTCTTCACCGGCTAAAATCTCCAGAAACATCAGAAAGGTGCCGCACCGTGCGCGCACCGTGCGACAACACCCTCTTGGTATTGGAACAGTTGTTTCTTCTATATCCACCTGAGCTGCGTTTGTGGACACCCTGCCTCAACATTTGTCTTGTGGGATGTTGTGTGTATTGAGGCATCTCTATTGCAATTCCCTGTTTGTAGTAGTGGTTGCTAGACTGGTGGTGATTGGTTTACCAAGCATTCTGTGGGAATGCCATGCAAGTTTTGGATGTCGGCAAATACTCGAACCCTAGTTTCGGCCCTTTTTCACAAGTTTTTGGTTCCGTACCAGGGGTTTTTTTTAGCTTCCTAAGCATTTTGGATGTGGCATATTTGAATTGTCAACCATTTTTGCCCATTTTCAACCACCTGCACCTCCCTACTAAGGCAGTTTTTCTTTTTCTGTCAATTTGTTTTCAATGAGTGCCCTGGACGGGCATGACATGCAACCACCTTCCGACTCCCATCAGCCTCACGCCTCAGCAGAGGAGAGGATTGCTAAAGAAACCAGAGAAATTCAGCAGCTACGCGAGCAGCTGGCCAGGGCATCAGTCAAGGAAGGTCCGACCCTCCCTCCCCTGTCCGTGCCGGAGTTGAACAAGGCCCTCAAACGACCCCAGCCGCAGTGGATGAGACTTATTGTGTCTAACTTGAAAGCCTATGTCGGGCTGAGGGTTGGAGAAGTCGGCGAGGTCCCGCGGCCAGTGGAGTTCAAGGGCATAGTTGTACTTTACAAGGCTGAGTGGCTTGTTCATAACGACAGCTGACTACCAAGTTTGAAGGCAGTTTCGTTGTTCTCATGTGGGCTTTGCTGCTTCGCCGTGCTACTAGACAGGTGACAGGTATTCTTGGGTGAGTATATCAGCCTTTGCATGCGCAGTATGCACGCAGTGCGCACGCAGTGCAAGAACTTGGCCTGTCACTGCCACCGCAGATCTTGGCTTTGGGTGCAAATTGAGGAAGCAAAACCTCCCACCAATTTAGGCAAGTGGTGGGTCTCATTAGATTTGTGAGCATCAAATGTTCCATGTTTGTCGGCACTTTTTGCATGGGCTGTGTCAAGCAGGATTCTGTGTTTTGGCGCTGCCAGATGATGGGTCAATCTGCTGGTGGGTGTTTGTATTCCATGCAGCTGAATGCTGGGGGGTGGTGGATGATGGAGCACCCAGCCTCGATCCCCCAATCTAGCAGGAGGCCGATGGGCATTCAGGCAGGCGCTTTTGTATCTCTTTAGCAGCGAGTCAGTGCAGACACCAGCCTCTTTTTACAAAGTTACATCTGCCAAAGGGATCCCCTGGGTGTGGGTCATTCAGCTGCATCTCCTATCATGAATACCCCAAAGAAATTCAGAGGCCAGCATCCCCCAAAGTACACTTCTGAGTATAGGAGGTATTTGTAGTGTGTTCAGCATGTGCATGGTGAATGTACACAGGTCCTGCTGTCAACCTCCACCTTGATGGGAGGGTGTGCCCTCCCCTCTGTGCCACAAGTAGGCATCATGGTCATCATGATTGTGCATGCATCTGACACCCCTTTCCCCTTGTTCGAATGCCAACATGAGTAGGTTTCCAGGATTCAGCATGCTTGGACCACTGTGTCTGCAGGAACGCAATTGGTGTGTGATTGTTGTTGAGGTTTTTGGGGGCATGAGTATGGTGGCATGGTATCTAACGGCATGCTGCTGTTGTTGCATCATGTTGCATGGAACTGTGTGGGTTGGCTAAATGCAGAAGGGGTTCCCTGGAAGGAACGGCGCCAATGGATGATGGGCGTCGAATGAACAAATTTCGGTCAACACAAAGGGTTCATGGTGCCTTGCCAGTTATAACGTTGGTGACACAGCCCATATAGTGTCATGGTGTTGGCGACACAACACAGCAATTTGCCATGAGGTGCACAGCATGGATGAAGCTGCAGACAGGTTGCACAATGGAGATGAGGCTTCATCACTTTATGTGGTACAGATGGAGGGAGCAGCACACACCATGCGCGCACCGTGCACCTTTTTTATTCAGATAGTTTACCTGACACCGTTGTTCTGCTTTGTTTTTGCCCCGTGAGGTGCTGTGTTGCTGAGCTTGTACCCCATTTCACCCTACATGCCCTGAGGACTGCATTGTGTTTGCTCCTGTGACTTGACATTCTGTCAAACGTGCCATCAGGGTCATCCTGATTCAATTCAGACTACAAGAGACTGATGAGGTACTCATTTCCCGGCTGTTTTCTTGGTGCCAATGTTGCTGTCCAATGTCTTTTTGTGAGGGTCCGTTTGAGAGGTGTAATTGCCCAAAAGGGTCCGCACCGTGCACACACTGTGCGCGCACCGTGCACCCACGCCCACATGGTGCTTTTTTTGGTGCTTTGAGTGTACCCCCACACACTGTCTTCTCCTTCCGATACCACAGAGCAAGCTGCCCGGTGTCAGCCACGCCTTCAATGTGAAGACAAAAACCTGGGAAAGGCATAAACAATTGAAACAATGCCGAGAAACGACCAACAAAACTCAGCAACCGAAAACTGTGCTCCTATGGCTTGTGTCCTAAAAACGGAGTCCCCTTCGCATTCGCGGTATATGACCTCCACTGGCAGCGTTGGTTGTGTATGATACATTGCAGGCCCATTGTTTGTGTGTCTCAGTGTCTTGCAAGGCTTCCCTATGTGTCCCCTTAGGGCATACTTGTAGAACGTAGGTGCACTGGTTAGGGTGGAACAGATTCCCAGGGTTACATGGCCTCGTTTGGGGTCACTAACGTCATTTGGTGGCCCAATCTTCAGCTCTGACCGTGGTTAGCCATTACGGCGGCTCTTGCTTGCACAGTGGCCATCGTCGTATGTGTAACAATGGACCCTGATCTTCAAACAAATGACAAAATGACAGAAGCCTAATTTTGGGGAAAAAATGCACAAGATATCAAAATACTGTGTTTGGTCCACACCTATTATTGATGTAATGCTCCATTGAAAACAGCAGAGCACGAACCTTTGCGGTCATAGAAAGAAATAATGCTCTCCATTGCAAAAAGTGGCTCACAAGGTGTGCAGGGCTTGCAAGGCGTACAAAGCAGAACGCTCAATAGTCAAAATGCTAGCGCTGTCCAATTTGCAGCAGTTTGGACTGCAACGTCAATGCTGAGCAATCTATGACTGCGTGCATCTGAGAAGTCTCTTTGTAAGGGGTAGGCCTGTCTTCGGGATGCTATCTGAATCTGGCCTGGCGCCAAAACAAATGTAACATAGCCCTGCTGAGAACTCACTTTCGCAGCTGTCGGGCTATTTTCATTGAAAGCAAAAAAAAAGTTGTGACAGCCCACTTTGCTTGTTTCATTTCAGGCTGTAAGAACATCCTGGAAACCATGACACCTTTGTTCTGGGCAATGTTGATCTGCTCATTGCAGCCGCTACTTGCAGCAACAGGGTATGCTTCATGTTACGGCAACTACCAAAACCACCTTGGAGACAACAACGTGGCCTGTGGCATGGGCAATTTCATGACCGGAGAGGATTTCACCTACACCACTGCTATCTGTCAGACATGGGCGAGCACGGCATGTGGCAGCTGCTACCAGGTGCAGTGCACAGGGGGCAAGACTGCCAATGTGGCCTGCACAGGAAGTACCACCAACGTCCGTGTCATTGACACACTTGGGGGTGCTTGCACCGGGACGGGCCAGAACGTGCACGTCTTTGATTTGAGCACCGTCCCATACAGCGCACTGGCCACCGAGGGCGGCAACCCGATCGGTTGCTCCGGGGAGTACTACGTGGAATACAGCGCAGTATCTTGCACCACCGCGGGTTTGGTCACCGGGGGACTGAAGATCGGCCTGATGCAAAATCAGGCTGACCCCTGGTGCCCCCCGTTCTGGTTCTCAAACGTTGGGGAAGCCGGCGGACTGTGGGGTGTCGAAGTCTCCCCCGACTCCGGGACCACTTGGCACAGGTACACGCGCAACACAGGCAACGGGGCGCGGTGGGACTGCACGAATATGGGAGGGGCCGGCACGTACTTGAACAACCCCATCTCCTTCCGGCTGGAGCTTTGTGACATAAACCAGCTACCCAACACCTGCGCGGCCTCGGGGGTCATTCAGACCTTCACCAATGCCCTCCCGAGCAACTGGTGTGCCAATGGTGCGAGTCCGTGCACCAGCAATAGCTGGCAACTCTCGACGAACTTTGGAAGCGGCACCTCCACCACAAGTTCTGGCACTGGCACCACCACCACAAGTTCCGGCACCAGCACCTCCTCTACAAGTTCCGGCACCGGCACCACCTCCACAAGTTCTGGCACCAGCACCTCCACCACAAGTTCCGGCACCAGCACCTCCACCACAAGTTCCGGCACCAGCACCTCCTCCACAAGTTCCGGCACCGGCACCTCCACCACAAGTTCGAGTGGGACTACCACCGGTGGTAGTACTGGTGGGACCGTCTGTACCGCCAGCACATGTCCGACGAGCATCAGCCAGGCCGGCAGCTCCACAGTTGATTCGTCAATGCTCTACCCTGCGAGCGTCCCGATGGACATCACTGCGGCCCATTCCTTCAACGGAGGCGGCAGCATGACCTTTCAAACCGCATCGACCATTTCCATCAGCGCTGCGGTCACGTTTAACATCCCCGTGGCCTTCCAGGCCGCAACTTTGACGGTCTGTCTGTGTTTGCACGCATGCGGATTGGGGGCATGGGTGTGGGCTGGATGTGTGAACACCCTGGGGACTTGATTTCCACCCGTGACCATCTCCTGTGGGGTGCAGCATCAAATGGTATCAAGCCAGGGCTGTCCTTTCCTGGTATCAGATACAGCAGGTCCTTACCGCGTGTAATGTCCGCTACCACACGTCTTGTGGGACAGTCGTAGCACTGGACAGCTCTGATCCTTGATTCCGAGAGTCATCTCAAGTGCCTTCTAATGAGGCACTCTGGCAGCTCATCATGGCTTGACCCCCCCTCAAACAAATAGTATCAAACCAGGGCTGCCCTTTCGGAATACGGGTTTTTTCTCCACGAAGGACAGCCTCAGACTGTGGGTGGCAGGAGAGGTGGTTATCCCCCTGCGGTCATTCATGCCGAATGGACACCGATTGGCCCGTAACTGCCTGGGGTTGCTGATTGGCGGGCCCTCGCAGGTGTACGGAGTCCGGCATTTTTTCTCTACGCGAAGGTGCCAACCGTATGTGCCAAGCATGTGGCGTGGTAAACAGGTCTGATGCTCATCCCCAGAGCTGCAGTAGGGTATCAGCCGACGCTGCCATGTGACATGTGGTACGCACCACATGCAAGCGCAGCGCCAAATGGCCTGCACGTGCAACAGATCTCCCACGGGTGACACTGCAGGCTTGCGCACGAGGGCTGACTAAGTAAGTAAGTAAGGGCGGCCACGAACGCAGCCTCGTCTAACATCCCCTTGTTTGTTTTACATGGTGGCCGCCTCTGGCGGGAAGGGGAGCTCTCCACCATCAGTTCCCCTGGCGTCTCACCTCACGGCCGAGAACTTCAACCAGGTTCCCTTGGGGCTTGACCGGCGGTAGGTTTCCTTCAGGCGCTGCCCCCACGGGTGCTCCATCTGGTCCCCTTCGAAGGTTCCTCCGGCCTACCTCCCCCAGCACAGCCTTTCGGGTGCCTGCAGACGGCCTTCCTGTGGATAGCCGTCGCCGACAGCGCAGCATTGCTCTCAACCACATTCCACCACTCCCCATCCCTCACGGGCTGGAGTACCCACTTGGCTCCCGGATGCACTTGGTTGTCGTCCATCCGTAGCTGGAGGCCAGGGGGCGACCGTTTCCGCGTTCCCCGGGTTCCGCTCACGCGCGAACCAACGCGTACTCAGGCCATTGACCTGGGGGCCTCGAGGTCAACCCTCACCCCTGCGGACACCTCAAGGCCGTCCCGGAGTCCAGGGCATTTTCCCGACTTCCCGTGGTCAGGCTCCCCATGGTTGGCCCATGGTTCACCTCTCCATGGCGACCGGTTTCCCAATCCCATGGGGCTGTTGTTTGGTGCCCTTTGTCGCTCACGGTTCCCTGCACCCCTTTCGCAACCCCGCGATGCCCCTTTCCCCTGTGCCACACCCCGGCCCCGCCCCAATCCCCTCACCCTGTTCCCCTATTCTCTTTGTGTGTTTATACCCTACCGGGCCGCCAGCAACCCTTTGGCGCGGGCCCGAAGGACCGTTTTGTGCCTCTCGCAGTGGTTGCCCCTACTACGACATCTTTGCCTATCGGCTCCTACCCGGAGGGCCCGCCCTGGCCTACTGCGTGTGTTTATACCCCACCGGGCCGCCGGCAACCCTTCGGCGGAGAGGGGTAGGAGAAGGTGAGCAGAGGCATAAGTAGCCAGACGGGGGTGGGGAACGCACTGAACTCCGAGAGAGGGGAGGCACGCGACGCGACGCGACGGGGCGGAGGAAGCAACCTGTGCATCCGCACGAAACGGTCCTTTGGGCCCGCGCCGGGCGGGCCGCTCTCTTCACCGTGTGCACTTCGCTTGCCGCTGTTTTGCCTTCCCCCTTCTCCCCGCACCCCCTCTGCGTGTCTATTTTCTCTCTTTTTTTTTTTTTTTTTGGTTTTCCTCGTTTTTGTTTTTTTTTCGCCGATTGCCAGGCCCTCGCAGGCGTACGGAGTCCGGCATTTTTTCTCTACGCGAAGGTGCCAACCGTATGTGCCAAGCATGTGGCGTGGTAAACAGGTCTGATGCTCATCCCCAGAGCTGCAGTAAGGTATCAGCCGACGCTGCCATGTGACATGTGGTACGCACCACATGCAAGCGCAGCGCCAAATGGCCTGCACGTGCAACACACCTCCCGCGGGTAACACTGCAGGCTAGCGCACGAGGGCTGACTCTGGCTGGCAAATGGTGCAAGTCTCAGTTTTGTGGTGACTTTTTTCGTTGTCTTTTAACTACACACACGCGTGTTGGCTCGCAAACCCGACCCCAACAGCAAGGGCATGACGTGGCGGACCCGTTCCATGCAGGCGAAGATATTGAGAAAAAATGCTTTGAAGGGAAAGGGGTTTGGATCGCCCTTTTTCACAAGAAACATGTGCCTTGTGAGGGAGGGGGCTGTTGTCATGAGTGCTGGCCCTCCACTGCCGGGCATACGCATGGCTTTGATGACAGCCAACTCATGACCATGAAGTATTGGGGTGCTCTTCCCCACGGGATGCGGATTGCGTAACGCAAAGAACCCGAGGCCATGCCAAGCTGTGTCTGCTGGCTGCCCAAGAAGACACAGCATGGACCAAAGGTGAGAGGACCAGCATGCAAGTTGGAATGGGTGGTGGTGCAGAAAACCGAAAAGGGTGGCGGGGAGGACTGGAGATACCAGCACATGTTGCCAAAGTGCGGTGGGCAGTTGACATGTAGGCTTCGGAGAGCTGGGGCAAGAGGGTCCAGCAGATTGCTGAGTGGTCAGTGGATACTGTGCCGGGGGTCGAGCGGGTGGGTCTGAGGCCACAACAACGTTTGTGTACCCAAAATCGGCCTCCGTTTTCCGATGAATGGATTTCATTTTTCCCCTGAGGAAAAATTTTCTGATCTGGTGGGTAGGTGTATGGGTCGGCCAAAATCACACAAAGGCCAGGTTAGCCCCCCACACCCCACCCTTCGGGGCGCTGCATGGTGGCAGAGTGCCTGCACTCTGCATTGAAGATCATCGCTGTGGGGATCCCGAATGTGTTGGTGCCACAACCCGCTGCCGATGGAGAAACAGAAACAGTGGGCCAACACAGCGGCTTGGGGGATCTTTGTGACTGGCGAGAGGTCGATGGACGCCGCCAAGGGCCAGCAGCACAGTAAGACTGCAGGGCTTTGCCATCCCCCCCCCCCCCCAGTATCACGAAGCCATCCCCGGAGAGGGTCGCAAACAGTTGTGAGCCGCAAACCAGGCAGTGACACAGGGCGGTCCTTAAGGGACGAGTTTTTTTTTTGTTAAGGACCGCCCTTAATGACCGCCTCAAGGGACCACCAACTGCTAACCGCCAACTGCCACCAACCGCCAACCGCGACCAACCGCCAACCGTCAACCCCTGCCAACCGCCACCAACCACCCATCACCAACTGCCAACCGCCGCCAACCACCAACCGCCAACCGCCAACCGGCAATCTCCACCAGCCACCAACCGCCAATCGCCACCAATCATGGTTGAACATATGAGCTACACGCGGTCCTTTTTGAAAAAACCATGTTCCGGAACAGTTTTTTTTTCCCCTTTTAAGGACCGCCCTGCAGTGACACACCCATGCGAAGTAGGCCCTGCGAAATGATGCAAATGTGTGGGCCAATGCCTGCCCATAGGGTCCTTCAACTGGTGGGTGCTCCTCAGGCAGTTTCTCGAGGAGGCACCTCAGAGGATGCCTGCACAGTGTGCCAGCCCCTGCCGTGGCAGGGGGCAGCCTCTGTACCTTCCAGCCTTCTGCCCACGCCCACTGCCGGCGCCATTTGGTGGTGACCCGACGACAACTCATCGCGCTGTGCCCCCCCCTCCCCCCCCCCAACAGATCGCAGCAGCCACAGCCTTCACATCAACGCTGGACATGTCGGGCTCTGGAGTTGTACTTTCGCTCATCACCTCCAAAATTGAGTTCCAGTCGTCCGGCCACAGCATCTCCGGCACCACCTTCTCTGGAGCGGGATCTGCTGAATTTGCCCCGGCGTCGAGTGGCGTGATGGCCAGTTCCGATAGCACGTGGCTGGTTCCGCTCGGCCTGAAAAGCGGGGCGACGGCACGGCGCACCGCAATCGACTCGATCGTGACTCTCACCAGCTGTGGCGACTCCTTCGCCGACCTGACCGTCTCCTCAGGCACTGCGCTGCTCGTGTACACAAACTGCACCCTGAGCAGCAACACCGCCTACTCCACCTCCGCAGGTGGCCGTCTCTCCAACGCCTGTGCAACGCCTTGTTCCGAGGCTGCGGGGGAGCATTTTGATGTGGCGGGCGCATGGCGTGCGTTGCAGGGACCACGGGGCTTTGGGAAGTGGGGGGATGAGGGTCGCCGTTGGTTGTGGGCAGCGGCACCCGTGTGACACACTCCATATGAAATGATGCGAATGTTGGACCAGGCAATTTGCAGGGTATTGGGGGGCCCAGGGCATTGCCCGTGGGGGCCATTCTACAGGGACGAGCGTGCTCCTGGATGACTGTCTCCATTTTTTGGTGTTTTTTTAAGTTTCCTTGAATACAAGTCCAGTGGACCCCCCCCCCCGTGTTGCGCCACGAGCGCCTTGCACAACGACCCCCCCCCCCCTCCCCCGGCGCCTTCTCCAACGCTACTTTTTCCCCCACAGAGTTGTGTGTTCATGGCCGTGGGATGAGTTGTGGTGGCTGCGGGACCGAAATTCAGGCATGCAGACGAACTTGACGCATGGCGGACCCAAAATCGAGGCACATGCAGCACTAGAATTGCCAGCGCCAAAGCCCAAGGGGAGCCAAGGGGCAGAAGCAGCACTTGTGAGCAGAGGCAGGCAACCGTCCCACTCTCGCGTTCTAAAACTGCTTGCCCGCTGGCTTTGCTGGAGAAACGCTGGCAATGGCCCCGTCCCCCCTAAAATGCAGGTGCAAATGTAAATGCAAATGAAGGGTCCACAGACTTTTTGTGCCTAGTGGCACAGTCAGATACATATCTACCATAAGTAATGATGCGCACCGTCTGTGCCAGGGGTAGCGCGCAAAGCACTTCAATACAGGTTGTGAGCTCAGCCCGATTATTCGTCTGTAACCCCCCCCTTTGTCCTAGCTACACCCTTGTCCAAGCTACAGTAGGCATAGGGACCGTACTAATTTGGGACTTTTGTGTAGCTAGGACAAGCGGGGG
The DNA here is from genome assembly GCA_964036045.1 of Eutreptiella sp. 'Long Island Sound 2002'. Lineage (NCBI taxonomy): Eukaryota > Euglenozoa > Euglenophyceae > Eutreptiales > Eutreptiaceae > Eutreptiella > Eutreptiella sp. 'Long Island Sound 2002'. Next base: position 173,591,656 of record OZ038380.1, read on the forward strand.
GGGGGGGGGGTACAGACCCAGTCAGTGGCTCCGACAGATTTCGAGAATCAAGGCATCCTGACCAGGCCCCATAACCTGCAAACCCCATTCACCAAGCTTCCTCTGAATGTGAGCCATCGGTGCCCTCGGTGTGGACGCCGGCCCATGTTCGCCACGGCATCTGCACATTCATTTCTATAAACGCCAACATGGCTCAAACCGTGCCTCCCCAGAGTGACCCCAAGGCACATGGCCAAAACAGATCGCAGCTCCTCCCATAGGTCATGGTTCAGAACCTGTCGACCTTGGACACACGCACACAGACACACACACACAGTAGGAGAGCTTGATCAGCATATGTTGCGTTCTGCTTCCGGGGATAAGGTGGGTAGGAAACGAGCACACGCAGAGGCATGTGCATTGGAGTTGCCGTTAGTGCATGGCCCTTGGGGAGTGTTAGCGCGCTGGGCATCTTTTTTTGACCATTCCCCAACCGTGCCTGTTTTTGCCCCCACCTAACCAAACAATTTGGAGTACCTTCTTGCTGTGTCTAAGATTTTTGCCCATCCTTTGCACCCAGTTTATGATGATGGCAAGGGTGGTGGTTGGAAGTGGTGGGAGTGACATTTTGTGTTGTTGAATTATCATATTTCGGCTTATGCAAGGTGCCTTGCAGGGAAGGTTTGTGGTCTAGTGCGGTCTACTTGGGGGATTTCCCAAGGTGACGATAAGCTTGGGGCTAGAGATAAGATGCATAATACAAAGGTTGCGCGCACCCGGGCAAATGTGGATGGGGGGGTGGGTAGCCAAACTACGATACAATCCTATCTGTCTAGGGGGGGGGGGGTTTCTGCCGGCGCGGTCTCCGGAACCCCCGGGACCCAACCACCCTCTGAGTTCATGGGAGCGACACGACTAGCCACAGGCACACACCAGCCACAAGCACACACCACACCGGCACTCGCGACCCCTCCTCCCCCCCCCCACATCCCAGCAGACATACCCACGAGTGGGTGGGTGGGCAGACAAAAAACAGCGTGAAGAAGAAAGGCAAACAATTCTTTTAGCAAAAAAAAGGGTTTGCCAAGGAGGGGTGTAACACACTGCACAAGACAATAAATACATGTAACCCAGATTGGGTGTATTTCTCAAGGACAACCTAGTACATGCTACTACTGCTAATTGGCGAGTGCCGCCGTGCAAAGCCCGGCGACACACCCCAAAAAGGTATGAACCGAGCAAAAAAAAAAAGCACGAACACCCCCAAACCCCCCGCCTCCCAACCTACCTACAGACCCCAGTGGCAAGGTAATGCCCCCGCGATACCCCAAGAAGGAGGGGAATCAGGATGGAAGGACAGGGAGCTGGGTTTGACAGATGCCAGTAGCGTCTGTCAAGCAGCATCAGCATTCTTTTTCAGTCCTAGGGACCTCCCTGACAGCAGACCATGTGTGATGCTCTCCATCTGAAGCAGGCCCCGCAAAATGATGCAAATGTACAGTGCAACCAATGTGGAGGGTGTGAGGGGGATCCAGGGCGCTGCCCAGTTCACTTGAGGTGAACTGGAGCAGTTTCATGGATGATGGCCGCCGAAGGTGCATGCGGTGCGCGCGCGTTCCCCCTCCTTCCTCTTGTGCACGCTGGACTCAGCAGTGTGAGCCCCATGACCACGGCACCCCTTCTGCAGGCACCACAACCTTTTCCTCTGGAAGCTACCTGATCTTTGATGAAGTAACCGCCTCGGCACGCCCCCTGTACATGGCGGGCTTCTCGGCGCCTTCGGACCTCCGGGTTGAGGTCATCAGCACGGACACAACCACCCCACTGACGGTCACCCTCGCGGAGTACGTCGCAAGCTCGTGCGTCACGTCCTTCAGCAACTCCAGCATCGATGGCTGTCCTTCCGGAGCCTCTTGTACTCTCTCGGCGGGGCAGGACAGCACCAACAGCTCACAATGTGTCATTTTGTACACCCAGAGCAGCGCCGGCGATGACTCCAATGATGCGTGGTGGGGGTTGTTAGCGCTGCTGGTCATCCCTTTGTGCGCCGTAGGGGTGTTTGCACTCGTGAAGTTGACTCCAGGGCCATCCTCCAATGAGGTTGCCGTGCCAGTCCCAGAAGCCTCATACAGCATGCAAAGAGGCATAGCGGTACCACCTCCTTCACCCGCAGCACCAAACACTCCTGCTTATGTTGTGTACAGCATATACTAGCACTTCAACAAATAGGTTTCCAATGGGGACAAGAGTCTCCATTTCTTTTCAAGGAAGTCCGGTCTAGGGAAGTCCAGCCTCCTTCCGCCCCATGTGTCAGCTCGGAGCATGCTTTATTGAGCCCCTTGGATGTGTCTGTTATTGTCCGTGCAGTAGCATGTCTCGGCTCCTCTCATTCTGCTCCACTGCTGCACCCTTCTCTCCTGTGTGGTGCGTGTAGATATCTGTATCTGTGAAGCACTCTTTGCAATCATCCTATTACCCCTCACCCCACATACATGCACGCCTGCCCAGGTACCCACACACATGCACACATCCACGCATGCACACGGCATTCCAACGCAATGGCCTCTTGTGTTTTTCAAAATCGGGAGGAAGCGGTTTCCGGTTTCTGCTGACGATGGTGGTCGGTTGAAGTGTGCAGGGTCGTCCAAACGGTGGGGGGGGGGGTGTAAAAGCTTTTTTGGTAATAAATGGGGGGGGGGGTTTTAATGGGGTTTTTTGGGGTTGAAAAACGGGATCTTTTTTGGTAATAAATGGGGGGCGGGTTTAATGGTTTTTTGGGGGGTTGAAAAACGGGATCTTTCTCGGTAAGGCTTGGGTTTTTTTTGTAAGGGATGGGGTTTTTTTTTGGTAAGAATTGGGTTCCTTTTTTGGTGAGAGTCTTTGTTGGGGATGTCCAAACGTTTGGGTGGTGCACATGCTTTTTTGGTACCCCCCCCCCCCCCTTGTATAAGCTACGCCCTTGGGGAGAGTAGGATGAGCTAGCGATCCAAAGGCCGCGGCAGTGCCAAGGATCATATGGCTGCGCATCGCACCACCGGAGAGCCGGTGCTTCCTGCTGCTGAGTCTCAGCAGCTTGTTTCTATGACGCCGCTATAGCCGCCGGATTTCGTCCTGCAGAACGAGTTCTGGCTGCATGGGGGCATCCCTGATGTCGATAATAGTTCAGTCAAGTTTTCTGTCTTGGATGACGTGAACACTGTTGAGCGTATGCGTACGCTTTTTCATGGCGCCAGCCCTAATCTACTACTGGTGGGTGAGGCTGATGGCGAGGACATGCCAGTTTTCTTGGAATACGTACATAAGCTGATGAAACTTTTGACGACTCTTGGGCGGCTTGACCTAGTCCTGTTCAAAAAATCAACCAAAGTGGAGAGCTCGGAGTTCTTGATGGCGGCTATGAAGTTGAAAGACAAGCTGCCGTTCGTCCCGGTGCGTGTGGGGCAGTGCGACAGGCTGGTGGGCTCTGTGGCGAAAGCCCAGTCCTACGACGTGTGGGTTGCAACATCCACACACCGTTCACGAATGCAGTCGGCCTCGGTATACTACAAAATGGTAAATCTGCGGCTCCCGGGGGAAAATGCTGATGGTCTGTTGTTCCCTGACCCTGAAATTGATTACCCAATGCTGATTATACAGTATGGGTTTGCCTGGGAGGATGAGCTGATGACATATCTGGACATAGACAAGAATACAGCAGTCATATGTCCGGGGGTGGATACCGCCAGCAGTCGGTATCTCTACCTGGAGACAGACCTCGCTCAGGCTAAAGGAGTGGTGGAGACGTTTGGTCGCTATCCGCGATTCGCGCTGCTGCCCCTTAAGTGGTACACGGGAGAGGCCGTCGGCACGGCCGAACACCGCGTGGAGATAACGATGTCCAAGGATTTCCAGCCCAAACATCTGAAGTATTTTTTCTCATACGTAATGGCGGCGTTATGGGATTTAGGAGACATCCTGTCAGGCAAACACTTTGCTGCCCAATCATGCATGCCAAGCGCATTCGAGTGGGTCTATCTAAGAGGGGCTATGCGTTTGCGCGAGAGAAAATGGCAGACTGGCTCCACGACTTGGGGCTGGAGCTGCCGGACGAGCAGTCAGGTCAGCAAATGACCGGCGTGGCAGCATCGTCAGTCACGGTGGCCAGCAGTACCCCAGAGGCATGGGGGCCGTGCGAAAGCGTCTTTCCGACGAATGTGCCGCCGTACTGGCGGGACACAGTCCTTCGACAAGTGCTACTGACGCAAGGCACAGACCAGGAGATTTTTGTGCTGGACCGCTGTCGCTTTCATGTGGGGGACATACGCTCAAAAACGGAAAAGGGGCTCCGCCTGCGGACAGGGCGCCCGACCCGATGGATTTCAACGACAGCGATGTGGGTGCGCTCAAGGTATTCAAACGTAAACGCGGCGACTAGTAGCAGGCGCGAGCGTAATGAGCCACTGTCCGTCCCTGAGGACGGCATTCGGGTCGCTGAATGTCAACGGATGGCTCCGACGACCGCGGGAATCGCGTCGCAGCGAGCCTCGGCGAGCCTCGGTGATGAGACTCGTCAAAAAGCATAACATTGACCTGCTGGGACTGCAGGAAACACACCTGCATGACCAAGGGGTGCTGGATGCGCAGACTTGGTGGCTGCGCAAAAATGGATTTGCGGCGAATTTCAATCGACAGTTGGACCAGTCGGATAAAGGCTCTTCAGGCCTTGTTTGGCGGGAGCCCAAGTGGGAGCATGTCTCGTCCGTGGCCATGGGCCAGCGGTTTCTGATCTCACATATGCGGGCAAAGGCGGGGGGGGACCTGCGGAGCCTGAAAGAACATTTCTCGTGCGACCCCAGTCGGCGTTGACAACAGTGGGAGCGCCTGGAGAGCAAGCTGCAGGCGATGCCGCCACTCCCGATGGTGGTCCTGGCGGATCATAACAGTATTATGGTCCCGGGAGTGGACTCCGAGGCCATCAGCAAAGAAATATCGACAGTGGTGCAGTGCCTGTGTGGGCAGATGTACTCGATCTATCCGTCGTTCCTCTCTAGTGAACCCCCGCAGATCCTCGCACCGTTCCCCATGTAAATGCACCCACGCATCCTGCAACGCCCAAGCACCTAGGACTGATCCTTCCACTTTCCTTGCTGACGCATCATTTGCGGTCGGTGTATACAGTGGCCACCCCGGCTGACCACAAGGCGGTAGTGGCGCAGCTCGGACCTGAGGAAGATCACGGGGATCGCCCTCGCTTTCGGTTCCTGTTGGAGTTGCTGGAGGATCCGGCAGCGCTTGCGGCGCTGCAGGAGAAGCTGCAGGCGATTGCATGCCCAGACTCAGAGGCCCGGTGGGACAGCGTGCGGGTGCTGTTGCGGGATGAGGCAGTGAGCTGGAGACGGGAGCACCCAGCAGTGGGTCTCACACAGCTGCAGGCTCTTGTGCGGGAGAGCACACCGGTGCGACTTGCGCCGGGTGCGGGTGAGTTTTTGCAAGACCTGGGCTATGAAGAGCCCACAGTGTCTGCGGCATACCAACGGCTGGTGCGACTGCAGTCGCAGGAGAAACACGAGGAATTCCAGGAGAGAATGGTGTCAAAGTTGCGGTCGCAACTGTTGCCTAGGGAGGAGAGGAGCCGGCGACAGTCGGAGCGCCGCACACGCATCTTTCAGCTGGTACGACCGAGCGGCAGTATTTAACGAAAGTACGGGACCGCGCGGGAGTGCTTCACGAGGCCCCCGCAGCAGTAGCACGTTGCCTACAGGAGTTTCGGGGGGGGGGGGGGGGTGATGGGAGGGGGGGGACGTGGGATTGAAGAGTGCCAGCGATATATTGAGTCTTTGCCTATACCCCAGAGAGTGCGGCAGGCGATGCCTCTGTTGTTTAGGGAGTTAAATGAGGAAATAGTGATGGCAGGGCTCGAACGGATGAAAAGGGGTTCGGCCCCGGGGATGGACGGCGTCCCAGCGGAGGTGTACCAGTCGATGCCGGATGTCTTTGCACATAAGCTGCATGACGTCATGCGCGTTTTCTTGGCTATGGGGGGGGGTCCCGGACAGTTGGGGCACGTCGCTTTTAAAGTGCTTGCCAAAGTTTGCAGGGGCAGAGAAGCCAGAAGATCTGCGCCCCCTGGCACTGCAAAATGCGTGCCTGAAGTGGATGTCCACAGTAATTATGCTCCAGACAATTGATGCATTGCAGCAGCTGATTCCCCCAGAGCAGAAGGGTTTTTTACCGGGACGGCACATGGTAGACCACATTGTGTATGCACGGTCAGAGTGGGAGCGGCTCCCCGAGCAAATTATGGTGGCAGTAGATTTTCGTAAGGCATATGACTCGGTGACATTTACAATGATGGAAGCGTCACTGCGGTTTTTGGGGCTGCAGGAACAGTATGTGAAACTGCTTTTGTCTGTGATGGCGGCGCCAGTACTTTTCTGCGTGGGTCGCACGTTTGAGCCGTCAGTGTTTTTGCACCCTAGGTCAGGGATTCGGCAGGGGGACCCACTGTCCCCGCTGCTGTTTGATGTGATTACTGTTTTCCTCATTTATGACATCAAATCCCTGCACGTGGATGTGCAGATCCTTCTTTATGCGGATGACATCCTGTTCTGCGTACCAGGATGTGGTTTGCAGCACCGGAGACCTGCGGGTGGTGATGTACAGACTGAGGGTTTTTGGAATTTTTTCCGGGCTCCAGGTGAACACTCAAAAAACATATGCAATTCTGAAGAGTCCGGGGCTGGACCCCCAACCGGAGACAGTGGCGGGGGTGACCGTGAAAAAGAACATAAGATACTTAGGTGTGCAGTTGGGCAACATCACGTCCGACGCGGCATACGCGAGAGTCATTGCGCGGATGCTCCTGCGTGCCAGGGCAATGGCGGCATTGCCGCTGGGACTAGAAGAAAAAGCCTTTTTGTTTGCGTCCTGGGTGGCACCGATGTGCTATTTAACAGCCAGGGCGTACCAACCTTCCCAGCATGTGTGCTCACAGATGGACATGGTGCATCGGACGGCGCTGGGAATCAGCACGTGGGACCTAACGATGTCGATTTTGGTACGGCCCCCCCGGGAGGGGGGTTTGGGGCAGGCGAGCCTGTCCTCGTACGCGCAGTGGACCCACAGCCACACTTTCGCTCAGTATGTGCAGAGACCGTCACGTTTTCCAGAGCGACACGTGGGGCCTTTCCGCAGGTGGGCGGGGGCGCAGGGGATGCTGTTTGATGAGGAATTCCTGCCGTTTTTTCAGATGAGCCCGCTGCCGCTGTCGGTGCCCTCCTTTTTGCAGGGTTCGCTGAAGACTTATTCGGCGGTGCGAAGGTGGGGGGGAGCTGTCCCCCCCCCCCCCCCACGGCGAGGCTGCCCCTGATGCCGGTTTGGCATAATTCCCTGTTTGCAAACTCCTTCCATCTGACTTACCATTGTCCGGCTCTGCTGAAAAAAGGAGTGCTGCGGTGGGTGGATCTGGTGGAGGGGGGGGCATACCCTCGAGCTTGTATGACTGCATTGCGCCCACATGGCAGGGGGTGTACCTTGAGGGAGTACACCGACTGTTGTCGCCGCCTCCGGCGGCCCAGCCGCAGTACGTGGGCCCAGAGTTGGGGCGGTGGGTGCACAATTGGGTTACGCGAAAAATGCTGCTGTATATGCAGCACAAGCGGCGGCATGAGCCGCGACAGCCACCGGAAGTGTGGCAGACGTTTGGGCAACTATTTTTGCCAAAATGCGACCGGGATTTTGTACGCCGCGCCCTATGGCGAAAATTGGGAACGCGCATGGAAAGGCTGGGGGGCAAGCTGTGCCCGCTGGATGGGAGGGCGGAAGACCACGAACACGTTTTGCGCCATTGTATGTTCCACGGGGGGGGCGACTCCGCGGGTCCTAGGACGCCAACTACCCTTGCCCCCCCCCCCCCCCCCCCCTAGGGGCCTTCGGCCAACAGTTAGTTGCCAAAGGTGTCGCCCTAAGGCGTCCATGGGCGCCGAAGGCTCCCGATGCCCCATGAACGCCAAAGGTGCCCGAAGGAAATTTTTGTCCAATTTGCACCCCAACACTATGCTTAAACCCAACCTTGACTCTAACACCCACCCCCAACCCTCAGCCTACTCCTATCCCCACACCTAATCAAGACTGAATATTGGGACCGAGCTGGTGGGGGAAGGAACATTAGATATGAATGGTGAGGGACACCAATGAGTCACACATTGAAGGCCGTTGACAAAGTGGAATCAGCTTGCAAGTGATCCCCTTCACCACAAGGCCCACTTTCAAGGCTTTTGTGGACTTGTGAGGGGCCAAAATGCCCCAAAATGGGCTCAACATGGGCTCATTTCACCCGTTTGTGCACCCCAAATGGTGTAGGATGAGTTTTGGAAAAATGCGTTTTTGACCCATTTTTGACCCATTTTTGGTCCCAAAATAGCGCATCTTCAAGGCATTTTGGGATTTTCGGAGGACCAAAAAGGGCCGCCACAAGCTCAAAACGGTCCAAAAACACTTGTTTTAGCGTTGCACATGGTCTAGGACCATTTTTTAGAAAAGTCATCTTTTTGCCCCTATTGGACCATAGTGACCCATTTGGGCACCCACTTGTTTGGGCTTGAGCTTGCAGCTTGCCGCAGTCCAGTGGGCCTAGGTACGGGGGTCTAGGCGTCCATTTGGGCAATTCTGAGGGGTGGAAACCACAAAACATGGGGGGTTGCGGGTGGACTAGGTGCCCTCGGAATCGCGTTTTGAGCCATGTAGCCAAAGATATGGCCTATTCTTGGTTTGTGGCTGTCGCCAGCCAATCTGCACAAAATTTGGGGCTTCTGGGGGCCTTTTTGGCCGTTTCCGGGACATATGGTGGAGTTAGAGGGCCGCAAAGGGCTCGTTGAAATGGGAAATTCAAGCCGCACATGGAGTGTACCCACCCTTTCCCTTCGTTTGGCCGTTTTGAATGGCTTCTAGGGCTATTTTGGCCCAAAAATGGCTGTTTTTGGCCCTAACCTGCCGTTTTTGAAACTGAGGGTCCGCCACTTGCGACACCCGTTCCCGGCCGCCACCGTTGAGTTTCTGGCTCATACTTGGTGTGGTTGTCCCTCACACCCATAGGTATCATCCACCAAATTTCAGCAGAATTCGAAGCACCACGACGGAGTTCTGATTTTTACCCATTTCGCGCGTGCTGCTTGCTGCTTGCTGCTTGCTGCTGCTGCTGCTGCTGCTGCTGCTAAACCTAGTAGGTCCACCCTAGACCCTAAAAAGGGTTATAAAACCAAGACTGGTTCCACCAGCTCGGTGACCCTAACCATAACCCTAGCCCTAACCCTAGCCCTGGCTCTCACCCTAGGCTAGGGTCAGAGTGAGTGTTGGGGTCCAAATGGAGAGCAATGATGTGGCAAAAGCAGCCATGAACGAAATTGGGAGGATCTTGTTCAGCCCAATCAACATGGCTGGCATGGCCAAACCAACTGGCTGCAAAGGTTAGGGTTAGGTTTGTGGTGATGGTATGGTTAGAGGGAGGGCGAGGGGAAGTAAGGGGAGCCTGTGCCCCCCCCACCCCCAACACCGCCCCACCTGCCCCCCCCCCCCAACCGACCCTCCCGGAGCCCCCCCCCCCATCGCCCCTCCTAGACCCCCCTCCAATGCCCCCCCCCCCCCCCCCCCCCCCCCCCCCCCCTCAAGGGGCCTCCGGCCAACAGTTAGTAGGGGGGGTAGTTGGCGTCCAGAACCGAGGGGTCGCCCCCCCCAGGGGTATGTTCGGCGCCTTTATGCAGAGTACAGTGCGAAAGGCGTTTGGGCTTGTGGAATCGGGAGGGGTGAAGGTGGAGCCCAGTCGGTTGCTGAGGGGTTTCCCACTGCTCTCTTTAACCTCCACCCAGGGTTTGTTGCTGTGGGCGGGATTAAAGGCTCAATGGAACCTTCGGTGCAGGGCGAAATACCAGCACCAGCCAGCGACGCTGGACGAGTTTATTGCAGGGTGGGCAGGGGTACTGCGGCGCTGGCGCGCCGAATCCAACATGTCTGTGCCTCGGCGTGATCTGTTTTTATTCATCAAAGTCCTAGATGGATGGTTTGACAACCCGGCAATGCCGGGGATCTTTCAGGAGCCACCCCAGCAGCCAACCACAGTTGGAGGGAGGCCTCAGGTGGATAAGCTACAGGCGAAAGAGGCGAAGTGGGGTGCGTACAAAACCAAGGTGGTGGCAGAGCTGGAGACTATGGCAGGGGAGGGGTGGACGGTAGTGTACACAGACGGGTCAGCGAAAGTGGTCAGGGGCTGGGCGCAGGCAGGGTTTGGGGCCTGGTACGGACCAAATTCACTGCGAAACGCCTCAGATTTCGTCCCCCTGGGGGAGAAGCAAAGTGTGAGCAGGGCAGAACTCAGGGGAGTTCTGCACGCTGTCCGCAATCGACAGTGGGAGGAGCGCATGGTAGTGGTATTGGATTCAGAGTACGTTTTCAAAGGGATCACGCAGTGGTCCAGCAAATGGCAGCGCCACCAGTGGAGGGTCTCAGGGAGGGAGGTAGAGCACAAGGAACTATGGATGGCGGTCCTGGCAGAGCGGGAGCTCGCAGGGGATCGACTCCAGGTGCGGTGGGTGCCGTCCCACTTGGGGGTGGCGGGGAATGAAGAGGCCGATCAGCTGGCAGAGCAAGGGAGGCTGCTGCATCCCTATAATGAAGAGTCCCCCCCGAAACGACGACGCCTGGAGCAGCAGTGGGAGGAGTTGGGGCTCGAGGAGATGTCTTCAGGGGAGGGGGAAGCCAGCGACAGCGGCTATTCGTTTAGCACGGTGAGCCTGCTTGGGGAGGGGGATTCGTCAGGGACGTCTGCGAGTTTGGACTCACAGGGGTGGGTGGACAGCGAGGATTACAGTACGGATGTCAGTGATAATCCCAGGAAGAGGGGCAGGAGGGACGAGCCATCTGTGCTGGCGCCTGGCGGCGCCTTTCTGGAACTCTGAGCACATTGTGTTGGCGCCTGACGGCGCCGTCTCCGACATTTGCCAGCGGCTGTGCCGCACGATACTTGTTGAGGGCATACGTCTGTCGGTGGGGACGTATTGCTGGACACTCCACCGCTCTGCAGATAAGCTACGCCCTTGTCCAAGCTACAGTAGGCGTAGGGACCGTAATAATTGTGTACGTAATTCTAATTACGTACGAAATGAAGTGCAGCCACATATGACATGGGTTTGTCGTCACATTTGCCAATTACATGGAGCCATGGTCACATGCAACATGCCATATGCAAGGCAAATTCATTCCCAAGAATTTGAAGTTGTCCGAGCCCAAACCAGCCCCTAAGCCTCAGCCAAAGGCATCTTCAAGTGGTGAGCATGTGCAGTTGTTCCGCATGGTGTATGATCGCAGAAGGGTTTCCAAGCCGAACATTTGTAGGCTTCGCATTCTTCATTGCTTGTGCCAACATGGGTGTGAACCTGAAATTTTCATGTTCCCAAGGCTGTTTTGTGTTTGCATACACTTGGAAACGTGGGCAGAGGTCAAGGTGCACCCATACCATGCGCGCGCACGTCTCTGTCGGTAGTTGTATGTGTTTCGCGCAAGCTACGCCCTTGTCCAAGCTACAGTGGGTGTAGGGACCGTAATAATTCCGTACATTGGCGTAGCTTATACAAGGGGGGGGGGGGGGGGGGGGTAAGGTTCGGGGGGGGTTTTTGGTCGGAAATGGGGGGGGTTTGGGTTTTTTTTTCGGTAAAAAAACCCGGGCTTTTTTTGGTGAGGTTTGGGTTTTTTTTTAGTAAGAAATGGGGTTTTTTTTGGCAAGAATTGGGCGGGGGGATTGGCAGGATTAAGGGGTTTTTTGGTAAGAAATGGGGGTTTTTGGTAAATTTTTATGTTTGTGGGGGGGCGTTGGGGGTTGGGTCAAAAGGGTGGGTTTTTTGGTACAAAATGGGGATTTTTTTGGTAAGTCGGGGTTTTTGGTACATCGCAGGGGGGGGGGGTTTGGTGCGTACCATCTCTTGCGTGGATCAAGTTTGCGGCAGCAGCTAAACTACCTGTCCATGCTGGATTCTTTGGATGTTACATTTTGTATGTCAAGAGCAGCCCAACTCACCTTCATCTTAAAGTCCAACGCTCTTTTCCATTTACATCCGACATGCGTAATGCTATTGAACACGAAGTGAGCTCCCCCAATGAGTGACAACATCACAGGGGTGACAGGGTTGCAAGCAGGTACAGCCGCATAATGCGCTACTACCTACAGGCCTCTCTGACACCTCTGACATCTCTGTACGCCAAATAATACACAGCAGTAGATAAGTCTGGTGAAGGTGGATATGTACAGGGCTATGGCAGACCATAGCCCTGTACATATCCGAGTGGACACCCAACAGACCTCGAGTCTCTGAGTGCCATAACTCTGCACCCTTCTGTTTAAGCGAGTGCCTGGACCTGAAATACTCGCAAAATACTGCCCCTGCAACGCTTGGGTTTTCCATTGGGTTGCACTGGCGAACGGTCTTATTGTAACATAGGAGTTGATTTGTGTTTACTTCATGACTGTATTCACCGCACGTGAAATGAGTCATTGGGCGGTTGGTAGGATCGCAGACATGATGTAAAGATGACACTGATTCATATCACTCTGGGTTGCCCTGGAGTGTGCATGTGTGTGGTTTGGGTGAGAGCCAGGATGGTGTGTATCCAATGGCAGGCAAACCACATGTCAACTGTATTTGATTGTTTTTTTTTTGGCTCAAGAATCTTGCATGTGATTTGTTGTTAGAGATACAGCTACATTGTCTTTGTGAGTGAACAAATTTGGTCAGAAATTGTGTAGATTGTTTGGTACACGCAGTGCGTGTCTTTAATGTATGTGGTACATTTAGATCAAGAATAATATGCTTTCAATGATTGATTTGTGTCCATGTGCCTCTGCTTGTATCCTGCTGCGTGCCTGCTCCTCTAGTTTTTGTGTATTTTGGAAACCAAGGAAAAGACCCAATCCACAATCCAAGTATCGGGGTAGGGCACAATTCAGGATCTCATACTCCAAACATGAAGGGCTATACATTAGAAAAGCAGGAACAATCACTCATGTACAGCAGTGCTCAACTAGATTCGGATAGATAGTTAAAAACACTTAGAAAAAGAATACAAAACTGCCCTCATGGGCACCCTCTCTTAGGCAGGGTCATTTTGAGATGTGACCCCTTTGTTTGTGGTCCCTTTGGTGATGTGGTGGCATGGTCTGTGGCACTGAGGTCACTGCCATGTCACCAGGGATTTTTCTACTTTGCTAGGCTGACGGGGAATTGAACCCAGGACCTGTCAAAAAAAGGTGCCACAGCCCCCTAGGGTGCACAGCACTAGGATAAGTAGTCAATCATGAAAAAATAGATAAAAATGTATAGGCTCTGAACCAGAGCAGTGCCTCAGTCTAGTCAGGATCCTGTGATGACTTCAAAATAGTTGGGGGGTCAGGGGTCCTGACAACATCCATTGATTAGTGCTTGGTTTTATAGGTAAAAATGCATTTGCTAATTCACTTCACCGAAGAAAGCGAGTACAAGCAGAGCAAGCACAGCAACGGCGAACTGGAAATTGATACTGCCCCACAGGGATGAACGGTAGCGATCTTGTTATCAAAATCCTTTTTGATTATCTCCAAACTTCGAAATCCAACTCTCACCACGAAGCGAACTCAACATCAACACCAAGAATTCTGATAATTCAGGATTCATAGTTCTAAAATACCCTAAGCAACAATGTACAAAACATTCATAACAGTAAAACCTCTTGTATTTCTGTACTGTAAAATATTTAATGCCGCGATCGCACGGCGCTTTTTCTTGCGGCGGGCAGCCCTGTCCCGCCCCCCGCCAGTAGTTTAAGGGTTTTCAGCTCAGTGGGTCAGTTCAGAACGGATTCACAGTTTCTTTGTGTGCTGCTTGCTCTGTGTCTGCTGCTTGTGTGTTTGCTGATTTTTTTTTCAAAACTTCTGAGTAGGGTTTTTGGTGCTTAAACTTTTTTTTAGACCCGATGGCATGGGTAATAAGTAGAACAATATTAGTAGAAATGTTTTGAATATCACTTTTTGAAAAACTGCCCCTGTGAGTTTTGGGCTAGGGGTTTAGATCCGAATTTTTGCTTAGGTGAATTAGTGCTTTATCAGAAATTTTTTCCCACAGTCAGCTGGGTTTTTAGGTGGCAGTGACACCTCCCCACTCAGGATAGTGTGTAGGGATACCCGGAAAAAAATAGAGGGACCTTAGATAAGGACTTCAGGTCTTGGGGGTGGGACAGTGTACATTATTCAATTGTCAATTTCGGTGCATCTCAGTCTGTTTCTGCTTTTCAGCTCAGATTGGCATTTTTGTTGTGAGTGCTAACCTTTTTACATTACATTATGTTACATTACATGTACATTAGTCGTTAGTGGCTGTGCATGCACCTTGGTGTGTGTCAGCCCTTGCATGTGGCCTAGTGGCTGCGGCAAGGGCTTGGCGGGGCGTGTGACGGCTTCATGCCCAGTTGGGGGCCAGAAAGAGCGCGCGTGCAATCGCGGCATAAATACACTTTTTTTTACTAGTGCAATTATTGCCGTTTCTCTCTGTAAAATTGTCTCGTTTGCAAAAAGATGACAAGGTCTTGCAGGATCTTTAGACGGGGCAACAAATCGAAGGCACTTCCACAGTCCAAATATAAACTCTGTTCAAAAGACATCGAAGTATCTTACAGCACTCAATTGAACAGCTCCTTCGCATGTCCGCCCGGTTTTTTCTGCTCATTTCTTTTGCAATACAATCTGCTACCCACGTGCATGCGCTGCAGTGTCCGACAGCCATAGCCACAACCACACATCCGTTTCTGCATTATATGCTCATTTTCTGCGGCTTTCGCAATCCGCTCGATCAGTCCGAGTTTCTAGATTCCTTCCTCATACTTTGTGCAGAGGAATTATTTGGTGCACAAAGACGAGTGATTTTGCCTCTCAGAGATAGTTTGCAAGTAGTACTTGGTGGGTGAACAGTTTGGTCCATAATTTCATGCTAAAGTTTGTTCTTTCCCAGTGCCTTCGGATGGTGGGTCAACATAGGCTGACCAGGGTGCACATAAGGATGGATGGTAATTTTTTATTTGTTTGCCAAGGAGGGAAGGAACACACCGCACAAGACAATAAACGCATGTAACTCAAACTGGGTGTGCCAGACACCAAACAGCGCCAGAAGGGGCTGCCCATAGTGTCGCACTCACCGGGACCCAAAGGTGATAGTTGCGGGAATCTCCCCCTTGACCAAGAGGAGGTAGCGCAAGACCGGCCGAAAATCCAGACAAATCCCTACCCCTCCGTGGGGGGGGGGGAGGCAGACAAACAAAGGCGGCAACTGACCACAAGCTTTGGCTAGGGGCAAAAAACTGCCGAAAGTAACATATAAGCTACCCCCCACATATCTTGTGGGGGGTTCGAATCAAGACAGTGCCATCTTTGCCCCTCCGTGGATGGCACCCCAAGTTTCCACGCGCACAGCCGTAATCACCTAGACCCCAGGCGCCAGAAAAAATGCAATCTTTTTAAAACAACAACCGCACGACAGCGCTTTAACCCCCTGGAGCAGAAATGTATGACCAATGAACATTGTATGGCGCCCGCGCTGTGAACATTGACGAATCTTGGTCAAATTTTATGTTTTCTCTATACAACATAACGTATACACCATCGCTGGTCCTCAGACAGCCCTCGTCTAAAGCGTCCTGTGGGCTTTTTTGGTGTTTGTTAATTGCTCCTATGTCATCATGACCCGCAACAGACACCCCCCCCCCCCCACAAGCCAGCCCCCAAAGGGCAGCATGAGCAAGAACTCAATGTGGTGCAGCATACAAACAAGGGTTTCGTGTCGTCACCAGTAGAACTTGGTGTTTGTGTCAGAACATTAGCTCATCCCATGCATACATCCATGCACATTGCAGGCCAATTTGGTGGCGGTGCCACACCCCACCCTGTTCAACTATCCCCAAGCCCACCATGCCCGCCATAACCAAAGCTTGGTGATCTTCCGTGCAGTTCCTCAAGTGGTGTGAGTAGTGGGGCCAGTGGCTCTCCCAACCTGTGTCTCTTGCCTTCCGGGGGTGTAGGGCGTGTATGGAGTCAACCATACTTGTTCAATAGGTAGGTATGTCTGTGTGTGTGCGCCATGGTACCAATAGTGTTCAAAGTACAAGGTTCAACAATCCTACTTGCCTTGTGCCACGGCAAACCATGTGTTCATTGTACTTTGACCTTGAGGGGGTGGCGCCCGCAAGGCTGCAAACTGCTCCATATGCACATCTCATCGCTAACACACCACAGCTCCTTCCATGTGTGACCCGCCACAGCCGCAACAACACACACACTGCGTGCTCATGTGCCTTACCACTCTCCATGGCCCATCCCCATGCAAATCTTTGAAAATAATTGAAACTGCTCTATGTACACTCAAGCCCTGACACCATACTATAGTCCACAGGTCTCTGGTTTTACATATGACTATTGTATGATACAAGAACACACGCGGACACGCCCAGGCGGGAGCCTAAGCCGCCATAGAATGAATGAATGAATCCCTTGGT
Organism: Eutreptiella sp. 'Long Island Sound 2002'; assembly: GCA_964036045.1. NCBI lineage: Eukaryota > Euglenozoa > Euglenophyceae > Eutreptiales > Eutreptiaceae > Eutreptiella > Eutreptiella sp. 'Long Island Sound 2002'. Next base: position 173,608,174 of record OZ038380.1, read on the forward strand.
CTTGGGGGGCCGGGAGGGGGCGGGGGGCCCTCCTACAGTGCAATTTGGGAGAGCAACTGAATAGAGAGCCGTCCTACGGAGGGCCGGCATAAGCAAGCATTCACACCACCGTGCTGCTTCTTGGGGCATAGTGCCATCCATCCACCCATAGGGAACAGAAGTTAAGGCCAAGCAGGACCAAGATGGAACCATAAACTGAGGCGAGAACACCGCAACGAACAAACCACATTAGGCACAACATGTCGCAGATATTGGTCCGCACAGATTAGGGCAGCAAAGCCACATGGGCCTTGTCAACCCCGCAAGTCCCAAAGGAGCTGCAAAGGGTCAACAGGCTCCTGTGTATTATGTAGCATTCAAACCACTGCTGCAAGAACTGGTGGTCTGTAGGCCAGCGTTGCTTAAACCACTGCTGTCAGAGCTGGTGGTCAGTAGGCCGGTGCCGCTCAAACCATTGCTACCAAAGCTGTTGGTATGTAGGCCATTGCTGCTCAAATCTGCGCCTCTAGAGCTCGTGGTCTGTAGGACAGTGCTGCCCAAACCACTGCTGTCAGAGCTAGCGGTCTGTAGGCCAATGCTGTTCAAACCACTGCCGCCAGAGCTGGTGGTCTGTAGGCCAATGCTGCTCAAACCAGTGCCTGCAAAGCTGGTGGTCAGCGGGCCAGTGCTGCTCATCCACTGCTGCCAGAGCCCGTGGTCTGAAGGCTAGTGATGCTCAAACCCTTCCCGCCAGAGCTGGCGGTCTGTAGGACAGTGCTGCTCAGACCACTGTTGACAACACTGGCGGTCTGTAGGACAGTGCTGCTCAAACCACTACTGCCAGAGCTTGTGGTCTGTAGGATAGTGCTGCTCAAACCACGGCTGCTAGAGCTGGCGGCTTTTAGGCGAGTGCTGCTCAAACGACCGCCGTCGGAGCTGGTGGTTTGCAAGTCAGTGCTGCTCAAACCGCTGCTGCCGGAGCTGGTGGTCTAGAGGCGTTGGATATAACGGTGCTGTCCGCAGAGTCTTAGTCATCCTCATTCACACCGCACTCATAGGTCTTGCAGTACATCTCGAACTTCACGGGATCTTTGGCGTACCCAGCAATGTCAATTCCGTAGTATCCTAGGGAATTCCTAGGGCAGATTCTAGGGATGTTGTCGCGCAGGGGGACATAAGTAAGAAAAAGTCACTGCCATGTCTTTCTTGGAGGGCTTGATCCAGGCCAAGCCCCCCTTAAAACCCTTTTGTTGATGCTAAGACAAACTTAAGTGTTTTTATCTCTCTTTTGTAGCCTAAAGTACACTTTCTCAAAGTAACTAGGGTTGTGACCCTAGCCCCCCATGAAGTTCACCCCTACCACTCAACTGAGCGGAGGTACCTTCCTTCATGGAGGATATACCGAAATAAAATAGGCATTTCATGCTTTAGGCCTTGGAGGTTAAGCCTAGTGGTCTCCCACCCCAAGACCCCTATACTCAATTGTTTCTACCACTTATTGTGGTCCTACTTTGTAACTGTTTCTGAATTCAGTTGCTTGGCCAAGTCATTTTCTGTGTTGGCCCGACATCTATGCCCCACATTCCTAACCAGCACCATTTCACCCAAAAGAGTGCACATGAAGTGCCTATTGCTATCCTGGAGGCCTGAGTCAGTCCAATTTTCATATAAAATCTTTTGTATTATCCATTTGTGATTGAATCTTTGTGTATAAACCTGCATTGTCTATCTGCAGCCCTTCTGTGTTACACTGGATTCCAAAACCAATCATTGATTCGATCCACATCCTGTTCTTGCTCTACTTACTGCTTTGGTTTGGGGTTTCAACTTCAAAACCTGCAAGGATTTCATCAAAATATCTAGGGCATTAATCAAGGACATCTTTCTACATATCATTGCCAAGTTGCCCAGGTCGGTTTGGGGCCATGTGGGCAGGAGGGGGGGAGGGATGCCCCCCATTCTCCCAAAAATACGGACAGAACGCTGCCTGAAGACGAAAGGCAAACAATCATTTTCAGCAAAAACAAAAGTTTGGATCATGTCCAAAAATCCACGGCACTCCAGCCCTTGTCCACAAAGAAAGCGTCTTGTGCATCAGTTGCATCAGTTGCACAATGGCAGGTTCCTACCCCATCGAGTGGGTTGTATTATCCATCATCCTCACCCAGTATAGTGTGTATTGCACCAGCACGTTCAGAAAGTGCTCAGCCATCTACACTATGGCATCAGGCAATCTTGTTGGCAGTAGTGTCATGTTGTCCCTAGATGCAACGGACAGTGTGAATCTTTGGGCAACGATGTAGAGGTACCGTTATCCATTGTTTGATTTTTTTTAGAAAATGTATTGTTTTTTTTTTTAGATCCCGAAGTCGGTTCTTGAAATGTTGCTTTATTTTTGTTAGATTTGCAGCCGAATTTTTTTACAGGGCCATCTAACTTTTTAGTCACTTTTGACATTTTTTTAAGATGTTTTAAATTTTAGATGTTTTGTATTTTTTTCGGGGTTTAATTTTTTTTAGCGCGTCCAAAAATTGAAAAATATTTTCGCATGTAAAAACAATTTTCCCATTTTGCTCTTCCGCTCTTCCCCGGGTCACTTGTGACACATGTACAGCAATTTGTGTATTGGTCTGGAACAGTGGTACATTAACAGTTGCGTTTGATGTGTCTGCTGTGCTTCTTCCTCCACACTGTGCAGTAGCAGGTGCATCTGGTACACTTCTCATGCGCGGCTGTTGTGCATTTGTGACATGTGTGTTGTGTTTAACATGGGGTGGTGTTTTTTTTTTTGGTTCAGACCTGGATAAGCCGGCAAAACACTCTAACCAGATGGTACTCGTGAGAACCGTCGGAATCAGGAATCAGAGCAGTCCAGTGCTATGATTGTCCCACAGCTCAGTGTGGGTGTGGTAGCGCACATGTGGCTTAACATGTGGTGGTGGTGTTTCATGTGCCAGTATGTGAGCACATTTGAGTTATCATAGAGGATGCCAGTGGCCATGGAGTGCACAAGCACTGTAGCCAATGCAAAGGGTCCTCTGTGGGCCACTACCCTCCCCCCTCTTGCAATCTCCCGCGTTAGCGCGCAACGGTCTCCCGGGGGGGGGGGGGGGGGGTCGCCAAGTGACGGTCTCCTGGGGGGGGGGGGGGATTGCAAGGGTAGTTCAAGGTCAACTGTTGCACCCTCCACTGATGCAAGCAAAGAGATCACAGGTGAAGCGACTTTCACATTGATGCGGTGCGAATGTGATTCATCCAACACAAATGTTATTGGGGATCCAAGAGAACGGTAAAAAACATCTGGGTACCAGAATAACACACTTGGAACTGTTGCACATATTCAGTTTGCCTGACAGGCATGGGGTGGTACTGTACACGGTCACCGGGAGAAAACATCTTGGCTCTGCAATAGCAACACAACACACCCATACAACAACTTTGGAGAGAGAATATCACAGAACACACACAGGTGATTGATTTGAAGTAATGGGAAAGCAATGCAAGGCCACGTGTAAGGCAGATGGGCAACACAAACCAGCGCAATAGATGTTAACTAGAAAAACATGGAAGTGACGGTCTCCTGGGGGGAGGGGGGGGCTAGGTGTGTACAGCGAAGGCATGTACCTGCCACCTGCCACACAGGGGGCGCAAAGTCGACGGAGGCACAGGTAGTAGTGTCACGTAATGCACACCGAGGGCAGGGGTGGCACATATGCCGTGGTTAGAATTCGCGTTTGCGATTCGATGGGCCTGAATTGCAATAGTATGCTTTTGGGGGCCACATCTGCTCCGGTGGGGTCCCGCAGGCATGTGCATGCACCTCGTCAACACCAGCAATACACGTATGTGTGTACATAAATGTCCCTGCAAGGGAGCCACCAGGACCGCTGTGTTCCGTCAAATGCTTGGAAGCATTGTCTTATAATAGTGCTACTCGCCCCTGTAGAATACTGGTTGAGTGCTGCAGGCAGTAAAGGGAGCGTGAAGGAGAAGGGGGGTCGCAATGGAAGAGCCCTGTTCGGTCAGTAGACAGACACCGCCGCGCCACGAGTGCCCTGAGATCAGCAAGTTGCTGATTTGATCCACCCCAAGAGAAGTAGTTGGATGGTCAGTGAAAAAGAAAACACACAGGCATGCACAGCGCTCTTGGGGGAGATTGTGCACAGCGGTGGGCAGTGCTTGTTGTTGGGGGCGATTTCACTGGTTGTCTCCCACATGCAAACTATAAAGACGGCGTTCAGAACCGATCTCCAAACCAATCCACCACTGAATATGAAAAAGCAGTACAGCATTCCTGCCCCCCTTAAATGTCAGATTCGACCTTCTACAGCAAAAAGCGTGCAAATCAATGGTGCCCTTGTGTCAGAGAGTACCCATGAACATCAGCATCAGGCTTTTGACGGGGTGTACAGTATCCATGACAATCATCGCAGGCCTTCCAACAGGTTATCACAGTCTCTCACACACACATTATATCGCGTTCCTTGCTGGCAAACTTCTCAAAAGTGATGGCCGTGGAAACCCCAAACGGTATGGCGGAGGAGATAATATTCCATGCAGCACCGCCGCTTCACCACCTTTACCCCATGGTGGTAACCCCGTGCCCTTCCCCACCTGAGGGAAGACGGTCCCCTGCCACACCCGGGGGGACGGGGCCAAGTGACGGTACCCCCCACCCCTCGGGGAAGGAAGGGGTGGGGAAGGACAAGGGGGCCATGAGCAACGGATACTGGGCTCACACATGCCCCCGTGACACAGGCATACGGTCATAGCCACAACTCACAGTACATTGTTTTGCCTTGGAAGGACAAGGGGTGGGGGGGGGGGGGGGACACTCCAACTTGAAGTAGCCATGCTCCCCTGCCCTCAAAAACCATCATGCGGTTAAGAGGGGGGCTATGCATGGGATATGTAGCAAGATGGCCCCAGAAACACACTTCCATGGAAGCAACACATTCCCATTTAAAGAGGGAGATTGAGGTGCTAAAGAGCACTTCCAGTGGCCATATCCATGTGGTTTGGGGAGGGGTGAGGCAAGATTTATAAGTGGCAACAATAGAACGGCGCCCATTGCGTCGAGGGATGACCTCGCACACCAGCGCTCGCCCGGTGCGTGCACCGCAGTAAGAGGTCACTTTGGGCGGGTCAGGAAACACCTGCACGTCCGTGTTCTGCCCAGACGTGGTACGGTATGCGTGACCGCGGTGCGGGTGTACGGGTGCTGTGGTGCGGCGGGCGGTTCGGCGGCATTGCCCTCTTTGCCCAGGCCTATGTACAGCTCTTGGGAGACGTTCCCCGGTCTCTTCAGCCGCGGCATGACTGGGGGGCTGTGGCTACAGCGGTATCCCCCCCCGCCGCGAACAATAAAATCCTCAAAAAATGCGGTTGGAACAGGAGTATGGTACAGAACAGCCATCAAGGGTCATGAGGAAACACTTATGATATAGAACAGCCATCAGGGGACATGAGGACGTGCTGATGATACAGAACAGCCATCAAGGGTCATGAGGACACGCTTATGAGAAAGCACAACCATCAGGGGACATGAGGACGTGCTGATGATATAGAACAGCCATCAGGGGACATGAGGACGCGCTGATGATATAGAACAGCCATCAGGAGACATGAGGACGTGCTGATGATACAGAACAGCCATCAAGGGTCATGAGGACACGCTTATGAGAAAGCACAACCATCAGGGGACATGAGGACGTGCTGATGATATAGAACAGCCATCAGGGGACATGAGGACGCGCTGATGATATAGAACAGCCATCAAGGGTCATGAGGACGCGCTGATGATATAGAACAGCCATCAAGGGTCATGAGGAAACACTTGTGATATGGAACAGCCATCAGGGTCATGCTGTTCGGTACCCAATTGCCTCAGTACATGCCCCCCCTCCCTTGTCTAAGCTACATCAAAGTCCCAGAATAAGACGGTCCCTACGCCTACTGGAGCTTGGACAAGGCCGTAGACGCCCGGGTTCAAAAAGAGAAAGTTGCATGGTGAGCTGGTGCAAGCAAGGGGGGTGTAGTGCACAAATATCCCCAAAATCAGAGCTATGTGGGTTGAAGTGGGCAAACACTCACAACAAATGTGTCCATGACCCTATGTAACCAGCAAATTTGTCACCAAACCCATGTCTTATGTGGCCGCACTACATTTGGTACCGAATTAAATTAGGTATCAACTTAACACGGTCCCTTGTGGCTTAGACAAGGCCGTAGCTTATACCCCCGCCCTGTAATAGCTACGGAAAAGTCCCAAATTAATACGGTCCCTACACCTCCTGTAGCTTGGACAAGGCCATAGCTTACGTGTACCACATACATGGTGAGCTAGTGCGAGAAAGGGGAATATAATGCTCAAATATCCCCAAATCAGAGCTATGTGGGTTCAAGTGGGCAACCACTCACAACAAATGTGTCCATGACCCAATGTAACTGGCAAATTCTATTGCCTTCGGCAGTGCACCTCGAAGAGAGGCTGACAGTCAGCCAATCAGTCAGTCATTCAGGCAAGCAGGAAGGCAGACAGAAACACACACGGTTTTTTTTTCAGTGGCAGACTCGGCTGCAAGCAGTGGGGAAAACTGATACCTCAGAACAAGCAGCGGTTGAATGGTATAATTTAGGTCGGCGGTTCAAATCCCGGTCGGCCGACCAAGGCGGCGGCGCCACTGACAACAGTTGGTCGGCCGGGATTTGAACCGCAGACCTACAAACCTGCAGTGGGCTGCATTACCGTTCGACCGCTGTTTGTTCTAACAGCATCTTTTCTCCCCACTGCTTGAAACCTACTGAGCACAAACTTTTGACCCCCCCCACCCCGACCCCCCCCAACAAATTGATATCCAGTTTCACGGAATAGAGGCCTCAGAATCAAAAAATCCATTGGGGGATTGTCGTACTGGGCAAAATAATGATTTTACAAGGGGTTGGACATCAAGTAGCATGCCTTGGGGTATGCTACGCGAATGAACCCCCAAAAGAGGGGTATACGAAGCCCGCGCCCGCGCCTGCGCCTGCGCTTGATCTAACAACCTCTCTTCGAGGTGATTTGTTATGTGGCTGCACTATATTTGCACCAAATCAAATGAGGTACCAAATTAATACGGTCCCTACGCCTGCTGTAGCTTGGACAAGGACGTAGCTATTACGGGGGGGGGTACAAAGGGGGCGGGGGGCGGCAGAAACCCGGTACTGAATTTTTTATTCTTTTTATCTTTTCAACAGGCTCAACAGTTCCACTGAGTACAATATGAGCTCTTAGGCAACAGCCTGGATCAAGAAGTAGGGCATATCATACAAACGAGGGTTCCACATGCATCATGTGTCCCAGCCAAACCTGGGGAACCTGCACGGTACTGAATTAATCAGGGTCCCCCCCCAAAAAAAAGGTCCAAACGGAAGAGTTCGTTGGACAAGGCATTCTGGGGGGGGGGGGGGGTGCTCTGATGCGGTGGCGTGCAGTAGCAATCCGTGAAAATGCACACATGTGAAGGGGGCCGTGCCTGAGCAAAGGGGGGGGGGGGGGCACACGTTGTCACAGTGGACAGGCAAGCGTCGCATGACACCACCACAACCCACAACACGGGGGACCCCTCATTCGCTGGTCCTGTGGACATCCCACTGGACCCACACCCCATCGGACGCCCGCTTCGAAGAAAGCAGCAGCGTCGCACTCGCGTGCTCACGGGCGCCTTTGAGAGGGACATGCCGAGTGTGCATTGGGGCTGCCTCCCGCCGCCCTTTTGAGTAGACACACCTCTGTGCCACACACGCCCCCTGCTGCACACCCACGCGCAGCCACCGGGGTTTGATTGTCGTGTATCGTGATCGGGAGTGGGGCCTCAATCTGGTCAGGTTGCAGTGTCCGCATTGGGCTGTGGCTGCGCCTGCCCCGCAGCTGTCATTGCCTTCGGTCCTTCATGCCAATGTTTGGCGCTTCCGCTGAGTGTTAGGCGAGCTCATGCTCATCCCGCGACCCTCTGCCTCTGCTACCTCTCCCCCCCCCCCATGTCCATCCCCCCCCAGGGACGACGGTTCCCCCCCACCCCGGGGGGAACCATTGCCAAGTGACGGTCCCCCCCCCCCGGGGGGGGCTAGACAACATCGCCAACGAACAAATTACCGCCGCATACTACGCAGAATTTATGACCTATCAGTTGCTTGCTGTACGTTGCCCAAGGCTCTGAAATACACACTGACATACGGAGATCGAATGGTGCCATGCAAATGATGCAAACAAGCAAAATTCTCAATACAATGCATCAGTCCATCAGTTTGCTGCATGCCCCTACTGCTGAACAGGGACAGTGTAAAACTTCTTTTTCCGGTCCCACATAGTCTTGAACGTCCATGTCAGATGGACATAAATCTGTGCATTCCAGTGGCAGTGACAGTGTACAGAGTTTTCCAGAAGGTGTGGTGATCAACAGTGAGGGCGAGGTGGTTGAGGAGGGAGATTGTCCCACCACTGATGAAGACAGTGAAATGGACAGTGACGGTGAAGTGGTTTGGGCAAAGTCTGCTCGGGGAACCTGGGCATATGCTGCCCATCAGCCACAGGGATGGACGAACTGGCTGCAGCAGGTTTCGCTGCAGGCTGCTTGCCACGTTTGGGTGCAGGTTTGGGTGCAGGTTTGGCAACTGTTGGTGCCTCCAGCTTTTTGGGGATCCACTTTTCCTCCGGGATGTCCCGGGTAAAATACGACCCCTCGCAACTGGATCCATCAGAGGTGGATCCATCGTCTTCATCGCCACCATCTTCATCATCATTGGACCCTGCGGAGTCAGAGTCTGAAGAGGAGTGACCTGCTCCATCGCCGAAATAGGCGGTATCTAACAACTGGTTCTGCACTGATCACCATGAGGAGAAGGGCCTTGCACAACAGCCAGCACAGGCTCCTTTGTGGAACGAACATAGCGCACAATAGTGCCTTCAGGGAACATTTTGAGAGGTCTGAGGAGTGCAATGGGTTAGCACAAAGGAGGTACGCATAAGCTCTAACAATGAGCTCTCATAATTATGCAATCCTGTGCAATATGACACTGTTGCGTTTTTTTTTGGAACCAGCCGGTGACGGTCCCCCCCCCCCCCCGGGGGGGGGTGGACAACGGGGGGGGGGGGGGTGAACACGGGGGGGGGAAGGTAGCTACAGTGGCGCTCCGGGCTCTACTGGGTTATGCGTGCATACGGGTCAGGGGTCACTCCCTCCCCGTGCGGCTATGTTAGCTGGCCCCTTTTGGCAAAGGGGGGGGGGGCACACCACATGACATCACGGCGCATCAGCTTCGGGCACTTGGCCATGCAGAGTGTGCGGGTCCTGCCCTGAGACGCGCTGCCCGTCACCCGGACCGCCCTGCGAACCTATTCCAAGGCGCCCCGTGCCCCCCCTCCCCCCCCCCCAACGGTGCGCTCGGGACTGCACCGCAGGCCCCCACCGGCCCTGTCCGAGACATCCCCCAGACACGCACACACCCCCACGTCAACTCGTGGCCCCACACAAACAGGGTTGTGGAATCCGAATCCGCCAATAGTGACACTCTGTACGACCACATTGGGACGAGGACCCCATCTATCACCATGGAGCTTTTGAATGCACGTCCTGCTGCATCTGTTGCGCGACTTGATCCGCCAGCCAGTTCTGTGCAACCAAGACCCCAAAATCGTGAAATCTATGGTTCCAAAATGGACGCAACTTACACCCACTTGATTGGACAAGGCGCTTTTTCAGCGGGGGGCTTGCCAAGGCTCGCACTGGGAGGGACTAACGCGACTCTTTTACTCAAATCGATCACTTCATGTGTGATTGGGACCAACAAACACAAAGAATGAGTTTTCATAGAGTGTTCATAAACGGCGGGTCTAGCACGGAGGTGGTGCTGAGGCCATAGGATGAGGTCAAAGTCAACCCAGCATGCATCTCTCAAATGATGCTGGGATATGTATTGCTGGACAAAAGCAAAACAGCGTCAACACCATGCCATGGGAGGATTGTGTCATTGTGAGGGACGAACACCAGGCACTTACCCCCGCCCCCTTTCTAAGCTACGTAAAAGTACGGAATTAATATGGTCCCTACGCCTACTGTAGCTTAGACAAGGCTGTAGCTTGCGTGCAACACATACAACTACCAGCATAGCTTGCGCGCGACACATACAACTACCAGCATGGTGAGCTGATGCAAGAAAGGGGAAGAAAATGCAGAAATATCCCCAAAATCAGAGCTCTGTGGGTTCAAGTGGGCAAACAATTACAACAAATGTGTCCATGACTCCATGTAATGGGCAAATTTTTCACCAAAAGCATGTCTTATGCGGTTGCACTACATTTGGTACCGAATTAAATTAGGTACGGAATTAATACAGTCCCTACGCCCGCTGTAGCTTAGACAAGGCCATAGCTTAGGGCACAATCATGATTCCACTGCAACAGTTTGAATGTCATTGAGATGCTATGTACAGGTGGCATATCACTATGGAAAGACATCGAAAGTGTATATATTACCTGGGGCAAAGCATAACCCTTAGTATTCGGTTGCGGGTGTCATGTGAGGAAGCGACAGCCCTATAATATACTCACTGTCTGCATACAGTACCACAGTCTTGCTCAGTTTCTGTTGGTAAAAACCAGCACTCACTCGGCCATATAGTCACTGAGGTCCTAGACTATCGCGTGTGTGTTTAGTGTGTGCTAAAAAAAATAGCGACAGAGCTTCAACAATTCAAGCCGTCCATCGGTTATGATGCTAATCCTGGCTGTCGGATGAGGCAGTGCTGTGGGCATCGCAGGAGCAGTCCGCGGAGCAGCTGCAACAGCTGCCAGCACTGCTCAGTGGGCTGTCTGGCAATACTTGTAGACCTAGTTCCTGCCATAGTGCATGTGTGTTTCCATGTGGCACAGTGACGGGTTCGGGCGACAAGACAGCGAAAAAAGAGAGGTCTAGCATCCTGGGGACGATAGGAGTGTGAAAACTGGCTTCGTGAATGTTAGGCTTCATCTTTTTGGCCTGGGGGGGGGGGGGGGGGCAGAAGAAGAGATGATTAGCAGTGCAGGCGCAGCTTTTGTGGGGTACTGCGGGTGGGACAGGCATCCCACATTGGACAGTCGGTCGGTTTCCTCATTGCCCAGCACGTCCACATGGGACGGCACTTTGACCCAGAGGAGCACCTGACCTGGTTTTGAAATTTCCTGGAGCAGGTCCTCCCAGGCCACAGGCCACTCGGCCACTGGGCCCTCTCCAGCCGTAGCCGCAGCCGTCGCTTAGACAAGCGGGGGGGGGGGGGGGGGCTCAAATGAGTCACCTCAGGGAGAAGGGTAGTATTTGGAACCAACAGACACAAAGAACCCTTCGACTGAGTTTTAGGGATTTTCATAAAGGGCAGGGCACGGGGGGGCGACTACAACCGGTCCTGATGCGACATACCCCCCAGCTATCTGTCAAATCTCGGGGGGGGGGGGGGGGGGGGGGGGGGGGGGCAGAGTTGGGGGGGGGGGTCCGGCCGGGGGTCGGGGGGGGGGGTCCGGCCGGGAGTCGGGGGGGGGGGGGGTCCGGCTGGGGGTTGGGGGGGGGTCCTACCAGGGGTCTGGGGGGGGGTCCTGCCGGGGGTCAGGGGGGGTCTGGCCGGGGGTCAGGGGGGCGTCGGATGGGGTGAGGGGGGGATTAGGGTTGGGGTTGGGGTTAAGGTAAGGGTTAAGGTTAGCCCTAGGGTTAGTGTTTTTGGACCGTTTTGAGCTTGTGGTGGCCCATTTTGGTCCTCCGAAAATCCCAAAATGCCTTGGAAATGGGCTGTTTTGGGACCAAAAATGGGTCAAAAATGGGTCAAAAACGCATTTTTCCAAACCTCATCCTAGACCATTTGGGGTGCACAAACGGGTGAAATGAGCCCATTTTGAGCCCATTTTGGGGTATTTTGGCCCCTCAGAAGTCCAAAAAGCCTTGAAAGTGGGCCTCGTGGTGATGGGGTTCACTTGCAAGCCGATTCCACTTTGTCAAGAGCCATCAATGTGTGAATCATTCTTGATATCCCTCACCAGTCATAGCTGATGTTCCCTCCCCCACCAGCTCGGTCCCAATATTCAGTCTTGGAACCAGTCTTGGTTTTATAACCCTTTTTAGCGTCTAGGGTGGACCTACCAGGTTTAGCAAGCAAGCAAGCAGCAAGCAGCAAGCAGCAAGCAAGCAGCACGCGCGAAATGGGCCAAAATCGGAACTCCGTCGTGGTGCATCAGATTCCAGTGAAATTTTGGTGGATGATACCTATGGGTGTGAAGTACAATCACACAAAAAGTTTGAGCAAGAAACTCAACGGTGGCGGCCGGGAACGGGATCCGCAAGTGGCGGACCTCAGTTTCAAAAACTGCATTTTAGGGCCAAAAACAGTCATTTTTGGGCCGAAAAAGCCTTGGAACACATTCAAAACCGCCAAACGAAGGGAAACAATGGGTATGTGTCACGTGCGGCTTGACTTCACCGTGTCAACGAGCTCTTTGCGGCCCTCTAACTCCATGATATGTCCCGGAAACGGCCCAAAAAGGCCCCCACAAGCTCCAAATGCCGACAACCACAAACCAAGAATAGGCCATATCTTTGGCTACATGGCTCAAAATGCGATTCCGAGGGCACCTATTCCACCCGCAACCCCCCACTTTTTGTGGTTTCCACCCCTCAAAATTGCCCAAACGGACGCCTACACCCCAATACCTAGGCCCACTAGGCTGCGGCAAGCTGCAAGCTCAAGCCCAAACAGGTGGGTGCCCAAATGGGTCAACAGGGTCCAGTAGGGGCAAAAAGATGACTTTTCTCAAAAATGATCGTAGACCATGTGCGACGCTAAAACAAGTGTTTTTGGACTGTTTTGAGCTTGTGGTGGCCCATTTTGGTCCTCCGAAAATCCCAAAATGCCTTGGAAATGGGCTGTTTTGGGACCAAAAATGGGTCAAAAATGGGTCAAAAACGCATTTTTCCAAACCTCATCCTAGACCATTTGGGGTGCACAAACGGGTGAAATGAGCCCATTTGGAGCCCATTTTGGGGCATTTTGGGGCATTTTGGGGCATTTTGGCCCCTCAAAAGTCCAAAAAGCCTTGAAAGTGGGCCTCGTGGTGATGGGGTTCACTTGCAAGCTGATTTCACTTTGTCAAGAGCCATCAATGTGTGAATCATTCTTGATGTCCCTCACCAGTCATAGCTGATGTTCCCTCCCCCACCAGCTCGGTCCCAATATTCAGTCTTGATTAGGGTTAGGGTTGCTATTAGGGCCTGCAGCCCTCCTATAGCCCAAATATGAATTCTCTACAAAATTTTGAGCATTTTGAGTATAAACACATAGTATGAAAAAAAAAAATGGCGCCTTCGGCGCCGGACAGTTTTCTCTAGGGACACTTGCTGGTGGCCGACCCGGCACCACTATCTTTCAAAACCCGGGGGGGGGGGGGGGGAGGGGGGGGGGGGGGGCTGGGGGGTGTCGCATACAAGGACCGGGCCCGGCCGCCCCCCCGTGGGGCAGGGGTTGATTGCGTCTCGTAGGCAGGTGGTGTTGAGGGCCATAGGATGAGGTCAAGGTCAACCCAGAGGTACCCTCCCGGGGGGGGGGGTATATATTGTGGAACAAAAGCAAAACAGCATCAATTGGGGGTCCTCAGAAAAAGTGATCTGGCCTAGTTCAGGGGAATTGAAAGAAACAACTTGGCAAAACCCATTCCACGTTTAGATTTCACTCCTTCCAATGACATGCTGCTTGAGACATTTCATCGATGGACCATGACCTCCCCCTCCCTACCATAAATACTCAGGCTGCCCCCTTTCCTGCCTCTCAGGTCAGCAGTAAAACAGGCATAGAGGTGAAGGCCATAAAGGCAAGGCAGCAGCCCTGGAGCACGCTGCACCAAGCAAGTAGCTTGTTGTGATGAAGTACAGCAGACAGACAAGCCTAGATGGGGGTGTTTCCACGAGTGCACAGCACCAAATAGCAAAGTCGCGTTCTGTGACCCTGAAAATCATCCACCAGATCAGGTTGGAGGGCTGGGTGAGTAGTGAGTTGGTGAATTGGAACTTGCGATGGCGAAGGAAACAGAGTTAATCGTGGAGTGCCAATTTACCATCTTCACCGCACCCTATCCCCAATACTGAGATCCATGGAGAATGAGATAGTGGATATGAGGAGGTGAGGGGGAAAGTAGGATGTCCTGCGGCAGGCACTCAAACATGTATCACCATATGTGGCTCAACAACAGCAATGCCCCGAACCACTGCGGTATCAAGGAAACCGGGTCTAAAACAGCCTTCAGAAGGTCATCATTCCATCAGTGCAAGGCTGCAAGCAACGGGAATTTGGTTCACTTCTGCACAGGGTGCAATTGTGATTCGCATGCTTCCAGGAAAAGGAGGAATAAAATGATGTGGTCGAAACAGTAGAAACATTCTCGCCTACTGTAGCTCAGGCAGGGCCGTAGCTTGTGTGTACCACATACAACTACCGACACACACGTGCTGGTGCAAGCAAGGGGGGTGTAGTGCACAAATATCCCCAAAATCAGAGCTGCCTGGGTTCAAGTGGGCAAACACTCACAAAAATGTGTCTATGACTCTATGTAACTGGCAAATTTGTCACCAAACCCATGTCTTATGTGGCCGCACTACATTTGGCACCGAATTAGGTCCGAAATTAACACGGTCCCTCCGCCCGCTGCAGCTCAGACAAGACCATAGCTAAGACAAAGGGGGGCTGGGGTACAACACAATTGAAACCCCTGGTCCTACGCCTGCACCATGTGGCACAGTGTCTCCTGCACAGTCCAACACCCGCCTCAGCAGCCGTCAGCCGCCCCCCCCCCCCCCCCACACACACATTCTATACCCGCATACTGCAATACAACCTCACCCTACGCTCCTATGCCTGCACAATATCATACAATGTAAGATATGCTTTCAAGCGTCATGGAGTTCAGGGCTCAATGGTTGTTCCTTTTGAGATGACCTTTCAGCCATAAGATAGCAGTTGCAGCAGGTGGCATCCTGGGGACCACTGGCTATGTACGACTACGTTCTGCTGTAGATATGAACAATGGTAAGACTCTTCGGGAACCCACGTCCATCAGAGCCCTGCCATTGAGAAAACAACGATTCAAGCAAGGCACCTAAGCAAAGGCTGCATGAAGACGTTGACCAGCTCATGACATTAGTTTCATGTACACACACATAACAACAAACACCAGGACAGCGGGTAATGGAAGTCAAGGAGGAGGGGGCAGTGCTGCATGCATCCCGCCACAATGTAATGTGTGTTCGGGAGGGGCAGTCTGACCAAAAGAAGTGACCGGAATTCCTGATTCCCTGAAGCCCTCAAGTCCGCCGGGCGTCACTGACGTCGGCTGATGGTAGGCCCAGAGCGGTCCCTAGATGAGTGGGAAGACTTCCATTGGGCATAACCAAACCACATAAATCCAGCAACTGACCACGAATGAGTATGGCTCTGCATAAATTGCCAGTAAATTGAACACAGGCAGGTTAGATGGCCCCATTGTGGCAAAAGAGTGGTCGGGAGGTGGGAGGGGTGTGAAACAATAGCCCCCATCAATCTTGCTGAATGTACGCTGATTCTCACAAATATGGCACTAGAACACGATGTGTAGGCAAAATTCTGCATGGTCCTCGTGCTCAAGCTCATGCCCATTCCTCGTGTACTTCAAATGAATGAAGTCATCCCCACACGTAGAAGGACCAACAATGGTGGCAGGCGCATGCTCACCAGTGGATCGGATGTACGTGACACCCAAGCCAGCGATAGCAACTTTATTCATGGCTGGGAACCACAGCAAAACAGATGGCATTGGGTTGCAGTACCAATCAGAATGTTGTTGTGAGCAAGAGGAACCATCAAAAACATGACCCAGCCCCGCTTTCCCTCTACAATGAGCACACAATCACCAAGCGTTGAATTTCTGACCATGAGAACCATGGTCAGAAAAAACCATCAGAACAACGGTCACACAGGGTCATCAGGCTTGGACAAGCCCGTGCTTAGACAAGGGGGGGAGGGGGTAGCATGGGCAGAGCGGGGGTGGGTGTCTTTGGGGGGGAGAGGTGTTGTTGCAATTGGGAGACACTGTTAATTCCCTGTTTTATTCTGAGCATTTGAGTATACACAAGCGGATAAAATCGTCCTCCACCATTCACCACAAGTGAAAATCAGCAGGGCATTCCAGCAGATGCACAACTGAGTCAGCAACCGCACCTAGCACCCCAGGGAACAGTGAAATGGCCATGTAACCCCTGCTGTCTTGGGTACCCCACCTCCCCCCCATGCAAGCAGGGGGCGGGGGGGTTACCCAAGGAAAACGACGGTCAGAAGGGGTCCCGTGCGTAGACAAAGCAATGCCCACAAGAAACCAGAAAGAGCGGTCAGGAAAAAAAGGGTCAGACAGGACAAGGCAGTGCTTGGACAAGGCAGTGCAAAAGGGTGGGGAGGGGGTGGAAATACAATGGCTACGGAACCCCTGCTGTCTCAGGCATAAATAAAGCGGCTGCGTAACCACCGTTGTCTAGGGGGAAAGTGAAATGGCTTGGTGACCCCTGTCGTCCCAGGAGAAATAAAATGGGTGGCAACTGCAGGCCCATTACTCATATTTGAATTCCCCATCCAACTCTGAGCATTTGGGGCAAAAACACATTGGCCAAAAAACAGTCGCTGCCTCCAGAAAACGATGTTTCCGGGCGCTGCTGGCACCCAAGTTGGGCGTTCCCCATTGTCCATCATTGACGACGCAATCATGAATTCCACTGCAACAGTTCGAATGTCATTGATATGCTATGCACAGGTGGTATGCGACTATGGACAGCAGTGACATATACCCATAGATAACATTACAAAAATGTTCCTGATTGCTGGAGTCATGGTTGAGGCGACAGCTTCTATAATATACTCACTGTCTGCATGCTGACTACTGTGCTGCTCAGTTTCTGTCGGTTGACACCTGGCACTCCTTCGGCCGCAACAGTTGCTGGGTTCCTATTTTTTTACGTTCCGTGATGACTGTGTCAGTTGATGCAGGATCCCTCTTGATGCCCATCACAGGAGCGTTCTGTGGAGCAGCTGTAGTCGCTGCCACCGTCTGAGGTTGCTTCGGGCATAGCCACTCAGCCAAGTTCATGCCACATTGATGTGGGTTGGGGTTCCGGAAGCGGCCGGAGGTTGGGGTCCGGCCCACCACGCAAGAGCCCCCCTTGACATGCACTTTCTTTTCTTTAAAAACAGAGGCAGGACACGCAAAGCCCCCCTACGCCCCATGTGACTGCAACAGAAAGCAGGGGCCACACGAAAACCCTGACAATAAGAGGACGATGCCGTGTGCATAGCTCTGCAACGTGACCACCACGTGTCGCCCCGCATGCCCTTGGGTGCGAGTCGTGTCGGTTCCCATATCATTGCAGTACACACACTTACCAGAACTTAGGCCAGCGAGAGGAAAAGAGGGGCAGCATTTCAGAGCGCCAGCCGGGCACAGCGCTGGGCGTCTGGGAGTCAAAAAGGCGACGTGCCAGAATATGATGAGCTGATGCCTGCGTCTGATGCGCAAACCACCCACAAGCGGCGAAAGAAAGCAATTGACAACCTAAACTTAAAAAAAACATGATTTGCCAGGCGAACAATGAACTGGCAGTTGCGTCGCGGACGCTTTGCTCCGGGAACAAAGAAGGAAATCGACCATTGAGAAACAATGTGCCGTTGAAACCCCACTTTGGACTATACACTATTTCTCACTGTGCGCGGCTGCTGGTGCCGCTGGACTAGCAGACGTGTATATGCCGGTGAAGAACAGCACACCCGAATGGACAAGGAAATGCAACAAGAGCAGGGGCCTTTGACGATGGCACGTGGCGCCGGTTCGATTCCGTCCGCGCACCTCATCACCACATGCACGGCTTCGGCAGTCGCGTTGCCGAGCGCGCGCGACGCGGGCGCCGGGGCGGGGCCCCGTCAGCCGGAGCCGGGGGCACCCGCATCGCACTGCTGGACCTGCCGCTACGGGACACCATTCTGGGGGCTGGGGTGGGCCGCCGTGGGCAAAACACTCGGGAAATGGGGTCTGTTCGGGCCGGGGCCTCTCCAAGCGCCGGCGCCGTGGCCAGGCCGATGCCCGGGACCACCTCCACCAGCGGCATCACCTTCTTCCGGTCCGGGGCGTTGTGGGGCAGGAGCGTGGTAAACGCGTACAACCCGTTGACCGGGGACCCAGTGGCAGGCGTGTCCGACGGTTCTTGGGCCGCCCCGGGGACGTGGAAGTCGCGGGGCAGCGGCCGCGGCAGAGGGCGCGGCGCCGAGTGCGAGCGGTAGCGCGCGGCGTGCGGCGGCGCCCGCGGGAGCCCGACTTCAGTGATGCGGGGGGCGGCCTGCCGGGCCTCATGGCTGCCCCAGAGGGACGGGGAGGGGGTGTCCTGCGTGACGTGCGCGAGGGGGAGCGCCAGGAGGCTGCCGGAGGCGGGGGGGTCCGCGCCGGGGGACGGGACGGGGGGGTCGCTCGCGCTGGAGGACGCGGCGTCGGGGCCGCGCGGGCAGAGGGAGGACGGGGTGGACGAGGGGAGGGGGTCCGTCAGGACGATGGTGGTGCAGCTGTGGACGTCCCCGACGACGTACGTGGCCAGGCTCGGGGTGTGGGGGTCCCTGAGCCCCACCGGGGGCGGGATGGGCCCGCCGTGGCCCTGCAGGGGCGTGGCGGGGCCGGGGGAGGCGCGGCGCTGCGCGAGCCGCACCAGCACGTCGCGCGGGCTCGCCAGCGGCACGGGGGCGTCCGGGAGGCTCCCGCCGCGGGGGGCCCCCGCCGGGCCCTTCGCCGTGCCCCAGGCACCCCCCGACGCCCGCCGCGAGTCCCTGCAAAAGCGGCGCAGGGCCCCGTCGACGGGATGCGGCGACAGCAGCTGCGAGGACGGGGAGACCGGCCAGTGCGAGAGGGCGTCGTCCGCCGTGAACGTGGAGGCCTGCCGCCCCGCGAGGTCCGGGCCGTACTTCGGGGGCCGCGTCGCGTGCACCGACGTCTGGCTCGTGTGCCGCTGCAGCAGCGACCGCTTCCAGTGCGCGTACGCGGCGACGTGCCCCACCGCCGACCGGATGGCGCGGCCGTGTTTGGCCACCTCCGCGAACCCGTAGGCGTAGCCCAGCAGGAAGTGCGCCACGACGGAGCCGTGCAGCACCAAAATGCCGAGCTCGAGGACGGTGGCCACCGGGCCCTCCTTGTCGACGGGGGGGCTCTTGGGGAGCACGAGCAGGTACACGTTGAGGTTGACGATGAGCATCAGCAGCGCCTGCGTGTCCATGCGGTTGAGGATCGCGCGGCTGGAGGGCTCGTACATGAGCTGCAGCAGCAGGAACCCGGACAGGACCCACATGGCCGTGCAGACGCGGAGCCGCGGCTCCGGCACGAACGTCATGACGCTGGCCATCGCGAGCTTGCGGGCCATGTTCACGCACTCCCAGTACCGGAACTCCCGCTTGAACCCGACGAACAGGAACGCGAAGGTCTCCATCTCCATGCGCTCCCCCCCGGCGGCGCGCAGCAGCATCCCGAGGACCGGCGTGAACGCGGGGATGCCCACGCCGTAGACCCCGAGGAACGCGAGGCTCAGGGCCTGCATGCGCTTGTGCCCCGGGTCCGCGCAGTCGATGGTGAAGTCCTCCTGCAGCAGCGACATGGTCGCCGGGGGCGCCGGGGCGGTCGCGGCGGCGCCGCCGGGCGCGGCGTCGGTGACGAAGCGGTGGCACTGGTTCATCTTCATGACGCGGCGGTTGAGGGTCGGGTACAGGAAGAGCAGCACGACGGTCGTGGAGATGACCACGATCTGCACGACGCGGCGGTTGCGCGTCACGAGCTTCGACCGCACGATCCGGCGCTGCGTCGCGTTCAGGCGCCGCGCGCGCAGGGGCCGGCAGCCGAGGGTGCGGTCGTAGAGCCAGGCCAGGAGGGCGATGGCCAGGCTGACGGCCGGGATGGCCATGTACAGCCAGAAGATGCCGTAGTACGTGACGGAGGGGACGGCGCACTGCAGGACGTCCAGCGGGATCGCGATGCTCACCACCTCCGCGATCCGCCCGAACACCTTCTGCAGCAGCGGCATCTCCGCGAACACGGGCTGGATCGTGCCCAGCGTCTGGAGGTACCCGATGGTGCGCTTCCACGTGGAGATGGTCAGCAGCCGCTTGGAGTTGGCGTCCTGGTGGAAGGCCCGCACGGTGGTCCACGTGACGATCAGGAGGTAGGCGCCCCCCAACAGCGACAGCGTGCGCTGCCACGAGATCTCGCCGCACGTCCTGCACTCCTTCCCCATGTACCCCGCGACGCACACGCCGCACAGGGGCCCTTGGAAGCGCGGCGCCTCCGCCGAGGGCCCGCAGGTGCCGACCTCGAAGCCCGCGAGGCACGCGCGGTCCGGCCGGAAGGTCGGGCACTCCGCGAACGTGTGCGTCCGGTTGTGCGGCCGCCAGTGGTTCGCTTGCGTCCGCAGCCGCGCCGTGCCGTCGCACAGGGCCCCGGCCACGCACTCCCGGCAGGTCGTGTCCCCCCGGACGTAGAAGTGCGTGGGCGGGCAGCCCGTCGCCGTGATGGGCCGGAACTCCACCGCCGGGACCTGCAGCTCCGAGTGCAGCGCGAACTTCAGAGAGTACTCGTACCCGTACCGCGCCTTGACCTTGATCTTCGCGAACTTGAAGTCGAACACGCCGTTGGCGAACGCGACCTCGAACGGCGGGGCGGTGGTGTTGCCGCCGTTCTCCCACACCGTCGCCACCAGCACCAGCTGCCCCGCGTCCGACACCGGGAACCGGATTTGGTTGCCGGCCGCGTCCTGCAGCTCCAACTTCGGCTGCTGCTGCAGCGGCAGCACGTTGTCGGTGGTGTCCGAGGGGGTCTGCCGGATCCGGAGGCTGTGCGCCGCGCCCTCGGTCACCAACAGCGTCATCGTGGCCCTGGCCCCGAGGGCCGGGCTGAAGAAGGTGACGTTGTACTCTCCGACGGCGGGGCAGCGCAGCGGGTTGCGGAGGTCGGCCACCCCCCGCTCCGTCTGCACGGGGCCCAGGGCGGGAGGCTGGCCGGAGCAGGGGCCGGTCGGGTCGGGGGTAATGGTGACGCTCACGACGTAGCGCTCGCCGTCAAAGCGCAGCAGCTTCTGCTGCTGCTCGTCCACTGTGAAGACGCGGGGCGGCCGCGGCAGCTCGGCGAGCGACACGGTGGCGGCGGCCCGGACCGTGAGCGTGCGGGGCTCCGCGAGCAGCGCCGCGGGGACGCCCACGACGGCGTAGGCCGCGGCGCTGCGGTCGAACACCTGCCCGTCCACGGAGACGGCCACGTGACTTGGGGTCGCCAGGGACCTGTTGAACTGGGGCTGGAGGCACATCATTCGGGTGGAGCTGTTGACGTGCACGCTGCCCCCCTGCACCACAACCGCCGCGTGCGCGTCGGAGAACCGGCACGCCAGCCCGGGGGCCTTCACGAAGCCGTAGCCCTCCAGCACGACCCACTGCCGCCGCGAGAAGTACCCGCGCGGCGGCACGACGCGGGTGATGGTCGGCGTGGCCACGCGCAGCAGCGGCACGCGGTTGTCCGTCAGCACGTCGTTCACCAGCGTGACCTCCAGCAGGTCGCCCGCGCAGACCTCCGCCACCGCTTTGGAGGGCGGGGCCTCGCACTGCAGCAGCGTCGGCGACACGAACGTGGCCGCGGACCGCAGTCCCGGGCCGAAGTGGCAGCTGGAGCCGTTGCGGAAGCCCTCGCCGTGCACGAGGATCCGGGTCCCCCCGGCCTCGTCCGCGAGGGGGGGCTGCAGCCGCACGACGGCCGCGAGCACGAGGGTCACGATCACGGGCTGGCCCTGCACGTCCAGCAGCGCGTACAGGCGGCGCAGGGCCACCGCGGGCATCAGCGCCGCGATCACCTCCGGCTGCCCCCCCCGCATGCCGAAGCGGAGCGTCCCGTAGAGCAGGGCGTCGGGGCGGAGCTTGAACACGGTGCTGGGCGCGCCCGGCTCGTGCACCACCACCAGCACCGCGGGGACGTGGGGGTCCGCCACCATCCCGACGACGCTGGTGCGCGCGGTGGACGGCAGCAGGTTCGCGTGCCGGACCCGCGGGGCCCGCGCATACCAGGGCCCCAGGTCCACGACGACCACGAGCACGCCGTCCCGGCGCCGCAGGGCCACGTACAGGTCGCTGCCCATGAGCACGAGCCCGGCCACGGCCGCGCAGGGGTCGCACTCCGGCAGTTGCGCCGCGACGGCCTCGCGCAGCGGCACCGGCGCGGCGCTGCCGGGGCCAGGGAGGGCGAGCGCGACCACCTCCCACTCGCCCCCGGGGCCGGTCCCGGCCAAGAGTAGCGCCGAGGGCTCTGCGCGGCCCCCGCGGTACCAGAGGCCCGTCGCGCTCACGTCTGCGAGGCCCAGCTGCTGCCGCGACAGCCCCGCGGTGGTCGCAGCGCCGGCGCCGAGCGGCTGCTGCACAATCCGGAGCCCGTCGTCGCCGAAAAGCACGACGTGCTGCGCGCCGTGCGCCACGAAGGTCTGCGCGTGCGCCCGTGGGGCCGGGCTCTGCTGCGGCCGAAATGCCCGGCGGCGGTGCGCGGCCTCCGGGGCCGGCAGGTCCCCCGCGCTGATGATGCGGGTCTGGGGGCCCCGGGACACGGCGACGGTGCGGAGCCGCCCCTGAGCGCTGGGCGGCTGCAGGAGGAGGTAGATGCGCGTGGCGGTGACCCAGCCCGCGCGGGCCGTGCCCTGCAGGTCGAGGGTACTGCCGGGCAGATTGGCGCCGCTGTCCATGTCAAACACCAACAGCGGCATGCCGCCGATGTACAGCAGGCGGTGCTCCTCGTCCGCCACCACCGCCGCCGGCGCGGCGGCGTCCCACTGCGTGGACCCCACGGGGATTTCGAGGGACCGGGACACCGCGACGTTGGGGCGGAGGCACTCCGGGGCGAGGTACCCCGCGCTGCAGGCGTCGCAGTACCGGCCGGTCCAGTACCCGCGGACGTCGTCCTGGAAGCAGCGGCAGTCCCCGTCCAGCCACCCGCAGCCGCCGTGCCCGCTGCACGTGCAGAGCTGGTCGCACCGCACGCCCCAAAACCCGGTGGCGCACTCGTTGCAGTGGTCCCCGGCCCAGTACCCGGTCCGCCGGCTGGACTGGCACCGGCACGCGCCGGTGTCGGGGGCGCACTCCCCGTGCGGCGCCGGGTACAGCTCGCCGTCGAAGCACAGGTCCGCGCGGCAGAACGTGCCGCAGCCCGGGCCGTACCAGTCGGCGCGGCAGGCGCACGTGCCGTTGCCGGCGTGGCCCTCGAAGCAGGTGCCGTGGCCGGAGCAGCGGGCGCCGGGGGGGCCCGGGCACTCGACGCTGCAGTCCGCCGTGGCGAACCCCGGGAAACAGAGGCAGTCCCGTCCCGCGGTGGTCCCGTTCCGGCACGGAGTTGTGCAGCGGCCCCCCGACCAGCCCCGCGCACAGACCAGACAGCCCGCGCCGGCCCAATGCCCCTCCGCCCCCGAGCGTTGGCAATCGCATCGCCCGGTCTCGGACATGCACGTCCCATGGCCGCCGCAGATGCCACTGGCGTTCTGCCCGGCCCCGTACCCGGGGCACAGGACGTGGCACGCGGCGCCGGCGTAGCCCGTGTCGCACGCGCACGTGCCGCGGCCCCGGGCGCCCTGGTCACAGGCCCCGTGCGCGCCGCAGACGGCGCCGCTGGTGCTGGTGGGGCACGCGACGGAGCAGTCGGCCGTCGCGTGCCAGGGGTCGCAGAGGCAGCCCTGTGCCGCCGCGTCACACCGGCCGTGTCCCGCGCAGACGCCGGCGGGGGTCGCGGCACACGCGACCTCGCACAGGGCCCCGGCATAGCCCGCGTTGCAGATGCACTGCCCGTTCCCTAAGACAGAGGATAGGCACGTGCCGTGGTCGTCGCAGGTCCCGCGGGCCGTGCGGGGGCACTGCAGGTCGCAGCCCAGGCCGAAGTACCCGGCGGGGCACGACAGGACATTGCAGTCCAGCCCTATCAAGTGGCAGGCGTCGCCGCAGGACCCGCGAGCGCAGAGGCACAGGCCCTCCGCGCAGCGCATGCCCGAGCACGGCGCCCCGGTGCCGGGGTGTCGCGGGCACGCCATGCGGCACTGCCACCCGGACCACCCGGTCTCGCACACGCCGCAGTCCGCGCCCGCCCAGTGCCCGGAGGCGTTGGAGGCGAGGCACGTGCAATTGCCGGTCATGGCGTCGCAGTGCCCGTGCCCATTGCACGGGTTCAGCGCGCCGCCCGCGCACTCCCACTCACACCGCGTCCCCGCGTACCCGGGGCGGCAGGTGCACGCGGTCCCCCGCCCATCCGCCGCGACGACACAGTCTCCGCGGCCGGAGCACACGGGCCCTCCCGGGTCCGCACTGTCCCGGGGGCACGGCAAAGTGCAGCGCGCCCCGGTCCAGCCCTCGGCGCACGCTTCGCAGGCCGCGCCCCCCCACTGCCCCTCCGGCGCCGCCGTGCAGTCGCACGCGGCGCGCGTGGCCCGCGCGACGCACCGCCCGATGTTGCCGCACACCGCCCCGTCGAACAGAGGGCACGCGAACTGGCAGTCGGGGGGCAGGTACCCGAGGTCGCACGCGCACTCGCCGTCCCCGGTCCGCCCGCCCGCGCAGCGCCCGTGGCCATGGCACGGCTGCCCGGCGGTAAGGCCCGGGCACGGCTGCGTGCAGTTCGGGCCGAAGTAGCCCCCGACGCACACGCCGCAGTCCGGCCCCGCCCACCAGCCCGTCGCAGGCCCGGCGGCGCACGCGCACCGCCCCGTCCCGAACGTCCCGTCGCTGCAGACCCCATGGCCCGAGCACGGGCGGGCGGCGCCGCCGGGGCACGCCTCCGTGCACTGCGGCGTCCAGTACCCGCGGGCGCACTCGCTGCAGTTGGCGGTGGCCCAGTACCCCACGCCGGGCCCGCGCGCGCACTCGCAGCCCCCGTCCCCGTCGAGCCCCTCGCGGCACCGCCCGTGCCCGGCGCAGGGGTTGCAGCTGCCGCCGGGGCACACGGCCGCGCAGTCCGCGCCGAAGTGCCCCGGGGCGCAGTGCGTGCACAGCGCCCCCGCCCACCACCCGCCCGCGGGGCCGGCGTCGCACGTGCAGACCGCGGCGCCAATGCACCGCCCGTGGCCGCTGCAGTCGAGCCCCGTCGTGGCGTTCTTGGGGCACAGGAGGTTGCAGTTCGCGCCGAAGTACGGGGCGACGCAGCGGTCGCACGCGGCGCCGGCCCAGTACCCGGCGCCGGTCGTGTGGCACGCGCACGCCCCGTCGGTGCTGTTGCAGAGCCCGTGCCCCGTGCACGGCGCGTCCCCGGCGCTGGGGCACTGCACGTCGCACGCGGGGCCGGCGTAGCCCGTGTAGCAGAGGCAGCGCCCCGTGCCGCTGGCGCCGCTGTCGCAGACGCCGTGGCCGCCGCAGGCCACGCCGCGGGCGCTGTGGGGGCAGTGCACGGAGCAGTTGGGGGTGGCCCAGAAGGTCTCGCACACGCACCGCCGCGCGACGCTGTACCCGGACACGCACGCGGCCGCGCAGCGCTCGTCGTAGTACCCGTCCGCGCAGACGTCGCAGGCCGCGCCGGCCCAGTGCCCGGACCCCGCGTTGCGGCTGCAGACGCAGCCGCCCTGCAGCCGGTCGCACACCCCGTGCCCCCCGCAGACCCGCGCGGACGCGTCGCGCGCACACGGCGTCGCGCAGTCCGCGCCGGCCCAGCCCCAGTCGCACTCGCACGCGGCGGCGCCGGTGCAGTTCCCGTGGCCGTGGCACGGGAGCGCCGCTCCCCCGGGGCACTCTGCGTCACAGACGCCGGGGCCGTCGCCAGTGCGCCAGCCGCTCTGGCAGCGGCAGTGCCCCGTCGGGGCCACGCAGTCCCCATGGCCACTGCAGACTGGCACCGTGCCCCCTTCACAGGGCACGGCACACCGCGGCCCCGTCCACCCCGGGTAACACGCACAGGCCCCGCTGCCAAACCAGCCGTCGAGGCACGCCCCATGTGCGCACGCGCATGTGCCCTCGCAATTCACACCGTACGTCCCGTTGGCACAGCGGTGCGCCGCACAGACCGCCGGCGGGGCCTCGCACGCGTCGCCACAGTGGCCGCCGGCGCAGCGGCACCGCCCCGTGGGGTCCTCGCACGTCCCGTGGCCCCCGCAGACGTGGCCCGTGGCGTTGCGGCGGCACAGCACCGCGCATAGCGGCCCCGTGTGGCCCTCGGCGCACGCGGCGCACGTGGCCCCGGCCCAGCGCGCGGCGCACGCGCACGCCGGCCCCGCGCCTGCACCGCCGCGGCACACGCCGTGGCCGCTGCAGTGCGACCCCCCGGGCCCGCGGGGGCACTCGGCCTCACAAACGGGGCCGGCGTGGCTGGCGGCGCACACGCACACGGCCTCCTCCTGCCGCACGGCGCACTGCCCGTGCCCTGCGCACACCCGGTCTGTGTGCACGGGGCACGGGAGGTCGCATGCGCGGCCCGTCCAGCCCCGGGAACACGCATCACAGTCCGCCCCTTCCCAGTGCCCGTGGGTGGCGTTACCATGGCACAGGCACTGCCCCAGCCCCGGGACGCCGCCGGCCTCACACGCGCCGTGCCCGGAGCACAGCGACGCGGGGCACAGCGTCTGGCACGCCGCCCCGATGTACCGCGGCTCGCAGAGGCACGTCCCCGTCCCGCGGGTCCCCCGGTCGCACACGCCGTGGCCGCTGCACACGAGGGCGCCGCCCACGACCCCCGGCGCCCCCACGGGGCACCGCCCGCGGCACCGCGGCCCGTAGTAGTGCGCGTGGCACTGGTCGCACGCGGCGCCGTCCCAGACCCCCGTGTCCGGCGAGCGGTCGCACTCGCACCGCCCCGACCCCCGCACGTTGTCGCTGCACTCGCCGTGCCCGCCGCACACCAGCCCGGCCCCGACCCCCGGGCACAGGCCGGTGCAGTCCGGCCCCCAGTACCCGCTCTGGCAGGCGCTGCACCCCACGCCACTGAGCCAGCCCCGGCAAAGCCCGGGCCGGAACGAGAGCCGCCCCTCCACCGGCGACGGCGTGCCGCCCATCGTCACGGTCACCGGGTGGTCGTACCCGCTGGCGCTCAGCCCCCGGCACTCGATGTACGTCCCGTTCACCACGGCGACGGTCGGGCAGTCGTGCGCGCCCACCCGCACCTTCACCGGGGCGAACTGGGAGCTGTGCCGGAACGTCCCCGAGAGGCCGAACTGGGCGTCCGCCACGGGGCACCCCACGAGGCTGCGGGGGCCGGCCCGCAGGCACGCCCCCTCCCCCTCCCCCACGACCTCCAGACCCTCCAGCACCGGGTACCCGGTGGAGAGCAGCGCCTTGTCCAGGGCCGCGGTGGTGCCAGCCCGGGTCCGGACCACCAGGCGGTACCACATCGGCTCGGGGGCGTACGGGAGCCGGACGCCCGCGCACGTGAGCTCCTCCTGCTCCCGGTCGGGGGTGTGCCGCGCGGCGCAGGGCGCGGCGGCGGCGCCCGCGGCCGCCGTGATGCGGACCTCGGCGCCCTCCGGCCCGAAGTGGCCGCCCGTGACCGTGAGGGCCGGGACGAGGGGGGGGCAGTGGAGGCTGCTCTGCCCCACGTCCACGGCGCACCCCCGCACCCCCGCGACCCACGGCTGCTCCTGCACCACGAACACCGTCAAGTGCAGCGCGCGGCACGCGAGGCGGTCCGGCGCCGCGTCGCGGGCCAGCCACACGCCGTGGGGCAGCCACTCCGGCACGCCCTCGCGGGCGAAGCGGCACCCGAGAGCCTCGGCGGGCGCGGCCGCGTCGGTCGCGGGCGCGGCGCCCGGGAACACGAGCGTCACGGGGTCGGGGAGGTCGGCGATCGGGACCGCGGCGCCGGTGGCGGGGTCGCGCACCTGCAGGGCCAGCGCCGCGGTCGCGAACCCGCGGCCGGCGGGCGCCAGCACCATCGCCACGTCCACGACCGCGAGGCCGAGGGCCCCGGCCAACGCGTCCCGCAGCGACTTCGGGAGCGTCGCGGACGCGCCCCCCGCGGGAAGGCGCAGGGTGTCCGGCAGCCGGGCCGCCGGGGCGCGCCAGACCGCGGCCTCCAGCGGCGCGGCGTGGGCGTGCAGGCCCCGGAACTCGCACGGGTGCCGCGCCGCGGCCGCCGCGCGCACCACCGCCCCGACGAGGTCGACGGTCAGGGCCGGGTCGGGGTCCATCAGCAGATGAATGATCTGCAGCAGCACCGCCACCGCGTCATCGGCCGCGAGCGCCGGGGCCGTGGCGTTGACCAGCAGGCGGACCGCGTGCATGGCCCGTGCAGGGGCCAGTCCGCCGGGGGTGCCGGCCCGCGCGAAGTGCCGCGCCACCCACGCCGTCTGCCGCAGGAGCCGCAGCGCGCCCTCGGGGGTCGGCGCTGCGGGGGCCGCGTCGACACGCCGGAGGAGGTCGGCGTAGGGCTGGTATTGGCCGGGGTCATGGCACGCGCCGCAGGTCACGGCCATCCAAAGGAGCGCAGGGCTGGCGCAGACGGCGTGGCAGGAGGGGGCCCACGCCTCCGGCGGCACGGGGGCGAGGGCCACGGCGGCCCGGCCCCCGCGGGGGTCGCGCACTTCCAGCGCGAAACGGTACTCCCCCGGGCCCGGCAGAGTCCCCGGGAGCCGCGGGATCTGCACCCGCGCGTGCGTCGTGAACGTCGCGGGGGCCCCGGGCAAAGGCAGCAGGAGCCCCTCGGGGGACTGCAGCGCGAATCGGTACTGCAGCGGACCGCCGCCCGCGCGCCCCGGGTGCCACCCCGCCGCCGCGGTGGACACTACCACCGCAGCCCCTGTGATGGTCACTTGCAGCGGCGGCTCCGGGAGGCGGAAGGCAGGAGGCCGCAGCGAGGGGACCACCAGCGCCGCCTGGCGGGGCCCGAGAACGCCGCGCGACTGGACCTCCGCCCGGAACGTGTACTCTGCGGCCCGCATCTCGGCCGCGGCGATGCGCATGAACTGCCCATGGCCACGGATGGCGGGAACGGGAAACGTGGGGTCCGATGGCTCTGCAGACCACCGCACGTGCCAGTCCGGGTCGGGGTGCAGCCCCAAGCAGCATCCCGCCCCCTCCCAGTCGCATTGGGGGAACACTGCCTCCACCACCAAATCCTGCCACGTGACATCGGGGTGCTGCCTCACTGTCAGCGTCAGAGCATGGCTGGGCGGGCGCGTGGTGGTGGTGCTGGTGACGGAGGTTGTGGGTGTTGCGGTGTTTGAGGGGGGGCTGGACGGCGTTCCGGTGGCCGACAATGTCACAGTGGGCGGCATCGACGGAGTCGAGGTTTGTGTCGCGGGAACTGTGGACGAAATGGTCGGGGAGTGGGAGGCCGGGGGTGACTGCGTCGGCGTCGCAGTGCTGGTGACGGAGGCTGTGACTCGGGGTGAAGCGGTGCATGTGGCTGAGGTCGTGGGTGATTGTGACGAAGTGCGCGATGTAGAAAGGGTTGAAGACGAAAGCGCGCTGGGCGTCCATGAGGAGGAGCAGGAGCGGCTGCTGCTTGGAGACGTTGTGCGCGATGCCGTCCCGGTGCTGGAGGGTGCGGACGACGCAGAGGATGTGGTTGTGACAGAGAGTGTTGCAGCGGCGGACGACGTGTGTGCTGTCGTCGGCGAAGTGGACCGAGAGGAGGTGTGCGAAGGGCTCCCCGGTGCTGTGGTGGTGGCACTGCCCGATGGTGTGGCAGAGCTGGAGGATGACGCCAATGAAGTGCTGCTCGGGGTCATACTACCCGACAGCAACACAGTGCCGGATGTAGTCACCGAGGGACTGGTGGTCTCAGTTGCTACGGGTGAGACCGTGAGCGATGCAGAAGGTGTTGGGGACAAGGAGCCGGCCTCCGAGGCTGATACGGATGGTGTTTGCAGAGTCGATGCCGTGGGGCTGCCTGAATCTGTGAGCGTTGACGACACAGAGCCTGTCGGAGTGGCAGACACCGTGGACGAAGCTGTGCGCGTCCCCGAGGGGGTGAGTGATACAGTGGGCCGTGGGGAAGGTGTGCGCGTGTACGTCTGCGAGCTGGTGGTGGTGTGCGTCCGCGTTGCACATGCGGAGGATGAACACGAAGAAGTTACACTCGCGGACAATGTGCGGGTCAATACTGCGGTGTTTGTTGCTTCAGAGGACGACAAAGTAGTGGTAGTGGTGGTGGATGGTGTCACTGTGTGTGGCTTGGATGAGGTGCTGCTGCTGCTTGGAGACGTTGTGCGCGATGCCGTCCCGGTGCTGGAGGGTGCGGACGACGCAGAGGATGTGGTTGTGACAGAGAGTGTTGCAGCGGCGGACGACGTGTGTGCTGTCGTCGGCGAAGTGGACCGAGAGGAGGTGTGCGAAGGGCTCCCCGGTGCTGTGGTGGTGGCACTGCCCGATGGTGTGGCAGAGCTGGAGGATGACGCCAATGAAGTGCTGCTCGGGGTCATACTACCCGACAGCAACACAGTGCCGGATGTGGTCGCCGAGGGGCTCGTGGTCTCAGTTGCTACGGGTGAGACCGTGAGTGATGCAGAAGGTGTTGGGGACAAGGAGCCGGCCTCCGAGGCTGATACGGATGGTGTTTGCGATAGCACGCCGGTGTGGGTGGTTGATTTTGTGCATGTGGCTGACACGGAATGCAAAGCACTGGCTGTGGTGGATTGTGTTACTGATTGGGTGGTGGTGCAGAATGGAGTAGCTGATGATAGGAATGAATGCGTGCTGGAATCTGATGGAGTGGGCGTTAGCGGCTGCGTGTCAGACAAAGTGAGCGAGGGGGTGTACGTCTCAGACGAAGCTGGGGATCCGGTTGCCGTTCTGGATGACAGACTGGAGCGTGTGTGCGTGAGGGATCCCGTCCGCGACCTCGATGCGCTGGCTGTGCGTGTTAAGGCCGATGATACAGAATCGGACGGGGTGGGGGTGACGGACTGGGAGGATGTTGCCGTCATCGCCACGGACAATGTGGAGGATGCAGTTAGAGCACTTGTTGGAGTGGCTGTTGCGGAGCGCGTTCCGCTTGTGGACGGCGTGTGTAATCTCGTGCTTGTGGCGGTGAATGAGGACGATGCACAAGGCGTGGATGTGGTGGTATGCGAAGCAGTGGCTGACGCCAAGCCTGTTGGTGATACGGAGGTCGATGGCTGGCTCGTCATAGTGGTCGACGATGAGCGTGAGGCAACCGCACTGCCGGACGGTGTTGAAGAGCGAGAACTCGATACTGAAGGCGATGCGGTATGCGTTTGTGTGGGTGATGCGGTCAAGCTCCCGGATGGCGTAGAGGACGCCGCCGCGGTCGTCGTGGACGAACATGACGTTGTTGCGCTGCGGGACGGTGTTATAGTGCTGGTGACGGCAGCGGATGGGGTCAGAGACTGTGATGGCGTGACTGGCGCTGTGGTAGTGGCTGAGGTCGTCGCGGATGGCGATGCTGACACGGATCTCGTGACAGTGCCAGAGATACTCCGTGAAAGGGTCGCAGTCCCTGACATGGACGCCGTTGAGGTCGACGTGCCGGAGGAAGACAATGTCGCGGCAGTCGATCTCGTCCCCGACGGTGAAGACGTGGGTGTCAACGGGGCGGAGAAGGAGGCGGTCGGCGACACTGATACGGTGACTGAGGGGACCCCCGACGGCGACTGGCTGGCAGACGGCGATAGCATTGCAGATGGTGTGCCGCTGATGGTCTGGGTGGGGGGCAAGCTGCGTGTGGCAGAGGGCGTGGGGGTCCAGACCGCAGTGGGACTCGACGAACACGACCGGGTCGCGACGGGGGAAGCGGTTGTGGAGGCGGTTGGTGTACGGCTGGATGTCACGCTTCTTGATGGCGTTGATGATACAGTCAGGGCACTGCTCAGTGTCGGGGAGAGCGTGGCACTGCGGGTGGCAGTCCGGGTTCGTGACTGGGTACTTGACGCCGAGAATGTGGCAGATGGGGTGTCGCTCACGGTGGGGGTGTGCAGGGCGGTCCCGGTTGCAGACCGCGTCTGCGACTGCGACGCGGTTGGGTCGCATGTGCGTGACGCGGTGGCAGTTTGGGACGCGGAGGAGGTTGGCGAGCGTGTGTTGGAGAGGGTGCCCGTAGCTGTTCTTGTTGGGGACATGGTCCGTGTGTAGGTGCACGTCTGGGTCACAGTGGGCGTGGGGGTCGCAGTCGAGGAAGGGGTGACGCTGCACGATCCAGTGGCTGTCCAAGTGCGGGTACTGGACAGAGTGAGAGAAGGAGTGCGCGTTGGGGTGGAGCTTACGGATGACGTGTGCGACAGGGTCACACTTGAAGAAGTTGTGGCACTCACCGACAGGGTCACCGTGAGGGAGAGCGTGCGTGTGGCCGTAGTCGAGCCTGTTCGAGTCCCAGAATCAGTGCCAGTGCGAGACGTGGATGTTGTGGGAGATGGGGAGCGCGTGCCGGACGGTGTTGAGGAAGAGGTGTGCGAGGAAGACAGCGTCTGGGTTTGAGCGCATGATGACGTGGCTGAGGGCGACGGGGACGTGGTGGGCGATTCCGTTTGAGATGGGGTGACGGTGAGCGACGGCGTTGGGGAGACGGTGGCGGTGGGAGACCGGGTGCGTGAGGGCGTGGCGGTCACGCTGGCACTGCAGGACGCGGTGCAGGCGATGGATGCGGAGGCGGACGGTGATGCGGTCCCGAATTGCGTGGCTGACGCGGACGATGTGGTGGTGCAGGACCGCGTTGCTGTCAAGGTATTGGACCCCGTGGCTGTCATTGAGGATGTGCATGTGAGGGTGGTGGCCGTTGAGGCTGTGCCCGTGGGCGATGCGGTCGCAGACGGCGATTGTGTCGTGGAGCAGGAGGCACTTGCAGACGTAGTTGGTGATGACGTCCCTGTCGTCGTTGATGTCTGCGGCCCCGTGACCGTCGAACTCGCAGTACTGGATGAGGTTGGTGACGGTGAAAGTGTGGCAGACGGGGACGTTGTGCCAGAGCCCGAGGCACTTGCGCTTCTCGTGGGTGTCGCGGTGTTCGTGCTCGAGGGGGTATTGGACGCAGGGCCCGTCAGGGTGGGCGTGCACGACGCGGAGCCCGTCGACGAGGCTGAGGCCGAGACGGACTGGGTCTGGGATCGGGATGCGGTGGAGGACGGGGTCGATGACAGCGTGACCACGTCAGTCGCTGTGGGTGAGGCCGTGGACGAGGGCGTCATGGCATCGGACGCTGTGGGCGATGTTGACGGTGTGGAAGACGATGATGGCGTGGCCGACGGGGTACAGCTCGCGGTCGGACTCGGCGTTGAGGTGCGTGTGCGTGAATTTGTTGGGGACTGCGTGCTGGTCGGACTGGACGTGCGCGAGGCCGTGCGCGTTGCCGAAGGCGTCGCGGAGACGGTCTGCGTCGCCCACAGGGATGCGCTTGTGGACCCAGTTTGCGACGGCGATGCGGTTGCCGTCGGTGTCCGGGACGCGGCACACGTGGTGGTCGTGGTGCAGGACGCGGTCGGTGTGGTGGACTGCGTGGTGGAGTGCGCCGATGTCGGGGAGGATGTGCCGGTGGGGCTCGCTGTCATCGACGTGGACGCGGTGGCTGACTGCGACGCCGACGGCGTGGCAGATGGTGTCACAGTTTTGGATGAGGTCTGTGACAGGGTTGACGTGCTGGTGCATGTGCGTGAAAGAGTGTGCGCTGGGCTGCCAGTGGAAGATGGCGTGCTCGATGTTGACGATGAGGGAGACTCGGAGGCTGTTGGAGCCAATGTGTGTGTCGCGCTGTCTGTGCCCGTTACCGTGTGTGTCTGACTGTTCGTTGCTATCGGTGATGTAGTACCTGTATCAGACACAGTACGTGAGGGGGTACCCGTCGGGCTGCCTGTGCATGAGGCTGGGCCTGTTTGTGATAGCGTTGTTGTCACGGTGGGGGCTGGCGATTCGGTGGTTGTTGGGCTGGATGTCAGTGAGAGTGACTCCGTCCCAGACCACGACCTGGTGGCCGCTGGGGTCGCACTCGCCGTTGGAGTTGGCGATGACGTAGGAGTGCCAGACTGGGTCGGTGACGACGTTTCGGTGGGGCTTGGCGTGCGCGATGTTGTGGAGGTTAGTGATG
This sequence comes from Eutreptiella sp. 'Long Island Sound 2002', assembly GCA_964036045.1. Classification (NCBI taxonomy): domain Eukaryota; phylum Euglenozoa; class Euglenophyceae; order Eutreptiales; family Eutreptiaceae; genus Eutreptiella; species Eutreptiella sp. 'Long Island Sound 2002'. Next base: position 173,642,210 of record OZ038380.1, read on the forward strand.
GCGTTGCAGACACCGAGAGCGTTCGGGATCTTGTTGCCGTACGGCTGCCGGTGGAGGACGTAGTGCAGGATGCGGACGCTGTACCTGACGGGGAGGAGGTTGCGGACGGTGTGGCCGACAAAGAAGGCGTTGCGCTTCCGGTCGTTGTTGTGACAGGGGAGCATGTGCTGGACCGCGTCAAGGGCGGCGTGCCCGTCGGGCTTGGGGTGCACGAAGCGGTGCTTGTTGATGATGGTGTTGCGGATGCAGATTGGGTCTGAGATGAGGACAGGGTCCTGGAGGAGGTTGGAGATGGCGTCACGGTACCGGTCGGTGTCTGTGATGCGGTGGGCGTCGGGGTGGCAGAGGGCGATGCTGTGGGCGAAGAGGACGGCGTGGTGGACCGTGAGGGTGTTGCTGAGGGTGTACCACTCACTGTCTGTGTGCATGTCGGCGTCCTTGAAGCAGACACAGTGGATGACGGGGTCCCCGTGGGAGTTGGCGAAGGCGACGTCGTGCATGTTGGCGATGGGGTTGCCGATGGTGACGGCGTCGGGGATGCTGTTGGGGTTGTGGAATGCTCTGGGGTTGGAGTGGCAGAGGGCGATGCCGTTGCAGATGGTGTACTACTTGCCGTTGCCGATGGGGTCGTGATCCTCGTTGGAAGCACCGATGTGGTCGCTGAAGGCGTGGTGGACGGTGTAGCACTGGGGGTACCGGTTGGCGTGGCGGTCGGTGTCTGGGTCGCAGTGCACGTCGTTCCCTGCAGTTCCCAGTCCAGCGATTGGACGAGCAGCATGGCATTAGAGCCCAGATCGTCCGATATTCTAAGGACTTGGCCACAAGTGTAATTGAACTGCAGAGTGGCAAAGTTGCTGTGGCCCACGGTCGCCCCTTGTTTGACGTCGTCCAAATACAGAGAGACACCACCACTTGTGTAGCAGTTCCCGTATACGATTTCGAAGTGACCCGCTTGAGGGAACATCCGAGTCAGGCTCCCCCCCGCGGATCCACTTAGGTACGCCCAGAATCCGTTGTCGGCCGTGCACATGGCTCCAACACTTGGTAAGACATGGCTGAAACCGGAAACTGTCCATCCCAGGGCCTCCATGTCTGCTTGGCTAAATCCGTAGTAAACTTCCATGGGTGGCGGCTCCGGCGGGCAGGGCTCTGTGAGCTTATACGTCATCGATTGGACCAGTACCATGGCAGAGCTGCCCAGGTCATCTGATATCCTGATCACTTGCCCACAAGTGTAATTGAACTGCACACTTGTAAAGGTACTGTGGCCCACAGTGGAACCTTGTTGAACTTCGTCCAAATACAGAGAGACTCCACCACTTGTGTAGCAGTTCCCGTATACCACCTCCACTGTTCCAGTACCGTTTAATTCTCTGAGCAAGTTGCCGTACCCTGATCCGCTTTGGTACGCCCAGAAGCCATTGTTGGCCGTGCACATAGCCCCAACAACATTTAATACATGGCTGAAACCGTACACCTTCCACCCCAGGGCCTCCATCTCTGCTCGAGTCAATCCTCCATACATTTCTGTCGGCGTTTCCGGTGAGGGGCAGGCATCTGTGAATTCCCATGTCATTGATTGGACCAGTACTATGGCAGAGCTGCCCAGGTCATCTGATATCCTGATCACTTGCCCACAAGTGTAATTGAATTGCACACTTGTGAAGGTACTGTGGGGCACAGTGGAACCTTGTTGAAGGTCGTCCAAATACAGAGAGACTCCACCACTTGTGTAGCAGTTCCCGTATACCACCTCCACTGTTCCAGTACCGTTTAATTCTCTGAGCAAGTTGCCGTACCCCGACCCGCTTTGGTACGCCCAGAAGCCATTGTTGGCCGTGCACATAGCCCCAACAACATTTAATACATGGCTGAAACCGTACACCTTCCACCCCAGGGCCTCCATCTCTGCTCGAGTCAATCCTCCATACATTTCTACAGGCGTTTCCGGTGAGGGGCAGGCATCTGTGAACTCCCATGTCATTGATTGGACCAGTACTATGGCAGAGCTGCCCAGGTCATCTGATATCCTGATCACTTGCCCACAAGTGTAATTGAACTGCACACTTGTGAAGGTACTGTGGGGCACAGTGGAACCTTGTTGAAGGTCGTCCAAATACAGAGAGACTCCACCACTTGTGTAGCAGTTCCCGTATACCACCTCCACTGTTCCAGTACCATTTAACTCTCTGAGCAAGTTGCCGTACCCCGATCCGCTTTGGTATGCCCAAAAGCCATTGTTGGCCGTGCACATAGCCCCAACAACATTTAATACATGGCTGAAACCGTACACCTTCCACCCCAGGGCCTCCATCTCTGCTCGAGTCAATCCTCCATACATTTCTACAGGCGTTTCCGGTGAGGGGCAGGCATCTGTGAACTCCCATGTCATCGATTGGACCAGTACTATGGCAGAGCTGCCCAGGTCATCTGATATCCTGATCACTTGCCCACAAGTGTAATTGAATTGCACACTTGTGAAGGTACTGTGGGGCACAGTGGAACCTTGTTGAAGGTCGTCCAAATACAGAGAGACTCCACCACTTGTGTAGCAGTTCCCGTATACCACCTCCACTGTTCCAGTACCATTTAACTCTCTGAGCAAGTTGCCATACCCCGATCCGCTTTGGTACGCCCAGAAGCCATTGTTGGCCGTGCACATAGCCCCAACAACATTTAATACATGGCTGAAACCGTACACCTTCCACCCCAGGGCCTCCATCTCTGCTCGAGTCAATCCTCCATACATTTCTACAGGCGTCGGATCCGAGAGGCAAGTCCCCGTATCGTATGTTGTTGATTGAACAAGAGCCACGGAAATGCCCGAATCATCTGATATCCTGATCACTTGCCCACAAGTGTAATTGAATCGAACCGTGACGAAGGTGCTAGCACCCACAGTCGTACCTTGTTGAACTTCGTCCAAATAGAGAGAGACTCCACCACTTGTGTAGCAATTCCCAAACACGATCTCGACCACTCCAGTGGTATTCAATGTTCTTAGAAGTGTCCCATACCCCGATCCCGATTCCCACGCCCAAAAACCATTGGCAGCCGTGCAAACGCCTCCAGGGGAACCCAAGACATCACTGAAGCCATATACCTGCCATCCTAGGTCCTCCATTTGTGCTCGTGTGAATCCTCCGTAAACTTCGGAAGTCGGAGAGCATGTTGTAATTATTGCGAGAAACATGACGGTTCCGATGTTGAGAATCGAGGAGAAGAGGAACAACACATGCATTGCCGTCAGATCTTTGCAACAAGAAAAAAGACACTCAGAAAGTGTTGTGAGAAAACAAGAGATGCAAATACGAGGGCATGTGAACCACAAAATGACCAGGAAACTGCCTACAGGGATGCATGTTCAAGTCCACTGAAAAACAGGCTCTGGGGATACGCGTTGAGCACTCAGGAGTCATTGGGATTATTTGATTGCAATTGCATGCCGGTGTCTTTGTTTGGAGATCTACTTTGAGTTCAACAAGTCCCCAAGTCTGAAAACCAAGATGCACATTGATTTCGACTCGTACCCCTGTGGATGGTGGAGGCCAAAGCTGTTTGCCTTATGCACCAAGTACAGATTAGGCAGATGTTTCTCCATGTGCACTGCCGATGAGTGGGCAGTGAGGGTGCCGTGTTTGCCAGTCTGAGTGCAGAAAAGAGGACCTGGGGGCCAGAGTTGGTGAGTTTTGATAAATCTGCTGAGAACCTGGGTATGGGAAGGGATGGGAAGATTGTTTGGTGAGGGGGGGGCAAAAACAGGCACGGGTGGGGAATGGTCAAAAAAAGATGCCCAACGCGTGCCCGGCGCGCTAATACTCCCCCTCAATACCCGCATGGCCAAACGCCAAACTCACCAGTACCCCCACAACCATGGCGCCGTTGTCAGAAGGCCAAGAGGAGCGACAGGTAGGCAAACACGAAAACTGCTCGCAAATGCATTTGGGCTGTAGACAGCACAAGAACATTGAGCACCCATTGCGTGGCACATCACTACATCTATGTCCAGATACCCTTCTACGACCTTCACTTTCGTTTGGTATTATGCTTGGCCTGAGTAATCTCTAGAGGCATGCAAGCGTTGTACCAAAAAAAGAGCCATGGATGCCAGTACTACCCCCAGAGCCATAGCGCCAAACCTATTGGTACCCCCATAGGCATAGTGCCAACCTCATCAGTACCCCCTTAGCCATGGCGCCAACCTCATCAGTACCCCCACAGCCATACCGCCAAACACTTTGATCATTGCTTGGTGCACATTGATCGGGCAATGATTTTGCAAGAAAACTACATGCGCACCACACTACGTTACCAGGTCCTCTGTCCCCATGCCTCTAGTGCGGAATGATGAAGCTTTTTTTTTTCCGACACTGGTAAGTTCTGCCGACAGGCAACAGTGTGCGCAGGCACCATGGCCTAGGAGTGGATGAAGCTTTTGTTTCTATGGCTATTTGTTGTTGCCGAAGGACATGTGTACACACATGTCGAAAACACTCCCAACATGTCTATATTGTGGTTGCCTCTCAACGCTTTGCACGTTTGGCAGTCATGGTTCACCCGCTCCAAGGCAGCAAGAATGCAAAAGATATGGCGTCGACAGCGGCTGACCTCGACCGCTTTCAACACACGGATGAATGATCCAATATTGTTCAAAACTTGCACAAAGCAGGCACAGCACAGAACAAAACCTCAATGGCCGGCGCTGACCTAGACCATTATCACATTCATGTTTCCATGTCTTGCACCTTGTGGCAGGGAGTATGATGAGTGCATGTTGAGAATTACCCTTCAAAATGCTTTCTTCGCTCCTATATGCAACTCCTTAGCAAATCCTCTTCAACTAGTACTTCACAGGTAGGCAGTACAGCATACAGTGCAACAAAACCAGAGAAGTAGAAAACGAAAAAAAATAGATACTGAGGCTGCATTGGGTAGGTTGGGTGGAGGCTAGCTACAAAGCATGCACAGCACCGGAACAAAGCTAAACGCCGTTATAACATAGACTGGGAGAGCGTGATGTGCAAGTGGACCCAATATTATCAACCAACACGTGAATCACATGGTTCGGTCATCGTGCTGCTCTACCCTTATCTTTCGCTTTAGTCCTGTGCACTGGTGCCTGCACTAGTTACTGGAGAAGGGCAGAGAATTTTGTTGTCGGTTCGTCAACACCATGGAGGGTGCCCATGTGCGGTCCTTGGGGATCAATGGTCGGTTCCGATAGACTGAATGTCCCCGCCATAGACAATTCCAGCCATTAGTCCAGCAGTACTGTGTAGCTCAATCAATGCACGTGTCCCCTTCTTGGTTGGGGTGCTCCACTATGTAAGGTACAGTGAGGCGTTTCTTGCGGGTTAGCTCTGTGGGTCACTTGTGTGCTTGTCCTGTCTGCCGACTCTAGTGAACAACCAGGATCAATAAAAAGGCAGTCGTCCTTAAGGTGTGGACTGCATTCACTTGTTTACGTGCGAACTGACTGGGCTGCAAAGCATGGCACTCACTCGGCCTTTCCCCGTCAGTTGCTGTTTAGTTTCAAGAAGTGCAGGGGGTAACATACAGTTTCAGCAGGGGGGGGGGGGGGGCATACAGAAGATAAAGTATAAGAACAAGTGTGACCTGTGGGCCGTGTGCAATCTGTACTGTAAGAAGGGTGTGGCGTCATGTGTTAAGGTCCTCGTCCACAAAGGCCTGCACCACATGCTGGTAAGCTGAGACCAGACGGGGCAGCCCCATGCACCACAGCCGCATTGTACCCTTGGGAACACCAGAAATGCGTTGTGTTGTGATGCCAGTTTTCAGCGACCTATTGGTGTCCACGTCCGTGATGACAACCGTTCGTTCCATGGAGTGTACTCCGGCGTGTCTTTTCGACTCTGGCTGGCGACTCACAGGGTGCGGGACGTGCCGTTCGAGCCTGTGAGCCAATGCGGCAAGGAGAATTGCTTTTGATCTGGTATAGATGGGACAAGCGTCCATGTTCGGTAACTGCTGGATGCTGCTGCAAGATGCTCCGTGACGGTCACATCGTGGATCAGATTGTGGTCCTGCCTTCTCCGCTTTCGTTCTGTCCGTTCAGGATCAGTCGACCTGCGTCCCCGCTTCCTCTTGCGGGAGGAATCGCCGGGTTCCATTGTGGCCGCAGCAATGCAGAAATAGGCTAATCAGAAAAAGGGAGAGGGTTCGGGGGGGTAGGGCGGGGGATCGCTTGTCTACCTCGAGGGCTGGGTGACGTCCACGCGTTGCCCTTGTGCGGTCCTTGACCCCGACACCCCTTAAACATTTTGGCCCCTTGAAAGGCAAAAAACACCCCTTCTTCGAGCCGGTAGGGAAGCGGTGGCCTAAGGGCAAAAGAGGTCACCACTCTGCCTCCTCACCAATGTGGTTGTAGTCACCCACACACCCTACCGGGGCGGGGGGGGGGGGGTCGCGTTGACTATGGAGAGACCTCTTTGGCACGGCCCAACAGCAAAGAGGGTGCCCCACAGGATGCCCAAGCCTGTGAGGCCATTTGGACCGTTTCACGTTTTGTATCACCATGTCATGGGGTCCCCGGTCCTGTGAGGCAGTCATTTCGGTTTCAAATGGTCAAGATTTATTTGGTGATATACCATATCCTTGTTTTTTTGCCCCCAAAATATAATATTTTCTCAACACGTGCTTGAACATTGCGGTTGTTTTGAAAATTCAGAGATTGCAAGCGTTCTACACAAAGTCTACAAAAAATGTTTTTTTTTAGCCCACCACTTCCAACCACCACCCTTGCCATCATCATAAACTGGGTGCAAAGGATGGGCCAGATTCTTAGACATGGCGAGAAGGTACTCCAGATCGTTTGGTGAGGGGGGGCAAAAACAGGCACGGGTGGGGAATGGTCAAAAAAAGATGCCCGGCGCGTGCTTGGCACGCTAATACTCCCCCTTTTGCAAAAGAGTAACAATTGTGAAATTTGAAAATGGTACCACGCCTTACTTTTGGAACATATCCTCGGTGTCTACACCAAGCCCAACATCAGAGGCAAGCCAGAGTGGTGGTTAGACGGGCTGGACCTTGTATCACCAGAGGCTCCATCGTAGGGCAATTTATGTTTGCTCTGTGGACGCTCGGCCATGAACCGCCTGGGCCTCTACAGATCCGTCGACCTGCATCATAGTGTACAGCATTGTGGAGTGCGCGGGGGAGGGCTCAAGAACCCAGCCCCTAGCATAACCCAGCAGCTCAACGCAGCTGCGAACCCTACGTGTTGGCGGGTCGCCTGCACATAGCCCGGACGAGGCCCCATGGCATATCCCCGTCTCCACCACCGGGACTTCAAACCCAGTGAGGTCACCGGGCCTAGAACCAAGGGTCACACGGTCAAGCGCCATATGGCCAATCTCGGACGGGCACCGGGCCTCCAGCAACCCCGGCATCGCCTCTAAGGGCACCGCATATTAGGATAGGTCAACATGCTCCACACGCTTCTGCGTGGTTCTAGGGGGGAAGACCCCCGGGTGGGAGGAGGTATGGGAGGCGGCGGCAGCCGCAAACATGGGCGCAAGTTCAATCCGCAGGAGGGTATGCTACAGGGGATCTTGAGTATCATCCTCTCCATCTCCGGAAGTGCATGCAGGCGACTAGTCGGTCATCGGAGATGGCTTCTTAGAGTGCCAGCTGGATGTGACTGCCGGTGACCACTGCATGATGCGGGCCACAGGCGACAAGTGAGGGGGCAAGGGGTCCCGTCTCAGCGGCCCTTGAATCCCCTGCGGTGCACGGCTGTCTCGTGCGACCTGCACACTTTCTTTTGCATGCCCCACGCGTTGCCGAGGCGCCACCGTTGGAAGCGGCGGTGGGCGGGTTGTGCTCCTATGAGGACTGTGTATGTGCCGCAGCATGTGTGCAATACCCGGGGGTACTTCCGGGGGTACTTCCCGGCGGACGGTGGCCGGCGCATGTTTCAACATGGGGGGGTCTCGTGGCGGCATCTCAAGCACCGGGACGCATGCTAATCTCGTGGGTCTGAGCAGCCCCATGCGACGCATGTATTCAAGCGCGCTCCTAGGCATAGGCAATGGCGCCAAATGCTCGGGCCATGAGGCAACGGATACTGGGCTCGCATACGCCCCCGTGTCACAGGCGCATGGTCATCACCACACTCGGTTCAATGTTTTGCCTTGCTACACTGCAGCGCAAACCAGTTCTGTGCCAAATGCTCGGCCATGAGGCAACGGATACTAGACTCGCATACGCCCCCGTGTCACAGGTGCATGGTCATCACCACTCAGTTCAATGCTCGGGCCGCAAGCAGGTCAACAAAGCGCTCCACACATGCACGTCCTGGTATGCATATGCAGCAATGTTCGGCAGTTCCATTGATACGATGGTTCCACAAGCACTTGAGCGTATGTACAGGTTGCACTGACGTTTGCCATGTTACCCTTCTTTCTGGCCGTGTTTTGTCGGCCATAACCTCTAGCCTTCATGCTCGGGGGGGGGGGGGTGCCTACTGGGGCACCCGGTGCCCCATTGGCGAGCCTATGATGCGGCAGGCATCGGCCATCCACCTCCTGGACTTCGCCATGGGCCCCCGTGACTATGGCAGCTTCCACTTGACCCCGGTTATCGCACTGGCGTCCCTTACTGGCGCCCTCCCCGTGCGCTTGCGCTTGCGGTACTTACGGCGGATCGGGTTGCCCGAGGTGGCATCCGCCCGCTCCCGCGGCCCTCTTGCCGGCGTGCCACTAGTTTTTTGTCTTGCCGGGTTGCACCCCGGTCGTCGCACCCTGTGCTGTGGCGTGGACTCCCATGATTCCAACAACAAAAAGGCTTCTACAAAGGAAGAGTCCGACCATGGGGCGTCTGTCTGTGTGTCTGCAGGTCACGGCGCTGACTCGGTGAGCGGGAGCGGGGATAGCTCCCCATTAAGAGCCCTCTTGGGACTCTTATCTAGTTGCTTTGGGCTCCGTGCCCGGACATGATCCGGGGGCGCATCCGCTGTGGTCGCGTTGCTCATCGCTCTCGCCGGTGCCCCTTGGGCAGCCCGTTTGGCCGGCCGTAGCAGCTCGTATGGCTTCGATATACCACTGTTGTGGCGATGAGCCGGGAAGTAATTGGCAGCAAAGAGGTCCGGGTTCTTCTTGCCTCCCCCTTTGCCCGTCAGGGGCCGGGCGTTTGAGTTGCTGGCAGAACAGATGCCCAAACCTTCAGCTTCGGAATCCTCTCGCTAATGCTGGGGCCGGACTCACGCCTCTCCCAGCGTTCTTGTCCCTCGTGTGCTCGCCGGGGACGAAGTAAGAGCCAACAGCTTGCTCACCCATCTGCCTTCACAATACGCTTGCAGGTTCTGCATGAGCCCCAGCATCGGTGACTACCGTGTGAAGTATGGCCGCGCAGAGACGCCCACCATTGTGGGGCCTCCTAGTGGAACAATGGACGTGCACTTGGTGAGAACACCGCGAGGAAAAACTTGGCCAGATACAGCATGTTTTTGCAACGTCGCGAGAGCCAGCTTCAGGACTCTCGCCCGCTCTGGTAGCGGTAGCGCTGTTGCTCTATAGATGGCTTGTGGGGACGCTGGCAAGGAGCGCCCAGTGAAGCACTTGAAGTCCATTGACAGCTGCATGAAGATAACTTGGCCCTTCCGCGGGATCCAGAGTAGCTCATTGACCCATCGCACCACATCCTGGTAGAAGCCTCAATCCCACCTCCATGCGTTGTTGTCATGGGACCTACAGCGAAAGGGGTTCTGTCATCTTCCACAACTCACGCAGTTTTGAAGTGTCCTCTTTAGTTTTGGTGCTTTTGCTGCTCCGATCTTCATCTTAAAGCATTATTACAGATCTTTGCAAAACAATTTTCTTGGCATCCCTAGCTTTTTACAATGTTACTTTTAGAAGCTATGCTGAAAAACATTGTTTGATTTTACATTGAGACAAAGAAGCTGCAATTCATAAATATTTTCAAAACAACACTGCAAACATACATGGCTTGGCGTAGCCATGCTTGGGGACTTGTCTCACCCATTCGGTGATCGTACACCAAATAACAATATGAAACCATATGGAAACGAAACCCTAAATTGCAATGAAAAAAATCAAATCAAAAAATCGCAACAGTATGTGCTTTTATTGCGGGGAAAATTCCTCGGTTTGTGGCATGCAAAGGTCCACTCCCTCTGTTGCTGCTCACAACAGAGACCAAATGATGTCTGTGCTTCTAGACCGTGGTGAGTTTCTTCGAGATTGTTTGGCACCCATTTGATGTATCCAAGCAATAAAACCGAAAAGGCCTCAAATCATATAAGCAAAAAATCGAAGCGCAAACGCTGGCAGACGAACTGGTGCACCTACCACTCCAGTCGTTGGACGGGTCTGATGTTTATAGATGCCACCACCCAAATGTCCAAATTCTATTGCCTTCGGCAGTGCACCTCGAAGAGAGGCTGACAGTCAGCCAATCAGTCAGTTAGTCAGGCAAGCAGTCAGTCAGGCAGGCAAGTAGGCTGGCAGACAGGCAAACAGAAACACACAGCTTGGGTTTTTTCAGTGGCGGACTCGGCTACAAGCAGTGGGGGGCTCCATTTGTAGCAGAGCAGCCAGCAGTCGAGTGGTCATGCAACCCACCGCCAACAGCCATGCGGTGGTTCGATTCCCAGCCGACAGATCGCCGGCCACGCCGGCGGACCTGTGAGGTTTGTTGTACCTGACCCCAGATCAAATCCTTCTGAGAGCAAACTTTTTGACCCCAAACCCCCCCCAAAAAATTGTGACATCCAGTTCAGGAGATGGAGGCTGCAGAATCAACAAATCCATAGGGGGATCATTTTATTGGGCAAAATAATGATTTTACAAGGGGTTAGACATCCAATATCATGTCTTAGGGTATGCTACGCGAACGACCTTCGAGGTGATTTCCGATCAAACTGATATGTCGTCCTGAGGTATTATCTTAAACGTCACATGCACTCTTCTACTGCCATCAAATCTACAACCACACATGCTTGGAGTGCCCCCCTCCTCCCACAACCACATCAAGGCCACTCCCGTCTTACCCACAAACCAACGCGAAAATTTGAATGTGTGGAGGTTGTCCAACCAGTGCAATTAGTGCAATACCACCTTCCTCCTCGTGCTCCACTTCCTCATCTTGTTCTTGCTTCTCTGCCACATCCTCTTCTTGCCTCTCCCTCTCTTGCTCCTCTTCTTGGCTGTCATATTGTTCAACTCAGCAAACAAGATGCAGGCATAACCAAACTGGCCAAAGCACGAAAGAAATGCACAACACACCAAATGGGACACCACTTTTCAACTTTGTTCCCCTCCTCCCCCCCCAGGATCGGTGCAAAAGAAAGAAAAGTCTTGGCCTGAGGCAACCCACCGATACAGAAAAAAATACAATATATCACGGCCCTGAAACTCTGACCCAACATAACTCGCTGAGTGCTTGTGCTGGCCCAACGTGTACATTTTCATTGAATTGATGTGTGTGTGTGTGTTTTTAAGACATCAGCCATCCTGGATTTTTGTTCTGCACTCCCCTATCCCCCTTGCAGCACGGCAGCTCCCTGCCTTCCACCAAAACCGGTCCGAAATATGGTGCTGGGTGGGGTGGGACGGACATACACACATTGAGTGTCTGGAGTTCATATTGCTGCGTTCTCATTTTGAGTTTAGTCTGTCCAATCAGTGCACCTGCGAGGCACAGTAGGAGTTGTTATGCAGAACGGTGGAGCTCATGGTGGACAAGCGTAGAGCCCATGCACCACAGGGTGGTTGGTCAGGGTGAAGCAGGATAGATCTGGGGTAACGCAGATGGATAACGAGTAATGACGATCACGTGATTTGTTGTCAGTGTAGTGGCCACGTTTTTCATTTTCGGCCTGCGTCATTTTGGGGCATGGAAGGTGGCTACAAGGTGCTCGGGCGAAGCAGTGTGACAACGTCGGCAGGCTTTGTGGGGTAGCCATGAGCCACAGCCATACTACGGCCTGGCCAGCCAGAAACAGGCGCCGTCAAGTGCACAAAACAAACCACAGCCATATCACTTGTGTTGTATCGCCTACGAAAAGGAGGTTGGAAGTTGTAAATTCTCATCATAGGTCCTTGAAAACGCCCGGCCTCGAATGTCTGTTCCGACAGGCATCTTCAAGGACTGACCCACCCCTAGCGAGGACTGTGAGGTGGTGATGCCGAGGGAGCAACGAAGTGCGAGACGGAGTTGCAACTGGAATGGTCAATGAGGTTCCCGGGTGATCACCCTGTGAGTCTTTTTGCCCCCCCCACCCCCTCTGTGAAGAGAACTCATGCGTCGGAGGCCGCAGTTCATCGACGCAGCAATCTGCATATGGGGGCCTCTCAACACCCCCGCTACCACCACAAATGGCAGGGTTGCGTTCGCCATGATCCGATGCGGTGCCAAAAGGAAATCAAGATCATTTGCACGAATACGCCTGGGCTCAGGCATGGCATATCGGTTGGCATGAGGAGCTGCATGACGCTTTGTGCAACAACAACTGCGGACTGCGGTGTGCCAGAGGGTGGGAGGTGCGGCCGGGGCGGAAAACAGACGTTGTGGGGTCGGGAGTGCGATGCACCGGCGCCGGAAACCCCCCGACGATGGCCTCAGCTGCAGCTCTTTCTGCATCAAGCCGCCCGGCGAAGAATCTCAATGCGCAAACCGCGCTGCACCATCATCGCAACACCGACGCGCACCGGACGTGTCATTGCCGTGCTCAGGCAGGGCGGTCCTTGAGGCCAAGGGAAAAAAAAAGGCAAACCACCCGCCTCCGGTGCGCTCGGACCTCCGTACACCGCCAGCGGGCGAGTAATTGCAGCCGGTGGGCCATCAAGCGCCGTCGGTTGAGCGCCAACCGCCGTCGGTTGAGCGCCAACCGCCGTCGGTTGGGTGTCAACCGCCGTCGGTCAAAGCGCCAACCGCCGTCGGTTGAGCGCCAACCGCCGTCGGTCAAAGCGCTAACCGCCGTCGGTTGAGCGCCAACCGCCGTCGGTTAACCGAATCCTGCCACCGATAATCCGAGGCCGTGCTTCGTAAAAAAAAATAAACAAGAAATATCCCGGTCCCGAAGGACAGCGCTGTGCTCGGTCGATCATCAACGGTTTGAAAAGGAAAAACGGAGCAGGCCTGTGCAGGGCCGGCAAGACGCCCCCTTCATCACACGGTCCTCCCACTCCGAGAGGGCGTATGGCGACTCAGAAGGTTCTGATTTTCCCGGATCACCGCCATCGATCGGGCGAACAGTTCAGGTCCGTAATCGTCGTCCCCATTCGCTGCGGCCGAGCGCCGACGCTCGACCGCGCCCTTGGCCCGGGCCCCCGCCCCACGTGCGGACCCGGGGGGCCTCATCAGAGCGTCCGCTGTGCCAACGCCCGCCGTGGCTTTGGCCTTGGACCTGAGCTTCGGCTGGATTTCGTGCGCGCGTTTGAGTCGGCGCCGGGGACCGCGGCACCGCCGGTTCAGCTTCGGCCGGACCGCGGACGGTTCGGTGGGCTGGCGTTCCGCGTCCCTCTGTGCAACGGCCTGCGACCGGGTCCCCCGGCGCGTTCCACCGCCCGGATCGCCCACCGCGGCGTCGTCCACGTCACCGCCGCGGACCGCGCGGCGGACGGTGCGGCGGTCCCCCGCGGCCTCGGGCCCGGGGCGCGCGCCGACGTCGCGGTAACCGCCCGCACCGCCAACGGCCTCGCCCTCACCGCTGCCCGCGAGACGTCGTGGGCGGCGGAGCGGACGCGCCCGGCCGCACTTCAGCTTGCGCTTAATCTGCTGCACGGCCTTCAGCCGGCGCCCGGTGCACCGCTGAGCCTTGGCCTGGGGCCCGGTCGCCCGCCCCGGGGACATGTGCCCGTTCGCGCATTGAAACGGGGCCTGTGCCTGGGTAGTGTCTGCCGGCGGATGCGGGCCGGGCCCTGGGTCGCCAACACCGTCAGCGGGCGCGGCCCATTCCCGTGGCGGAGGGATGCAGTTGCCGCGCACGCGCGACCAGCCCCGTTGCCGTGGGGGCGCATGCGGCGACCCTGAGGCAGAAGCCGGACTATGCTGCGGTGTCCCGTTGGATGCCACGTCAGCGGTCGGACAGGGAGGGCTGGGGGCATGCGACACGGCGGCCGGGGCGTGTGGCGCGTGCGGCGGCCCGAGCTTCGCCGGTGGAGCGGCGTTGAAAGGGGATGGCTCGTCCACCGCGGGGCCGGGGCCAAGCACCCGGTCCCGCTCCCCCAGCACAAACGTCCCAGCGAGCGCCCTCCGCACGTCCCGGCGGGTGAACACGACGCCCCGGCGGTGCATGTAGCGGACCAGCGCCGAGACCTGCCCCTGGGGCTGGGCGGCCGGTGCGCTGGCCAGCGTCGGGGTGTGGCCCAGCAGCACGAGGGAGGTCTTGGCTCTGCGGAGCAGGACAAATGGGGTGGGCGGGCTTTCGTTTGTGGGGGCGGCCTCTGGCTAGACCCCTCCATCGCCCAAAAGGCCCAATTGATGGCCCTCCCAAGATCCTACCGAGTGACCGCAGGGCCCCGGAGGTGACCCGGACCCGGAAATTCGGCAAAAAATGAAAAAGTGATTTTTGGAATCAGCGCGTCGAGGGGGGCTCACAAAAGTGATCGTGTACCCGGTGGAAAAAAAAAATCGACCATGTCCAATGATCAAACAAATTTTCGGCGCCTTCGGCGCCAGAGTTCATAATAACTGATTAAAGGTCCTGTCAATTGAGCCCTTTTCCCGAAGCGGCCCCCCCAAAGTTTTCGCCCCCCCCCCCCCCTGTGTGACATTCCGTCGGGTTGTTGTTCCTTTACGGGGCCCTGGACAGTCGCCCGTTCTTCCCTTCGCATGTTGCGTCGGGTCGCTGCGTTCTGTCGGCCGCTGCGGCCGGTGCTCTTGCTGGTGTCGTTTCCGCGTTCGCGGAGCCCAGTAGTTGGTGTGTTGGGGCTGTGCTGAATGTGGCGGGATGTGCCGTTTGCGCGTCAGCGGCGCCCAATAATTGGCGTATTGAGGATGCCCCCCCCCTCGCCCCAGCAAAACCCCGATTTCCCATGAGTCGGAAGTGAGGAATGCAGTGACGGTGGGTGCTGGTGCTGGGGTTGCTGATGCAGCATCCATTCAGCATCCAAACCCCTCCCCCTCCCTCTAATTGAACCCACCACGCCTCCTTCTCCATCTTCACATCTATCCCCCTCCCCCCGACCCCATACCCCTGACCCTCAGATCGCACATTTCACCGCTCACCCTTTGGGATGCTCTGACACGGTATGTGACTCTGTACATGTTGCAGCCGTGCATTGGTTGCGACTCAGCAATATGTTGGGGCAGCAGAGCTGCCATGCATGAAAAAAAATCCAAACCTAACGACTGACATTTTCAGTTTTGTAGATCCGGATGAGTTCATGTCGCGGCATGACACCATTAAGCATGCAGGAGACGATACATCCAAACCACTGTATTCTGGCCGAAAAGCGGGCCGCTCACCATTGGCAATGCACAATGTGTGGGCAGCTGGGGATGATCAGGCATGCCGCACGGGGGCCTTGGCCAGCATGGCACCCAGCCCCCATCGTGCAAACATGATGCAAATAGTTCACGAGAAGTTTCTGCCGGGTGATGCTTGTGCTTGAACCCCTTCCCCTTGGATGCTCCAACACCATATTGCAGCAAGTTGGGGAAATGTGGACACTGTTGTGAAAAGACTCGTGCAAAGTAAACACCTCAAGGCCCTAGCACGTGCACGCAAAAGGTTGCAGACCCAAAATCAACCGCCCCTTGCGCTAATTTGCCGACAGTGTAAGGATGCAAGCAACCACAAGGGGAATCCTTGCACTGTGCCACAGAGGAATTCCCAAAAAATATTGATAGAACCTGCTGCCATTAAGCTCAATCGCAAAGGTGTTTTGCCATGGACGTCACAGTTTCATGACAACACACAAAAGGGGGGGAGGGCTTCAACCGTCATTGAATCAATGACCCTTCGGGTTCCATATATGTCCCATTTGGAAGGTCCCAGAGCTCATTCATCATCCAAATGGATGACTAATTCATCATCCAAATGGATGGAAATTTGAGGCTGGATCCATGCTGTCTCGGTACTGATGGCGTGTGTTGAATTCCCACACAGATCAAACGATTTGGAGGACAAACACCACCTCCCCTACCTCTTTAGCCGAGCAGGGATGGATAACTAGGGTTGGGCTTTCAATCCTTCCACTTGGTCCTCTATGTATCATCCGCTGCACCGCGACCCATGCCCCTCGACCCTACCAGAATCGCAGCACTTACGCCATCACAGCCACCGGCTATATTTTGTGACACGACCAGATTGGGTTCCACCTCCTTCCGAAAAGGGACTGTACTACGGCGGATCGGATGTCTGGAGGACGCAACACGGGCTCACAAGATTGGGAGTGAATGGCTCAAGGGGAGACCACGTGCAGGGCCGGGACTGCGGGTAGAGGGTTGGCGGATGATACGACTGGGGGCACCGGATGAGGCCAAGGTTTCCAGCAGGAGGGGGGCCACCTGGTAATGGATACATTGATGCGCTGGTACTCTTTAACAAATCCAATATTGGAACGGGGATTGGCGCGCACCAAAGACAGGACCACAATGTCGCTTTCGGAGCCTTGAAACGAATCTGCAGCACAGCAGATGTGACTGTGGGACCATCCCCATGAGACAGTCTCCCAAACCCGCATCAGGAGCGGTTGCATTGCACGTTGGGCTGTTCGGGGGCCGGAAGCGGGGGATAGGGGGTTCCACCCCTTCGCAACTCCCAGAAATGCAGCAGAAGCAAAGGAAAGGTGTGCCTTGCCCCCTGTTCTTCCCTTTGCTTGTGGGGGACAGAATTTGGGCTCGCCGAGCGTGCAGCTTTGGTGAAAGAGGTCAGGATATGGCTGGCCTGTTTATCATCTGGAAGGCGACAATTGCACTGCCCTTTTGCCAAGTCTCTTCGTTCCGGCGAGGGGCCTTCAGATACCTCGGGAACAGCAAAATCCCATGACTTCCCCGGCCACTCCCCCTTCTCACTATGGGACGGCATACGGCTATATGCCGCCACATAGCTCTGCTGCTGCTTCATCCAATTACACCTCTCCTGTGATGCCTGCGCCGAATTCTCATACTCTCCTCCAGTATTGTCCAATGAAAGGGGGACCCAATTTGAGAACCCACTGTGTTCGGTTACACATTGGAAGGGGGGGAGAGGGGGGGGGGGGGTCAAGGGGGGAGGGAGGGGTAACCCCCCCTCCTCCTACGGTGTACGGCCGTTCTAATGCATCCCCGGGAAGCACCCACCACACGGCCGAGAGCAGCGGTGGCGCAGGTGATGGCACTGCAGCGAGTACCGACGCTGGTGGCGAGCCGTCGAGTAGTGGCGACGGCGGTGGTGACGGCGAGGGCAGGAGGTGGGGTTTCAGGGCAAGTGGTATGGGGGGCGGCGCTGCGCATACCCACGGTGTGCACAGAGGTCCGGTGCAGCTTGTGTTGGCGCAGCTGCCGGCGGATGCACTCCACCTGCGCCGCATAGAACGTGATCACGCAGCAACGGGCCACCACGTCCACACCGTAGATGTCCTGAGAGTGTGAAGGCCGGTGTAACGGCCGAGGGCAGCCCTCCACAGCAAATTCAGGGAGACAGCCGCTGCACACGCCCGTCGCAACGGGAATGGCAGTGGTAGGGGTACATGAAAGGAAGGGGCCTCAGAAGGGGCTCCAGAAGCAGGTGCTTGGATGAGGTTGTCAAAGCCGCCCAGGGCGGTTACTGTTGGTTGGGGGCGCCATGGAAGCTTGCGGTCAGGAAGAGAACAGCTGGGCCATAGGCTGGGCGCGCGGGGGGTAGGGGATGGGGGGAACCCCCCCTTCCCCAGGGATGCATTGGAAAGGGGGAGGTAGCCCCCCACTTCCAAGGCGCCTCGCCTATGCCCAGCCAATGTCTCCCTGGCGGCAAGTGCCACGCTCAATGGTATGTGTAACCGACAGTAACCGCCCCCAACCGCTTTGGCAACCTCCAGGCTTCGATTATAAGAGGAGGCCCCACCCAGACCGCCCCCCTCCTCTTATAATTCTGTGGGGGGCATTTTTTGTAACCCAAATGGAAGCCAAGGCACTCTCCTTCGGCATTCCAGCCCCAAAGGGTGACACACCAAAACTTTGCCATTACCAGGAACTGAACCTGGGACTTATGAGATGGGAGACAAGTACCTCAACAACTGAGCTACCATCCAGTTCTGACACAATTGCGCAACAAATGGTCCACAGGTTTAACATGTTTTCACAAAAAAATGTCCGCCAGGTGAAAAGTTGCCACTTGCACACCTGCCACCTACACAACAACAAAGCGGAAAAGGGCACCAGCAAACAGCCAGACAAGGCTACTGTGACCAAAGAAAGAAGGGGTCAACCCAGGAAACCCTCGGAATTATGGGGGGGAGTCCAGAGCTTTAGACCCACCCACCCGGCTGGAGACCCACCCACCCAGACCCCCTCCCCCATTGCAACTTAATTCTTATAAACGAAGCCTGGCAACCTCCTCCAACCGCCTGCCTAACCGCTCCTGGGGATGCCATTGAGGCCCCTTCCCTTCCAATATATCCCTGAGCAATGGGGGCCTCGAGCAACCATGATGCCACGACCCGTTCATGACACGGACGTGTGGACTGTGCACCCCATTTCTGAAACGGGTCCACACTGCAGTCACCATAGGCGGCAATTCGCACAGCCACTAGTACACGCACGAGGCCGACACTGCGCTCACTTGAGCTTCGCCGGCGCCGTGGCAAGCGCTCCCGCCAGCGCTCTGCCCCCACACCCCTACATGCCGGCAGTTGGGCTGCCAGGCCAACGTGCGCTGTCGCAACCGTGGCACATATGCGCCCAGCAAATGATGTGCACTTGTACTGCGCCAGTTGCATGCGCCTTTGCAGCAGGTTTGGTGTGCCAGAGCACAGGCCACGGCTTAGCGGTTAGTTACTTGGGGGGGGCGGAGTGGCAGCCTGGGCTCCTCCGCCTGACCCCCCACCCACCCACATCAGACAATTTTTCCTCCGGAAAAAATGAAGTTTATCAACGGGGCCCGAACTTGGAGGTCAATTTTATTCGCACAATTTTTTGGGGGGGGCTCCAACACTTCCACCCCCTGGTATAAGTCACGGTCACCACTACACAGTGGCCTAGCCAGAGTGCATGCGAGATGGGTAAGCGTGCCATGCCCTTGCACCAGACAGCCGCATGAAACAATGCCCGTTCATTTCGAATGGAGCAAGCCACCCGCCCCACCAGGGATGCGCCCGCTGCACAGCCCACCCGCTTTGGGGACTTGGGCAACGAGTCATGCAACCGCTCCATGACCGCCTATCAGCACCGGAAGGCGGTGGTACATGGCACAGCTGGGGTCAGACCCGCACTCCTCGACTGCCTTTGGCACAGGTGGTGCCGCCACATGGGGTGGGTCCGGCTCCCCACGGCCGAGGGCGTACCCCGGGCAGGTGGAGGGGCCCCACGGCGCAGGGAGTGCTTCCCTGCCCTGGGTGCCACCGGTGCTAGCTGCACAGGCTGCGGCCCTACAGCCCGCGTAGACGAGGGGGCCCAGAGGGCACCACACCCGAATGGCCTCTCTGTTGGGAGGGGGGGGCAGGGGTCGGCTGGCGGCCAACCGGCCTCCAGGGGTCACCCACAGCTGCACTAGAGTGCATGGGGTTGTGCTGGCGCAGGTGGATGTGTTGAGGCTGGAGGGGCGCGCACACCTGGAGGTTCCCTAGGCATGTCGCCTGAGGGATACTCACAGCGGTCTAGCTGTGAGCCCTTCACAGCCACCCACACCCAGAGGCTTTGTGGTGGCTGAAATTTGGGCCGACAGAGCCTGTGGAGGGGGTGGGGGGTGGGATGGGGGTCCTTGGGGGGGCCAGGGGGCCGCCAGGCTGGGGTCGCGGGGGGACCCCAACATACAAACCTCAAAACAATCCCCTCGTCGCACTGATCATTTTGAAGACACATGTGTGGGGGTTTTAAAAAAAAAATGCTACCCCTGTGGGGGGGGGGGTCTGGTCCCAGCCGCCAGGTGGATGGGAGGGGTCAGGGGTCAGAAAAGTTTTCATGTTTTTCATACATATCTGGATTACCCATGAAATGCTGAGCATTTTGAGTATACCCACAAGGGGTAACAACGAAAAGCCCCCCTCCCCCCCCCCCGCAAATATGCTAAAAAAATTTTCCGGCGCCTTCAGCGCCAAATGTGGACCAGACCTCCTCAACATTGGACCTCCGTGGGGGTTGGTGTCAGGTCTGCGTGCCCCCCATGCAATGAGTCCCAGGCGGGGGAACCCCCCCACCCCACCCCTCAGCCGGTGGGGCAGCCGTTCATTCCAACAAGGGGCATTGCCATCCACGTCCCTACGCCACAGCGGGTCACGCTGTCTGCACGCATGCCGGACGTTGGTCCCAACGTTGTTGACAGTGCGGCAGAGAAGAAGGCACAAAGCGGCCGAGCACGCGTCGGATGTGGCTGGGCGCCCGGCCTGGGGGTTGTAGAAGGGGTACCACGTTGGGGTGCCTTGCCACAAACGACGGAACTTCGTGCAACCAGGTCCCCCACGCCCATCCCACGCAATTCACCTGTCTCAAGGGGGGGGGGGGGGGGGGAGAAGGTCCAACACCCGACAGGCACGTAGCCCGACAGACCCAGTCTGTCGGTGGCCCGGTACCGCAGGCTGCCCCGCGCCGGACTCGGAGCCGCACAAACCACCCCAGACCCAGTCCGAGACCAGCGCAGTGAAGTGCCCACACACGATGCCCATGCACACGCTCACCTGCACACACGACCATGTCACTTCATGGCCCTGACCGGGGGCACCGAGGCCCTGCGCAGAGCAGTCGGTGAAGTATCTGCGCTCACCTGCAGGCAGCGGCAGCCACTGTGGGTCCCTCCATGTGGCACAATGTCGGGCAGTGGTGCACAGTATGACACAGTCTTAAGAGGGGGGGGTTGGGTAGGTATTCCGAGGAGATGGAATGTGCTGGAACTGTTGGTGCTGGTGTCTGTGTGCTGAGTGCCAGCGATGGGGTTGCCTGTGCTGTGGGAGGGGCAAAATGGGGTGTTAATGGGGATGCCAGAGGCGTAGGTCTGACCATGGCTCTGAGGGTCCTGCGGGAGGTGCGCACAGGGCGCCTTTTGAGGGGGTGGGGGTCCAACCACTCCCCCCCCGGTGGTGCTGAGATTTTACAGGCACCGGAGGCGCCGAAGAAATTTTTTGGTCTAAAATAATTGGTGCCGAAGGCCCGGACGAAAATTTGGCCCAATCTTTGACGGCGGGGGTGGGTCCAGGGGGGGGGGGGGGGCAGGGTGGTGTGGGACTCCCCCCCCCAGTGGTGCTGAGTTGTTAAAAAGAGCCCTGGGTGCGACATGCAGCTCTGCAATTGGTCTGCAACGGGGCTGGTAATCCGAGAGGGTTTGCAATGGTGTGCTAGGTCTGTTATGCAGTTGCACGGGGGCTGTGTGCCCTGTAGCAGGTGGAAAGGGGGTTTCCAATGGGGCTGCCTGTCCCATAGTAGGCGGCCTGTCCTGCATCAAGTTTGCAATGGGTGAGCAACTGTACCGCGTGTCCTGCAGCGGGTTTGCTTTGAGGGATTTGTGATGGGGTTCGCAATGTAATCCTGCAGCAAATGTGTAATGGGTCTGACTGAGGCTGATGCCCTTGTAATAAACCTGCAATTGCTCTGCCATGGCACTACTGGTCCTGTAATACGTCCGCTATGGGTCTGTATTCGATTTCTCAGGGGCGGCTTGTCCCGTAGTGGGTGTGTAATTTGTTTGTAATGGGGCTTTGTGGGCCTTTTTAAGGGGCACTTCATCCAGCGCTTAGCAGCCACTGCCCCGAGACCCTAGTGCGCTACCTAAGCTCCATGCGCACGTGCTGTTTGTTGCTGCTGTTGCTCTGCGGGGATGTTGGGGACGCAAAAGTCTGTTCTTCTCACTCTTAAGGGTGGGGGGGGGGGGGCAGAGGTGCCAAAAAAATATGCTGATTCAGGCTCGGTGGTGGCACGCACTCCTGCCTGGCCTATCCTCTTGGGGATATCACCTTGAAACACGACAAAATGTCCACAATGCACGTGGCCTCCTCGTCGTTGTAGAGGCTGTAGCCCAGCCGAGCGTCCGCCGCCTCTTCGCCCTCACATTCGATCATGGCCAAAGGGCCGAGGAACGGGTGCTGCTGGTACCAGGTTTCCACGTAGTGGGTGCTCGCACTGTTCTGCAGGGCACTGCGATAAAACCTGCGCCACGGGTGTCAACGTGATCCACACGTGGTTGCCGAGGTTGGCCGGGTGCTTGACAGCGGCTTCGCGCATATGCACGTACACGCAAACACCGACGGGACAAACAGGCCACATGGGTGGGTGGGCAGTTGTGTGTGTGCATGCCAAGGTAAAGATTCCAATCATGCTCAGACTGCGAGGTTCAACCAGACCTACATCCCTATTTCTACTAGGGATGCAGATTCGCGTAGAAGTCAATCTGAATTCAAGTGAATTCGTACCAAATTGGAAATCATGCGAATTCCAGCGAATTGCATTTCAATAGAGTCATCATGAGAGTTTGTAAATGATACCTCCGAATTCGAGCCACTGGCATTGAGGCTTTTGCTTGATCTGGCTATGGAATGGGCGGGCTGCCTGATGGACGGATGCACCACGGCATTTTTGCCACTTCGCTGACCACACGTGGTGCACGGTGTGTGTGTGTGGGTGGGTGTGGGTGTGCGTGTGGGCGTGGGTGTGGGCGTGGGTGTGGGTGTGGGTGTGGGTGTGGGTGTGTGTGTGTGTGTGTGTGTGTGTGCGTGCGTGCGTGCGTGTGTGTGTGTGTGTGTGTGCGTGCGTGTGTGTGTGTGTGTGTGTGCGTGCGCGCGTGCGGGCACGTGCCAACAACAGCGTCTCATCGTGACCCACCCACTCAATGGGTGGTGTGAGTCTGGCAGAACGGATTTGACTGGTCCCCTGCCTCCCATCCCTACCGCTTGCCCTCCTGCCCCATCACCCGCCCCACAGTACTTGACCCCGCCCGCCAGCTCCTGTGCGTGGGAGTGAGGGCAACACCGACAATAGCCCTTTGGTGCCATTCCGATACTCCAACACCTGCGCAAAAGTCACAGTCAGGTCAGGCGCTGTGTCTTGGGCAGGTCTCACACACGATTATGGCCTCGTGGCCCTGGCAAGCAGGGCGCTTGGGATCGAGAAGCGGACAAAGCAGGGCAGGCTACACACTTCTGAAGTGCCGTATTCTGGCATTCGTGATGTTGTACTGGGGTGGGGGTTTCCGGGTGGGGAAAATTTAGGCAGCCCCAGTTATTGCTGCCTTGTGTACAATTGCGGGAACCACAGTCCTTGGGATATAAAGCGGATACACGAACAAATCTTTTGGGATGCACACTGGGGACACAAAATCATTCTTCGGGATACGCTGGATACACATGAAATTTTTTTTGGGATTTGCAATGGCATAAAAACTGATCCTGACATGCGATACACAGGAACCAGTCTGGAGAAGAAAAACGGTAGCTGCCGGGAGCAAGAAATGGCCCGGATTGCGCACAATACTTCGAGGGGGGGGATTTCGGCACCAATCTGAAAACCGAAATTTCCACCCGTATTTACCCCCCTTCTTCTGCCCTCTATTATCCTGGCATTTAGGGCACTCGCATTGTACGCCGCTTGTTGCTCATGACAAAGGAATCGGTGCACCAAGAGAAAACGAACAACCTGGCGGCTGGAAAGGCTGCAATGTGCGGGTGCATGCGGTACTGCACATCGAGCATGCTGTACGGGGCCCTGCAGTCCAGCATCAGCCGTTCCAGCACCGAGCGATCAAAGCCCGCCTGCACAGCTGCAGGGCTGATGACTGTCGATCGCAGCTGGTGGGGGTCCCCGACAAGCAGGCATTTGCGTGCGCCACACTGCAGGCCCACGATTGTCTCAGCCTCGGGAGCCTGGGGCGCGAGCAATGCGCAGGTCAGACGGATGGTGGCTCATGATGGCTTGAAGAGTTCAGGGAGTTCCAAAACTGGACCGTGTTCCAGTTCTTGGGGTTTGCAGCGCAAAATCCGGGTGCTTTCTATTGTGGTGAAAAAATGGCAGGTGACGGCGTTTGGGGGCACCCCAGAGGTAACACGACATGGCACTTGATCTATGTGACCCTGCTTCTCTTTTGGCTGCGCTGCTATTCACTGCAAGTGCTGTGTCCAGGGAGGAAGATTGACACCCCTCCAGACCATTCCCTCTGCGTCCATTCCGAAACACCAGCCCCCAATATCCCAAGGCCCCCAATGCCTTGCAAATAATCAAAACACGTCATCCATGGGAATCAGACCCTGAAGCGGAATCTGATGATGATGATAATGATGATGACGATGATGAAATAGAAGAAGAAGAAGAAGAAGATTATGATCATAATGATGACGATGAAGATGACCCTGATGAGCTTAAAGATGTGATGGGTGCATCCACACACATCTTTGTTTGATGTTTTGCCGTCTTGCAGAATCCTGTGATCCTGACCGCCTCCACCAACTGCTCCAACTTGGCTCCAACTCTTGGGCAACATTGTCAGCTCCCGGTGAACCTTGCTGTGTACGGCAATCCTGGTGTTAGAAAGCGAGGGTTGCCCTCACAGCCTCCGAATGTTCGTAGACCCATTCGCACAGGGCACTAGAAAAGCGTCAAGCGTCAAGAGTCTGAGGCAAAAAGCAAAACAGTATGTGTCCTCAATGGTCCTGTGCCAAGTGCATCACCACAATTGCAATTCCACACACCCTTTGTGAAAAGCACAAGTGCACACCGTACTATGAGCCAGCATACACCATTGCCGAGTGTTGCCAAGTGCCACGGAGTGTTGCCATGTGCACATGATCGCACACACCCAGCCACCAACACACACACCAACACACCCTGAGTCTGTGAACGATCCAGGGTGTGGGCAAGAGTATGATGCTTGCCATGCACACACGCGCGCGCGCGCGCATGAGCAATGGGTGTACTTGTCGAAGTGTTGGATGCAGACCAGATATGCAGACTGTGCTGCAAAAGATAGGAGCCAGAGAACAACAGAAACAGAAACAGAAACAAAACGGTGTGGACAGAGCCTCCGGCGGGCTGACCCTGTTTAACAGAGCCGTCCACCAGGTGTTGACTAGAATCGACACACATACACGCGCGCGCGCGCACACACACACACGATGCGGACACGCCAACACCCAACAAATGCCCTGCGGATGGCACGACGAAGCACTGGGCGTGGACGTGAAGAGTCCTCGTGAGGCCATGAAAAACAATGTCATGTGGCGAGGCGCCTTTCTGCAGGGCATAGCCGCATGCATGGCTGGCCGATATGCAAAGTTGTGGGGAACGACATGGCGCGTCAACCCAGGCGTCCTGTGAGCCTTAGGATCGGCCACCAAATCCAAATCCAAATCCACATCACCTCCCCTCCCCTCCCCTCCCCTCCCCTCCCCTCCCCTCCCCTCCCCTCCCCTCCCCTCCCCTCACATCACCTCACATCACCTCACCTAACCTCACCTCACCTCAGGACCAGCCCCTTCCTGCATGCCCCTCTATTGGTCCCTGCTGCTCATGCCTGCCTCCATACGCCTGTTGTGTGCAATGCCAACAACAGCAGTCGCTGGGCATTGCACTGTACTCCAACCCCATTCAGGACGGCCCCTGGACCTGTGCAGCTTCATCCACAACCAGAGCATCGAACGCAGCTTGTCCGCGGACCGATTGCCTGCCCACCACCATCAGTGTACAGAACACAATGTCGGCGGTGTCAAGCAGCTCCGCAACCAGCGCTTTGCTTTTGGCAGTGCGAGAGGAGGTGAAGGCCAGCAACGCCTGCTGCACTGAGTTGAGCGCACTCACCCCAGCCGCAAAATGCTGCCAAGAGAGTGGGGGTGCAGAGGCCCTGTGCATTGCACGTGAGAGTGCGCCCCGTCGTATTGCACTGCGTTGTACTGCACTCAATGACTACCCATTCAATCCCTCCCTCCGCCAATGACTCACTCATTCCTTCGCCCATTCATTCATTCTTTCCTCCGTCACATTTATTCGGTATTTCCTTGTTCTAGACCTTCGTTCTTTATTCAATCGGTCAGTCACTCAGCCATTCACTCACTCACTCACTCACCGACTTACTCAACCCATCCCTCATTCTTTCGTCCACTCGCTCACTCACCCACTGAGTCACTGATTCGGACATTCCTTTCATTGCTGCCTTACTCCTTTCACACATCCATTTGTTCGGTCGTTCCTTCGGTCGGTCGGTCAGTCGGTCGTTCGTTCGCTCACCCACTGACTCATTCATTCAATCAATGGTAGCCATAGCATTTGTCGGTGCACTGTGGCAAACATGGTGGCTGCCCAAGAAGTCAACCGGTGGAGCTACGCACACATGAACAATCGTGCACATGCCTGCACCCCACCGCATCCGGCTGACAGCTGACGGTGCAGGGGAGAGTTGCATGCAGAGTCCAGTACAGAGGCAACGTGAGATGCTCGGACATGCATGCCAAGGCAGATATTCTCAAGAGGAAGAAATGGCAGTGTTTATGATTGGTTGCCCATGGACGTTACACAATGACACCATAACCCCAACCCCCCAATTAACCTCCTCCCCCCTCTCCAGGGCGCCCGAAACTCCATATCATAAAATCACCCCCCTTTGCCTCGAAACTGAGCACACAAAGCATGCACTGCACCAGATTCGGACTGCTTTACCAGGTCACACACAGTGACTTGAAAGTCAAGTCCCCGAGCAAAACAGCGCGAGATGGAGCTGGCAGAAGCTCTTGGCTGAAAAAACGCTCCAATGGTGGCTTGCTTCATGCACTTGGCTGGGGGCTCACTTGAAGGATACAGACAATAGAACACATGGTATCTTGACAATGCAACCCTAACCCTGGTCGCTGTCGAACCAGTCGAGGGGGAGTCCACTCCCCGACTTGTAGTTCACTCCCCATCGGGCCTCATAGCCGGCCCGCGCCGGTATGGAGGCCCGATCCTGCAACCAGTCGCTCAGCGCCGTTGGGGAGAGCTGGCACTGGTCCTGGTAGGTCACCGGGGGGAGGACCCCCCCCTCCCGGTGGACCCCAGATATTCCGGAACGACAAAACCCCCTCGGGGGTTTTCACAGGGGGGGGGGGTTACTTCCATGATGCATTTAGGCCACAAGATTCTGTGTACGTGAAGCTCATGTAGGTGGACCATGATGCCCATGGCTGACACCAAAGGCCTCATACATGTGGGGGTAGAACGCCCTAGACTGTGGTCACCACCCTGTTGACATGCCGCATTTCATGCCACGCCGCCGGGCCGTGTACGACATGACCACGACTTGTAAGAGCGACACAGTATGTCCGCCGGGGGGTAATCCAAAGAGGAAAATTGTTTTGCGAAAAGCGCAGTGCGCTAAGCCGGCGAGGAAGATCAGCCTGGTTCTGGATACCCGAACGAGAATGGAGCTTGGCGCCCTGGGCGCTAAATGGGACCTGCACAGGGATGGCACCGGACTTGCGCAACCCGGAGCCTCCTGCTTGAGTGTATGTGTTTGTGTGCCCCCCCCCCCCCTGCCCGCCCCCCAGGGGGTCCGAGATGATTACCAATTTTCTTGGTGTTTGTGAGACAAGTATGAGATGGTGTGCGGCAGGCTTGACCTGCTATTGCTACCACCAAAGCAATGGATTTTTGTAGAGCAAGTTTACCCGAATCATTGGCTTGTTCCTTCCCAAACACATGCACATGGGATGGGCTGTGGACCAATTTAAGTATACGATGACACACTGAAGTAGTGCTGGTATCTCCGAGTGAAGGGCTACTTTTGCAACTTGTCCCTTCCATCCTTCCCAGCTGTGCCTTTTCTACTTTGCCCCCCCCCCCCCCCGCTCCCGCGCTGATTGAGTGAGTGAGTGAGTGAGTGAGTGAGTGAGTGAGTGAGTGAGTGAGTGAGTGAGTGAGTGAGTGAGTGAGTGAGTGAGTGAGTGAGTGAGTGAGTGAGTGAGTGAGTGAGTGAGTGAGTGAGTGAGTGAGTGAGTGAGTGAGTGAGTGAGTGAGTGAGTGAGTGAGTGAGTGAGTGAGTGAGTGAGTGAGTGAGTGAGTGAGTGAGTGAGTGAGTGAGTGAGTGAGTGAGTGAGTGAGTGAGTGAGTGAGTGAGTGAGTGAGTGAGTGAGTGAGTGAGTGAGTGAGTGAGTGAGTGAGTGAGTGAGTGAGTGAGTGAGTGAGTGAGTGAGTGAGTGAGTGAGTGAGTGAGTGAGTGAGTGAGTGAGTGCGTGAGTGCGTGAGTGAGTGAGTGAGTGAGTGAGTGAGTGAGTGAGTGAGTGAGTGAGTGAGTGAGTGAGTGAGTGCGTCAGTGAGTGAGTGAGTGAGTGAGTGAGTGAGTGAGTGAGTGAGTGAGTGAGTGAGTGAGTGAGTGAGTGAGTGAGTGAGTGAGTGACGGAGTGAGTGAGTGAGTGAGTGAGTGAGTGAGTGAGTGAGTGACTGAGTGAGTGAGTGAGTGAGTGAGTGAGTGAGTGAGTGAGTGAGTGAGTGAGTGAGTGAGTGAGTGAGTGAGTGAGTGAGTGAGTGAGTGAGTGAGTGAGTGAGTGAGTGAGTGAGTGAGTGAGTGAGTGAGTGAGTGAGTGAGTGAGTGAGTGAGTGAGTGAGTGCGTGAGTGAGTGAGTGAGTGAGTGAGTGAGTGAGTGAGTGAGTGAGTGAGTGAGTGAGTGAGTGAGTGAGTGAGTGAGTGAGTGAGTGAGTGAGTGAGTGAGTGAGTGAGTGAGTGAGTGAGTGAGTGAGTGAGTGAGTGAGTGAGTGAGTGAGTGAGTGAGTGAGTGAGTGAGTGAGTGAGTGAGTGAGTGAGTGAGTGAGTGAGTGAGTGAGTGAGTGAGTGAGTGAGAAAGTGAGTGACTGAGTGAGTGAGTGAGTGAGTGAGTGAGTGAGTGAGTGAGTGAGTGAGTGAGTGAGAGAGTGAGCGAGTGCGTGAGTGAGTGAGTGCGTGAGTGAGTGAGTGAGTGAGTGAGTGAGTGAGTGAGTGAGTGAGTGAGTGAGTGAGTGAGTGAGTGAGTGAGTGAGTGAGTGAGTGAGTGAGTGAGTGAGTGAGTGAGTGAGTGAGTGAGTGAGTGAGTGAGTGACGGAGTGAGTGAGTGAGTGAGTGAGCGAGTGAGTGAGAGAGTGAGCGAGATTCATGTTGACAGTCGGAAGAAGTGGAGGGCTGTCCCAAGTGCGGCAGGCCACCTCCATCCAAAGCCCTACACAGAGGTTGATCGGCACAAGCTCGGCCCTTTGGGGGTAGCTAGAGCCAGAGACAACCTGCACGGACCCACTGGCCGAAGCATCCGCCAGAGCCTGGGCTGCCTGCTCGAAAGGGGCGTACAGGTAATTGTAGTACGTGCTCGGGGCGTGCGCGAGCAGGTGGTTCTGAAGCCGCTGGAGCTGGGCATGGGCCGCGTCCACACCCTCCGGGCCGCCCTCTGCGTCCCTGGAACAGACGGAGGGTCACAAACGGGTCGGCGAACTCACCCTCCCCCAACCCAGACCTCCCAGGCCTTTGCACCCGCGGACGCACCCTTCCACTGCGAGGGGACCCATCCGATACCACCCGCCACACGGTCGAGGGTGTCGTGGAATGGAGCGCGGCCGGTCATTGGTCGGCTTCGCGCAAAACCATTCATCCAAAAGCCCCTCCCCAATCCATCGAGTGTCGTTTCTGGCCTGGCCTGGGCCTAGGACAACCTCCCCCCTTGAAATCCCCCCCCCCAATGTCGAGACGGTTCCCCCAAAGGGGGGGGGGGGGGATGTATTAGAAGGGGGGGGGGTCTGAAGAGGGGGGGGGGGGGGTTGGCTGGGACCCCCCTCCTCCTTGGGTCCCCCTATGGTCCCCGGCCGAAGGCGGGCCGAAAACTTTGAAGCTTAAATCCTCTTGGCACCGAAGGCGCCGAAGCAAAGTTTTGGCTGTCAGCCTCAAACATTGGAAAGGGGGGGGGGGGTCCAGGGGGGGATACCTCCCCCTCCTCCAACGGTGTACGGCCGTTCTAATGCATCCCTCGGGGGGGCGGTCATGCAGTGACGCCCCCCCCTCTGGGGGGTTTGCCCCACACGAGGGTAGCACTACAACGGCGGCAGTTCCAAGAAGACCTGAAAAGCTGTTTTTCTTTGGCGCCTAATATTTCCTACGCTTTTTGGGCCAAGCGACGGTTCATTGCAAAGGGGGGCGGGGGGGGGGGGGGGGGCAAGCGCCTATTACTGTCCATGACGCTGGGGCACATTCGGGCTGGCTGCAGGGTTTAGGGGTCAGCTGTGCCGACCCCGCCCCCTCTCGGCTCTCCCCCGTTCTGTGAGGGGCGCCGGGGGTGGAAAGGGGGGGGGATTTCAAAGGAGGGGCTTCACGATGTCACATTGGCACATCGACTTCCACGTGCCACATGACCCGTCCGGGTGCGCTGCACGCCTCGCCGCTCCGAACGGTGGCGATCATGACATTGATACGCGGTGTCATACCCCACACCGCGCCGCTGCACTCTGCACGTGACGGACTGGCGAGAGGGGCATGTGTGCGCAGGGCTCTGCACGTTCCGTCAGCATCGCGTGCCGCGTACCGCGCCGCGTCGCAGTAACGTCCGAGCGCAGAACAGTGAAGATGGCGTAGGGGAGTACCGGTGACGGAGGTTCGGGTGGTCGGTCGTGCCCCCACTTTGTTGGATCAGGCTCAGCATAAGTGTGTGAGCACTGCACCACGGCACTCCACAAGGGCTGTCCATAAAGGGGGGCTAAAAAAGGTTCGTAACGCCAACAGAAACGAACGTTCACGGGGATACTCTTCTCTGCTTCATGGCCAAGACATGGGCAAGACACAAAACCACAGATGGAGCATTGAACAGCGGTTGGCGGTTGGCGGTTGGCGGTTGGCGGCTGGCGGCGGTTGGCAGCGGATGTCGGTTGGCAGTTAGTGGTTGGTGGCGTTTGGCGGTTGATGGCGGTTGGCGGTTGGCGGCAGGTGGCGGTTGGCGGTTGGCGGTTGGTGGTCCTTGGGGGCTGTCCTTAAGGGGGAAATCGGGTTCTTACGGACGGCCCTGCACTCCACACAGTCGTGCCATCCAGCGGCCCTGCAGCCTCAACGGCACCTCAAGATACCTCTTCTGCGGGCCCCTCCACGTCTGCACAGCGCTGCCGATCTGCGCCACCTTCTCCGCGACCCGCGCCGCAAACGTGTACACGAAGACGTCCAGCAAAGGCCCATTGCCCTCGGCCGGGGGCAGCCGGTCCTCGACCCCCACGTACACGGCCTTCACCGCCGGCGTCCCATCGGAACACGCGGGGGACTTGGCCAAAAACCCCTGCAGGACCACCTGCACGGCCTTGTTCGAGGGGGCGCACACCTGCGGAGGGGGGCGGGGGGGGGGGGGGTTAGAGGGCGCACACTCCCGCGATATGGCACGCCCTCGCAGCCCCCCCGGCTTCATAGCCCCCCCCCCCCCCTTCGGGAGCTCGTTGGGGTCAGAATGCTCATAACCCTCGGGCGGGGGGGGGGGGGGGGACTGACCGCCAGCATCACTGGAATTCAACAGCTCATCCCTGAATTGTCTTCTCTCAGGGGTACATGTGGCATATGCGGCAAGCACACCCACATTTGCACGCGCTCTGGCTGGGTGGCCTATGTACACCGGCAGCCTGTGGTTGAAGGTGAAGCGGTTGGGGCGGAATGGACCCCAGGCCCACAGTCCTGCCAAAGCCCTTGCAGCAACGGAACGGGGCTGACGTCACACCAAGCGCAGCCCCCGCAACCGCCAGGCACACCCGGGACTTTAGGGGAGGCGCATCGGATGCGGGAATTAAAAGCAAAAGGGGTGGAGTGGTTTGGGCGGTTCAGCAAAGCACACCTTTTTTGAGCCCATTTGCATTGGAAAAGGGAGGGGGGGGGGGAGGGAATGGGACCCAACAGTTTGTGTACCAAAAATGGCCCAATCAGAGTTTCCCTAATGTAAACTTCGCCTTTTCCCACTGTGGGCACTTTGTTCTGGGGGGGGGGGGAGGGTCCGGGGGGGGGGGGGGGGGATCCTCCGCTGGTTGGCGGCCGTTCTAACGCATCCTCGCTTCACGCGCCCTCATAGCTCGACTCCCGCGCAAGAGCGGTCGGTGGGGTAGGCTCGTCTCCCCCTCCCCCTGCCCCCCCCCCCCCCCCGACCCTCCCCCAGGCCACACACGGCTCAAGGCACGAGCGCCGAGGTGCAGGAGGGCACGCCACCATCGTCCGGGTGCCGGCGGCGGCCAAGCACAGCAGGAGGGCCACCACCGTCGTGGTCTTGCCGGTTCCCGGAGGGCCCTGGAGCAGCTGCAGCCCCTCGTCCAATCCCACGAATGCTTCCGCGGCCGCGCGCTGCGACGTGTTCAGAGTCTGCAGAGGCCCGCCGGGGCCGGGCCGAGCGCCGGGTCTGTGGTACGGAGCGGAAACGAGGCTGGGGAGGCCGGGTTTTCGTTTGCGGGGGGGGGGGGGGGTCAATAGAGCCCTCCGACCCCCCCCCAAAAGGGGCTCAATTGACAGGACCCCCAAAATCCTATCGAGACAGACCCCCGGGCCTCGGAGCTGACCCGGACCCAGAAATGGCAAAAAATGAAAATGGGATTTTTGGAATCAGCGCGTTGAGGGGGTTCAGAAAAAGCGTTACGTGCCATATATTTGGTTTAAAAAAAATTGACCAATTTTAATGCTAAAAAAAAAAGTGTTTATAATAACTGATTAATGGTGCCTGTCATTTGAGCCCTTTTCCCGACCCCCCCCCCCAGTTTGGGGGGCTTTAGGGGGGCAAACCCCCCCCCCCCCCCCGCACGTGAAAACCCGACATGCCCTGAGGCGACGAGGACTCGGGGCAGAATGCAGCGGCCGGGTCACAGCCGCTGTCGGTGTCGGGGGGTGCGGCGATGGGCGTGTGCGGTAGGGCCGCAAGGCGTCGCCCAGTGGATCAGTGCGGGCCACGCGCTCAGCGGGGCTGGGGTTAGAGCCACGGAACTGTGTCTCCTGTTGGAAGGTGGGGCGCTAAATTTTGAGAGGTGTGGGCTGCACTACAAGCCCCCCCCCCCCCAAAGTGGCCTTGGGACGCAACAAACATTGTGGTGCTCAATATTGGAGGGCTGCAGGGTGGAGTACACACACCCCAGTGGCCTAGGGACCCCTTAAAAGTTCTGGCGCCACATATTTGAGGGGTGTGGGCTGCACTACACCCGCCCCCCCACCCCCGCAGTGGTCTTGGGGCGCCTTAAAGGGTGTGGCGCTCGGGTCCCCAACACACCATGGCCCCCCTCCCCTCCCCTCCCCTTCAGACACTTCCATTTGATCGGGGCAGGGCCATCGGAGCTTGTTTCGAAGAAAACGAATCCGGCCCCTGGGGCACCGCCGGCGGGGGAAGTGTCATGGGGCATGTCACGGCCGGATGATGCCCCCTTGTCGTCCCCCATTATTGTTCATGGGGGGCTTCCACGCGACGTTGTTCTGGTGTGCAGTAAAAAGACCTGGTAAAAGATAGAAAAACCTACAAAGCACTCAAACAGGAGCAACCGTGAAGCAGCCAAAAGAGTATGTGGAGGTATGCAGCGGAGCACTTGCGGGGGCACGCCTACAGCACAACACAGGGCAGCCTGGCAGGAGTGGAAAAGGCGAAGTGGCTCCCGATTCCCCAACCTCACCACACCAAGACTATGATGTGTGTTCGCCCTTGCAATCTCACTTCTTGGGCTCACTGTCATCTGAGGCAGTCCCACTTCAATTACAGCGCTCGACAGAACGCATGGCATGTGATGCCGCCGGAACGTGAAGCGCCCTGCGCGCACATGCCCCCCTCGCCAGTCCATCGACTGCAGAGTGCAGCGGTGCGCCGTGCGGTGCGGTTTCTGATGTGGGTGGGTGGAGGTCCGCTTTCGGGGGCTGGCCAGGGCCCTAACGGACCCCCCCCCCACGTCTTCACGGGGGTATTGCGCAAAGTGCGAAGCCTGTGTTCCGTGGCGTGCATACCCCGCGATGTGGGAACGCGCGTCCCGTGGAGTTCCCATGTTTCCAATATGGAGTTGCAGCGTGTGCTCTGTGTGCGCTTGGTCCCGTGCGCGTTCCCTGCGTGTGTGTCGGGGGCTGCATAGTCCCGTGATCAACCATCGGTGGTGTGCGACGTTGTGCAAGGGCTGTGTGGATCGATTGCTTCCCTGTCCCGCGCATGTGTGTGCCAGGCTTGGGCACGGGATTGGGTTTCATGTCATCCATTGGGTAGCGAGCCAGGGGCTGCGGCTAACAATGAGCCCATCCCCTTGCACTTGGAACCCCCGACCGCCCGTGGGCAACGGTTGCCAGAGGAGCACTGTTCCCCAGTTTTCGCGTGGAATCTCCGTGCACAAGGAGCGGGAGGGGGTTTGCCGCAGCTCCACGGCCACCGAGGGCACGCTCGACGAGGACTTGCGCAAGATGCGCCTCTTCGGTTCTGCCTCTGCGTCTTGCTGCGTGTTGGATGGTTCCTCGGCGTGTCCCGCCCGCGCGGGCTCTGCAACATTGCCTCTGCGGCCAGCGGGGTGACCCCCTCGAGGGTGCGGATACCATGCCCCCAACTGAGGCTTGTAGTGGACTGCCACTTGGCCCCACCCCGGCACGGGCGCATCTGATCGGCTTGCGGACGCTGGGTCTAAATTGGCCGTAAAACAGACACTTGACCGTTGTGTCATGAATGTGTTGGTCGTCAGAAACATCCCCCAGAACCGAACTCGATCAACAAAAGCCGCTCATACAAATGCCCCCGCACTGGACACCCGTTGTACGACACGGTATCAAGGCCGCCTTCATGTACCCCCCCCCCTTTACAACACATGCCCCGCGTCCATCATCCGCCCCCTCGCGCCGCACCTGCACCGTGGCCTTGGGTGGGAAGCTTCCCCGCAGACGAGGCAGCTGCGCACCGGGCGTGTCCGTGACCACAGCGAAGCAGTTTGGAGACCAAACTGATGGTGCCCAGCCAGGCCACACACAACTGCGAGGAGGGCCGAAGCCAGGGACCAATACCAACGAAACGATGGCAGGGGTCGCAGTTGTGGCCCTAATGATTCTGCTCAAAGTGGCTGCACGGGACGCGCTTTCTGAGCCTCCCTCCCACACTTCTGCACCACAGCTGATATGATGCGGTGGGTACTGTGCGGTGTAAGGGAAACTGCAGGAAGAACCTCCATTGTTGACTGAACATCGACCAAGGGGAGTAGGATTGTTGTTCTTGGGAGTTGATTCTTTGGCCTTGAGAAAAATTGATCCCTGAAATTTCTTGTCCATGTGCGAGGATTGGGGAGTCAGTGTGGGTGTAAGTGACTTCATAGTGGAGCGATGTTCCTATAAACATGGAAGAAAAGTCAAGCAGGATGATGTTTTCAATCGCACCGAAGATAGCGCACATCGAGCAGAAGCACCACGTTCTGCCAATAACCAAACATGTTTTTTTGGCCTCAATGGTCGGGTTGCAATGTCCGTGTTGGGCTCTGGCCGCGCCTGCTTCCCGCCACTTTCATTGCACACTGTCGCCCACGCTTGTCGCTTCCAGCGCATTCAGGTCCACTGATGCGTTCTGGCCTGTGTTCCCTCCCTGAGTGGCTTGGGTTTTTTTTTGGGGGGGGGGGGAACACCCACCTTGCCTACGCACACTCTTGATTAGTGTGGGGCCTGAGGTCACACCTGAGACTGTCTTCGAGCTTCCCACTACTATCGTCCTCCGAGTCCGAGTCACTGAATCGGACATGTGTCTGCCTTTGCCCATACATCCATTGGGGCAGAAACGAGACCGAGGGCTGGCGATGGCAGGCGCCCCACATGCGCTGCTGCGGCAGTACAGATTCCACGGGGACGGCACCCCAGGCCCCCACTGGCGGGTGTTGCGCCTGCGCCATGTGGCGCCACACGCTGCGCATCAGCAGCACCCGGACTTTGAAGCAGAACCCTGGCCCGTCACTATCCAGACCGTCCCCAGTGACGAGGGCCAGGGCCGCAACGGGGGCCTTGGCAACTCCCGAACAGATCAGCAGCACCGCACCTGTGAGAACACAATGCCACAGTTTCATCGGTGCTGCCCCGCGGGGGAGAGACCTGGCGTTGTCTGTGCGGGATACCGACAGTGTGTTCGATTGCTGCCCACCCTTTGGAGGTGAAGGGGAACGTGCAATGAGATATTTCTACCCTCTAAAACAATTCCTTTTCGTGTGATTTCCTGCAACTTGTCTTCATTCAAAAATCACCCGCGAAAACTGGGATTTGCGAAGCCCAAATCCAAAGGTGGTTGGTTGCGGGTACTGGACCAGTCCGCTGGGCGCTGGGGCTTCGCTTATGCGAGCCGCAAGGGCTGACAGACGCACTCAATCCTCGGACCATTTTGACTCCCTCGTGGATATTCTGTTGAGTTCAAAGCAACTGCCTTTCATCATTGTTCATGCCTCTATGTGTGATGCACAAACCTCAACCTCATCTCCTCCATTATCTTGTGCGGCAGTTCATTTGCTTGCATCAGTTGTCTTCCAAACATGAGGGAGAACGTGCTCCTGTGGCCTATAAGGGGGTGATGTACCTCCCTATGGATACAAAAATGCAAATGCAACAAACAAGGGACTGGCTGATGCAACAAATTTGGACCGCCATGCCAAATGTTCCTCACCAATCCCCAATGCCACAAAGTGGAGAGGAATTGACCCCTGCCTTTTGGGGCTCCCTGGGGTGGGTAAGGCTTGGATAGCACTAGGTATGGTGTTGGGCAGGGGCATTTCGGCTGAAAGGGATGCCTGGCACGCGCCCAGCGCACGAACTTCCCTCCCCATTACACCCTAGTTTTCAAAATGTTCAGTACACCCCAGTGTTCATAATGTTCGCAGCGTTGCAGGCACCACTGCACCAATCTCCAAGGGGCAGGCCATAAAAGGTGTTTTGGTACTATGCCTATTACCCCACCGATGAGCAATACCTGCACTAGACTTTGTTTTCAGAATTTGGTCACATCGCATTTGCTCTGTCCTTAGCTGAGTTCTGCCTTTGAGGGTACCTTGAGCGCACTGCGCGCTAACCCCCCGCACGGTTGGCGCACATGACGTTTTAGGGTGATGCACAACCTCTTTAAGTCGTGGCCTAAAAGATGTGCATGGAACAATGCTCTCCTCCGCTCCGAAGACCTCATTCGTCATGTGTTGATGATTGTTGAGTTCGCTGGTACACACACATAGCATCACCCAATCCTTACATTCAGTGCCGGGTGCCCACTGCAGAACAATATTTAGAGTCAACGTGTGGTTTGTGCACACCAGGCTAACATTGCACCACCAGAGATTGATGAAGAACACGCCGTGCTATTGCATTGATTTGCAAACCTACTTGTTGCGAGTTATTCTGCATTTCTGCCATTGTAATGGCAACGGTGCACACATCCTTTCACCGATGAATATGTGACTTATTGGTGTATTGGAGCCCATGTTGGGGCTCAACCGCGTTTGGGCTCCAAAACTGCTCACACCATGTCGCCCTCTCTGCAGCACCAACTTGCTCCCTAATATCCACACCGCGCCGTCTTTGCACAAAGCCATTGCTGCCCAGCTAGGCCCAGTAGAGCCCAGCAGAGCGCGTCACAAGCCCATAAAGGCCACCCACCTTCCAAGAGTCATTCTGATTCTGAATGCCGACAAGTGCGGGGATAAAAATCCCGTTCTCCGTATCGGGGCCAAAGCCACAGCCTATCCAGAAGACTGCGCCTCCCCATTGGGGTAGTTTGGGGGCTCCGGGGGGCTCCCCTGTCCACAACGGTCTTGTGGGCCTGTGGCTGTGCCTGTTTCGGGGAGGTTGGCAACAGGTGCACCCCACGCAACCAGGCTGGCCGGCGCAAACGCCTTCCTAAGTGCGGACTGTGCTTGCTGTAGTGTGAAGCCAGCGGCCTGCCTGCTTGCGGTGTGTGCGGCGCGCAGTGAAAGGTTGCTGTTTGGCAGTAGTCCGGCCATCGGTTACCCACTGGCCGCTGTGGCTCGCCATGTTTTACCGTTGCAGGAGGGGGACGAGGCGGTGGAGACGAGGAACGGTGCGAGCGCTGCAGCAGAAAGGATCGAGGGGTGTTGGGCCCCGGGGGGAATGTTTGCCCGGCGCATGCCCGGCACGCTACCTTTGTATTAAGTATCTTATCTCTAGCCCCAAGTTTATCCTCACCGAGGGAAGTCCCTGAAGTAGACCGCACTAGACCACAAACCTTCCCTGCAAGGCACCTTGTATAAGCCGAAATATGAGAATTCAACAACACAAAATGTCACTCCCACCACTTCCAACTACCACCCTTGCCATCGTCATGAACTGGGTGCAAAGGATGGGCCAAATTCTTAGACACAGCAAGAAGGTACTCCAAATTGTTTGGTGAGGTGGGGGCAAAAAGGGCAAAAACAGGCACGGGTGGGTAATGGTAAAAAAAAGATGCCCGGCGAGCGCCCGGCGCGCTAACACTCCCCCCCAGCCCCACACGTCAACCCCCCACAGGTATCCCATTGGACAGCAGTCCTCCATCTCGGCACCAGCTGACAGGAGCCCCACCTGACCCAACCTGACCCTTCCCCGCACACCTGCAGACTGCAGGCACCGACGCCCATCAACCCCCAGCCGCATTACTTCATGTCCAGGCAGGCCAAAGTGCAATGTCCCCGGCGTCTCTGGAGAGTTTGGGGGCTGCACTTCCTGCAGCGACAGGGTGAGCGTAGCATGTGGCAAAGAACCGTTCGTGGTGCCGCATCGCCTCCTCGAGCCCTCTTGTGCGCCAGGCGCCGGCTTCCATCGCAGTCTGCGCAAGCCTTGCTCTATTACTGCGCATGCCTCCTCCAATATCAGTGGCTGAAAGGACGGGAAGTATTCCCAAGGCTTGCAGAATTGCGCGGGCAGGGGGGAGAGCGGAGGGGCTTGGGCATCGCCCCTGAAACGCTCCAGGGGATGCCTGCGAAGAAGGGCATCTAAGAATAGAAGGCCCGGGTCATACAACGGCTTTGGGAAAGGCTCAAGGATTTGCAGTGCCAGAGTAAGAGGCTGCGCGAGAATGAGGGGGAGATAGGGGAACGGTGCTGGGGCATGTCGAGTGGCAATCACGATCCCCTCATCGAATGTGATTTACCTGCATACTGCTACACCGATTTCGGCAAAATCTGGTACAAGCAACAACGACCATAGTAACAATAACAATGACAACAACCGCAATAACAATGACAACAACAGGAGCAGCAGCCCACCACCACCACCACCAGCAACAACAACAACAACAACAACAACAACAACAACAACAACAACAACAACAACAACAACAACAACAACAAGAATAACAAGAATAACACTCCCCTTCCATTTTTCAATAGCTACATCTCAGCGCTTTGAGCTCTACTCCACTCTGGTCATCTTTTTAATCCATCCACACACCTCACTGTGAGGCCCAAGTGAGTGTTTTGAGCTTGCTTTTTTTTTCTAACTTCCTATTGGCTCAATGCAAAACCCCAACATGCCTTGACAATCAGTTGCATGAATTGCGCCATTCTGGAACGAAAAATGGGTCATCAAAAGGGCCAAGAACGTGTTGTTCCAAAAATGACCATGGACTATTTGGGGTGCCTAAACACCTGTTTCTTGGGCACGAATTTGCACACACTATTGAAGGGACTCAGGTGAGGTGGGCTGCTGAGCAACACAAGGAGGTGCTGACAAAATGGCCTCTGAGGGCGCGAAGATTCAAATGAGTGTGGCAGCACACAGGCTTCAGGGAATATGTTTCCAAGCCCCCCACCACGAGTCTGTTTCCTCTACTCGCCGTAGAGGAAACAGAGGCACAAGTTGGGTTGAGGGATGAACCGGACCTAGAGCTCGAACTGGGGTATAACCTCATTGGACACACCCTCCAGGGGTATCAGGTTGTATTCTAAAGCCGGAAACCTGAAAATGATTGTGTATTGTGGCTGCAGATCCCTCCAGGGGTATCAGGTTGTATTCTAAAGCCGGAAACCTGAAAATGATTGTGTATTGTGGCTGCAGATCCCTGTGTGGGAGCCACACTGAAAATGGATGTGGGTTGTGGCTACGCATAGCCTGCCACTTCACAGCCACAGTGTGTCGTGGCGGTGTGTGGAGTAGGAATCGGCATAATAGGGAAAGGGATCAACTTCACAGTGACCCAACGAGGTTGTTCTCTAACTTACGCAGGGTAAACAAAATTGCTTCACAAGACGGCATACAGCAGTACAGGGGGGTGGGTAGGGATAGATAAGGGGTGGGGGTGGGGGTTGGGGGTTACGAAGCCAAACCTGGCCTGCGTGGATAGCGTGGATTGCGGCTACATAACCCCTCGGTCTCAGGAACATACCCCAAAGAGAATGTGAATTGTGGTGACATATGGCCTATTGAAAAAACTACTCCTCCGGATAGTTGTGGTTGGAGGGTCTGGAGGGGAGGGGTCCATCCTTCCATGTTCCATGTAGTTGGCGCTGGTGGTCACCAGGAAACGAGATGGAATGGAAAGAGGAGGCGGCGGCGGAATCGCGGGCAGAGGGGAAAGAGAAGAAAATGGGCAAATGCAGCTAAAACCCCCGTTTCCACAAACCCCACTACAATTGCGACTGGACCTCTGTTGCTGACGAAGGCGCCCAGAGGCTGATCGCAGTCCCGGGCGCATGAGCTCTTGCAGCGACCTCTACAAAGCTCCACACGCACACACTGAGACCCATGTTCAGCCTGTCCTGCACCCACGGATTTAGCAGAGATGATGGGGAAGGGGGATTCCACACACCGTCCCCTTGAAAGCCGAGTAGACCATACAACTGGGCTGTAACCTGGAGCGTGTCCAATGTGGCCACAGAGGAGGGTGAAAGCTGCCGCCTCCTCCTCTGAGCCTCCCCTAAGGCAAACCTTTGCGGTACCCCACCATCCACGCACACAGGGGGTGGGGAGGGCGAAGCTACAGAACAACCATGACACCCACCCGCCCTCGAGCGCACCAAATGGACGAAACGCATAAGTCACAGCGAGCTAAAAGTGCCTCAAGGACGGGATTTTGCCCTCTGCTATCCCTCTCATCCCCACCTAAAGGAAGTCTGTATTAACCAACAGTAACCCCCCCAAACCACATCGGCAGTTTGCTCAGGACCGACAAATTTCGTGGAGACCCCCGGAATTTGTGTGGTAAATGTCGCCGTCATTTTGGGACAGGAAAATTCCCAACGCAATCTCCCCCCACGAACCCCCCCCCCCCCTCCAGGGATGCATCAAAAGGGAAGGGGCCTCTGAGGCAGTGAAGTCGGCGATGGACCGTCATTGCTGGCAGAGTGTGGCAGATGGGTCTCCCCCGCATAGTGAGTGGCACCTGAGGCTATTCGGCAAAAAACCCTGAGGTGCCGGGTCCAGGAAGCCATGCACAGCCCTGCACAGCCCACAGCTTTTTCAGTGACCTCGGGGGAATGTTTGCCCGGCGCGGCCCCGGCGTGCTACTTTTCTATTAACAATCCCGACTTCAGGCCCAGATTTACCCTCTCATGGAGAAGACCCCCAAGTCACCTTATAAACAGGCGACGCATACTTAGGATTCCACAGGTCGGCACTCCATATCCCACCAATGGATCTGATGGGTATGGGGTCTGTGAAAATTTGAAAGAAGCATCAAAATACCCTTTTTCAAACAACAATAATGCCCATATTACAAAGTATGGGGTTCTAGGACGGCTAGACGTCCAAATAGTTGCACTGCACGCACACTGCTCTTAGTGCACCCCCTAAAAGGTCACCGGTGGGGCACGGGTCAAAAAAGATGCTCGGCGCGTGCCCGGCGCGCTAACGCTCCCCCCTCTGCGGAATTTCCTGCAGACTCGTCCCCGCGCGGAATCCCCCTGCCCTCTGTGCTCTTTTTGGCCACTGACGGGCCAATTTTCT
Organism: Eutreptiella sp. 'Long Island Sound 2002'; assembly: GCA_964036045.1. NCBI lineage: Eukaryota > Euglenozoa > Euglenophyceae > Eutreptiales > Eutreptiaceae > Eutreptiella > Eutreptiella sp. 'Long Island Sound 2002'. The sequence goes on from OZ038380.1 coordinate 173,684,115, forward strand.
TCCTGCGTTATGTGCTGATCACTGCTTGCGACGCAGCGCTTTAACACAGACTTCCTTGAGGAACAAGACCCGCAGGATGCCAGAGGATGATGGTCGGCAACCGGGGTTTGTTCGTTACCCCAGCTCGGGACATTGTCTTTCTCTGGGCTCACGGACATGTCCCACGACCACTCTGTGGGCAAACGGCGCCTTTTTGTCTAATGGCCTGTCTAATGACCACCCGCTGGTCAAACGGTGCTGGTCGTTGCACACGAGGGGCCATGATCCCATTACAATCTCTGCACAACGTGCTCCGCCCACCCCGCTTCCGCCCCGCCCCCCCCACAAAAAAAAACGCTTTACAACCGTTTGATGACCGCCCGATTTTGTCTCCAACCACTTGTCCAATCGCCAGTCACCCAGTCACCGCTTTTGCACCCGCGTCCTGAGACCCCCTCGAATTGCCCTCTTCCCCAACCACAGGCCTGCTGTCGTGATGGGCCATCACCCAGAGGGCGTAAGGTTCGTAGCAGATTGCGTTCATTGCACGAGGAAGGGTGGGGGGGGGATTCGGACCTACTCTGATGTTGTTTGGTCTGGGTGAAGGCCGAGGCTAACACTCTGGGCCCGGATGGCATACATTCAACACCTTTGACCCCGCCCCCCCAACTACGCTTCACGCATACGATCGTCGGGAAGACGCGCAGGTTGGGCATTGCACAAGGCAAAGTCTGTGGACCGCATTCTGCACGACGGCCTTGTGCATAAGACGCGGTCCATCGGGCCCTCCGATGCGGCTGGAACGTCACACCGCCTCATAGGCCCGAGTCATGCTGCTGGTCGACGTAGTGATCTCTCAAGCAGCCGCCCGAGCAGCAGCAGACCGAAGGTACCACCATCAATCGTCATACTTACCCCAGCCCAGTGCAAGTGCGCCCTAAAGGTGGTCCTGTTTGCAGCCCCAGCCTCAACCCCAGGCGCCCGCTCATCTTACCAGGTTCTCCACTGGGTCCAGGGCGGTCTTTCATAGCCAAAAAAAGGAGAAAACTTCGGCATCCGCTACACTGAGCCCGGCGGTTGTAAGGTAACTGACGGCCGCAGGAGGCTAACCGACAGCGGTTGGAGGGTAACCGAGGGCAGCTAGGGCAACCAGGCGTGAATTGCAGGCACGGCCTCCTGGATTCGAATCCAACCGACCCCGCTGAGTGGCACGCGGAGGAAGTGCTAAGATGGGCGTGTCCGAACCCAGGCTGCCCGACACTATGACGTGAGGTGTAACTCAGTGGTTAGCCACCCCGGGCCCAGGCACGGAGTCCTGCGTTCCAACCCCACCACAGGGGACATCCCTTGGGATACTGCAGGGGCGGCAAGCACAAGGACTCCGCATCGGCATCCGTTGGAGTACTAATGGACAGCAGCTGGAGGATAACCGACGGCATTTGGAAGACGTAGGGCGGTATTTGAGAGAGGGCAGCCTTTGGAAAAGCCAAACGATGAAGGACACCGGATCCTCAAAGACCGCATCGAGTGGGTCGTCCCTGAGACTCTGATGATCAGGGGACCCCCAGAGGTCAGGTCCCGTCCCCTTAATCCTGCCTCCAGCCAAGAGCCCCGCGCCCTCTGCCTTCCACAAAGCCGACCATGGTCGTGCTGGTGTTGCCCCGCGTGTTCTTATGGTGCGCCGTGTTCTTGTTTTCTTTTGGGGAGCGGGCTCACTCCACAGAGGGGGTGTCCAGCCGCGACCCTTGCACTGACCCCCCCAACCCCAACTCCCCCGCCCTCTCTGGGGGCCACCACTGGGGCAGGCGGGCTTTCAATTGGAGGGGGGGGAGGGGGGGCTCGATAGAGCCCCCTGGCTAGACCCCCCCCAAAAAGGGGCTCAATTGACGGAACCCCAAAATCTCACCGAGACTGAACCCCGGGCCTCGGAGCTGACCCGGACCCAAAATCGGCAAAAAACAAAAACGGGATTTTTGGAATCAGCGCGTCGAGTGGGTTCAGAAAAGTCATCAGGTACCATATATTTGGTGGAAAAAAAATTGATCAATTTTAATGGTAAAAAAAATTTTCGACGCCTTCGGCGCCAGAGTTCATAATAACTGATGGATGGTGCCTGCCAATTGAGCCCTTTTCCCAGACCCCCCGCCCCAGTTTTGGGGGGCTCTATTGACCCCCCCCCCTCCCAGTTGAAAGCCCTACTGCCCTGTCCCCGTGCATTAGAAGGGAAGGGGCCTCAGAGGCGGCCCTAGAAACGGTTAGACAGGCGGTTGGAGGAGGTTGCCAAAGCGGTTGGGGGCGCTTACTGTCGGTTACAAATGCCATTGAAGCCGGCACTTGGCGTCAGGTGGACAGTGGCTGGGCATAGGCCGGGCGCCCTGGAGGGTCGTAAGCAGGTCAACAAGCGCTCCACACATGCACGTCCTGGTATGCATATGCAGCAATGTTCGGCAGTTCCATTCTCGCCCTGGAGGGCGCCCTGGAGGGGGGGGGGGGGTTGCCTCCCCTCCTTCCAATGCATCCCTGCCCCGCCCCCTCTGGGGGCCACCACTGCACTACGTATCCCCACCCAGGCCCTCCTTCCTCATCGGCAGCTCCCCCGTTCCCCACCCAATGGCATCGCTCTCCAGCTCCACCGAAGACACCCCCCCAACAATGGACATGACGGGGGAAGGCAATGCCGCGGCCAGCCCCTGGACGGCCGCCTGAGGCACGTGCAGCACGAGGTAGGGCCTCTCGCCGCGCACGCACTGCAACTCGCCGAAGCGGTGCTCCTCGATGCACCTCCCAAAGTACGTCCACTTCGCCGTCAGCGCGAACGCTTCGGCATTGAACGCCCCGCGGCCCACGTGCAGCACTTCAGGGGACTCAAAGCGCAGCTTCTGCCCGCCACAGACCACGACTTGGCCCGTCAGTTTGTCGAGTGCGGACCGCAACTTTCTGGTGTCGGCAAGAAGGCAGTGCGCCGGGTTCAGTTTGCACTCCACCACCAGCACGACCTCCCCTGTGCTCGGGGTGTAGACCACCACGTCGAATTCCTGGAACGTGCCAGTGGGAGTGCACCAACGGGGGTCGCTCAGGCACACTCCACACACTGACACCCCTCCCACAATTGTGGCCTCCTAGAGAAAGGGCCGCATGCAGGTCCCAAGGCGCTCCGCACAAGCACGTCCTGGTGTGCGTATGCAGCAATGTTCCGGCAGTTCGACTGACTCCCCGTTGATAGTTGGTTCATGACATAACTATGACCGTACCATCTTCTTGCTATTAGGCGATTTTGTCAACACCTGGCGTTTGCATAGCACTAGGGGAATATTTGCCCGGCGCGCGCCCGGCGCATGCCCAGCGCGCTACCTATGTATTCAGTATCCTTAAGTATCCTATCTCCTCTCCTAGGGAAGTCCCCAAGGTGGACCGCACTAGACCGCAGGTCCCTACAAGGCACGTTGCATAGGCCGAAAATGTGAGAATTCAACAACACAAAATGTCACTCCCACCACTTCCAACCACCACCCTTGCCATCGTCATAAACTGCGTGCAAAGGATGGGCCTGATCCTTAGACACGGGCAGAAGGTACTTCAGATTGTTTGGTGAGGGGGGGGCAAAAACAGGCACGGGTGGGGAATGGTCAAAAAAAGATGCCCAGCGCGCGCCCGGCGCACTAATACTCCCCCCTAGAGCCCTAGAGAGGGGGTCAGGTGTGGACCCGCCACTGTTGCTCCCGCTGCGCCTGCCTTCACACCGCCTTCACTGCAATCACAGCTCGTGAGAGTACCATCCGAAGAGGGATCTGCCTTGCGTCGTCGTCGTGGCTTCTCCAGAGCCATTGTCCTCCACGCGGGCTACTGCCCGGTCCCCTCCACTTCTTATGTGACGAGAGTAGTTGTGGGTCGTGTGGTTCATGGAGGGGTCAGTGGCAGGGTCGCAGCTGCGCACTGCCCTGTGGAGTGACCCCTCCCCCCAAGAAAAAAAAACACGGCACCATAAGAACACACAAGTTCTATTCAGCTGCGGGCCCTTGAGCAACACAGGGGGTTAGTCCCCATCCCCCAGACAGACCATAGAACGCCCCCGAGCACGTACTGGGCAGGCGGCTGTGGGCGGGAAGAAACAACAGAAGACCACAGCAGGTCAACGTCTGCGGCGCTATGCTGGAGGCCACCCGACCAGTGATCCCCCGGTGGTCTTAGCGTTGGGCTCATGGACATGACCACTGGGCTTTTCTGTGAAGCATCTCACGAATGATGTTTTTGTTGGGACCAACTCAACGACGGGGGCGAGGGTCGGCGGGGGAAGCACCAGAAAGACACGCACGCGTTCTTTGCGGGGGGTTTCGGTCTTTCCATCACCAGAAAACGCTGTGCACCAAAGCAGCCAAGGGGCATTCATTGACCTGCACCGCGCGCTGTGCGCAGGCCAGAGAAGGCACGGCATCGCATCGCGGCGCGCACGGGACCGCTGCCACGCGCCGGCTGTCGAGGGCAGGGCATTAGGCACCAGCACCGAAGGCTGCGGCGCGTATTGTGGCCCTTGTGGCCCACCCCTTGCTCTTCAAGGGACTCACAAACAGCACTTGCACAGGCGCCCGTCCGTAAAACACTGGCCAAATCTGGAACTGCGACGGTGTGGTCGCACGAGCTGTGGACACGGGGAAGGGGGCGGTGCATCACCGGTACCACAAATGGGTCGGGTTTGCTTCACTACAATTAGCTCCAACGGCGTGCCACACCCGCGAAAAGAGCGCTGTGGAACCCTCATTGAGAGCCTGGTCCGTGTGCCATTCGTGCAATGCTCTAGCGGGGATTCGCGCCAAGGAGTCAAGGGTACCTGCCTCTCTTCCCTGTCCTTTGCCTGGTCTGCTGTCGCATGCTGGGCCAGTGGGGTGCCCTGTCTCGGATGGCTGCCAGCTAAAACCGGATCGGTCAGGCCTTCCAATGAAAAATTTTCCAATGAAAAATTTATTATTATTATTATTATTATTCATCGGAAAATTTTTTACTGGAAAGATGAACTGTTTATTCGAAAATTTCATTACTATTTTTTGAAAAAAATTTTACTGGAAAGATGAATTGGTTATTGGAAATTTTTATTATTACCTATTGGCAAAAAGTATTATAGGAAAATTTTTCTTATTGGAAAGTCAGGGATCATCAGAGCGTCGGCACTTGCGTAAGCGGACCTCACTCGCCCAGGTTGACCCCTGAATTTGTGTTGGTCCTTTGGGCCTTTGGGCCGAGTGGGTTCAGGCAGTTTTTGAGTTCCGTCAAACATACAACATTCATGGGCCTTGGGGGTGTTTCGTGGGCTGGACCCCGCATGGGGCTTAATCAAAAAGCGCCCGCTCCGGGGTGGCGCACTGCGAACCCTCCGTGCATTTCCAGAGCGGATGTGGGGAGTGGTGCGAGCCTTATTGGACCTCCCGCCCAACAGAAGCTCTCGTGACAGAGCCCAAGCACAGCCTCGGAGGGCTTGTGGGGGGGTCTGGGCACCCAAGGTATCTGACTCAAAATGATCCCCTCCACGCGCGGATCAAAACACAAAGATTCCCAGCAGCGGGCCGTTGTCAAGCAACCACCAGCCCTGAGGACCAGCCTTTTGTGCAGGCTCTCTCACGTAAGCCCTTAGCCAAAAACACCCCCTTTCTGGGTTCGGAAGCCGCCCCCCCCCCCCCCCCCCCGCAAATGATTTTTCAACTTCCCATGCCACCTCGAAGACCTGGGGACCAGTCCCAATGCGCCCGGGGATTTTCAGGCTCTGTGGGGAAGCGGGTGTGGATTGGGTGGGTGGGTTGGTCAGGCATGTCACCTCAACCTCGTGTCGTGAACTGGCAACCTCCAGTGCAACATCCAGCAACCTGCAGCAACCTGCGCTATCTCTAGCGACTTGACACGTGCAAGACAGCACCATGCACATTGCTGCAGCATATCGGGAGCAGAACGCAGGCCCTCGTTGAGCCCGTCAGCGAGCGAGCACACCCACACACACGCACCTTCTTATCGTGCTTTGCAAGAGGTCTTAACAACTTGCTCTGCTGTAGGTCTACGTTGACAGCAACTCGCATCCCGAACCGACACGCGATCCTCTCAAACAACTCGGCAACCTCCTTCTCAAACATGGCACCACTTTCAGTTTTCGACGCCACTGCGGGAGTACTAGGGCCAGTCTCACAAAAGTCCATGAAGAGGTCCTTGCCCCAACACTTCACCGCCTTGTGTATTACGTCAGCGTGAGTTTGGGCTCGTTCCGAGCAAAATTGCACTGCCTCTTCACGGTGAAGCACCAATTCATCTACACTGCGAAAGATGCTGCGGCGGATGTGCACAAGGCGAGCTTCATCCAAATCCTCATCCTTAATTGCATCCAACGGCACATTGGCGCTGTTGGCGTGCTTCAACCGCAACCCCCGCAAAGCCTCCGAATACGTGTGTTCAGCTTGGCGCACCCTTGCAGCTTGCACCTGTTCGTACCAGTCATCCAGGAGTCTTTCCAACACACGTGGGAAACCCACGGCATGTAAAGTTATGGCAGCAGCACACGTTGCCCGGTGGGGCAAGATCAATGGGTTCCGCACTGACTCACTGTCCATTTGGAGCACCGCACACCACTTATTCATGAAGTCCGTGGAAGAGATGTGCAGCACAGAATCCGAGAAACTTAACGCAGAAACCCGGGTAAATTGCAGGGCTGGGATCAAGGTACTCAGGCGTCTGAGCCATCCCACGAAGGACCAAGTTGGCTGTAAGTTGCACATGTACAATTGCTGAACCTGGTGACAGGGAAGCTGGGCTGTGGCTGGGATAGATGTTGGTATAGTGCTGGCTGGGCTGATGGCTGGATTGATGACTGGGTTGGGGGTTGGTGGGGTGGCAGGGTTGGCTGGGATGCGAGCTCAAAGGTGTAGCTAGGGGATTTGGGCTGGGGGTTTTGGGAGAGTGGTGGGGTGGTGCATTGCTGGACCGACCCCTGGACATCAGTTCTTAAATCTGATGGCCCACCCTGGGTATTGGCCTATCGAAAGGGACCCTATTGGCTGCAACAGGGGCCTAGCGGGGGGGTCTCTGATTGGGGGGGGGGGGGGGCAGAGTTATCATTAGCTGGGACTCGTCCCCATTAATGTCCTGTCCATGCGCATGCGCAACTTATGGTTAGGTCAGCTTTAGTTGAGGGGAGAGGGAGCGGGGTGAGAGTAAAGAATGCTGCACTTGAATTAAAAATTGAATGAAATGCCACCTACCCTGCTTGCTGCATGAGTAAAGGTCCCGGACCAGGGCAACTGCCCGCGGCTGCTTGGCATTACGCCTAAAGTTATGTGGTCCGGATCACCATTGTCCACTGCTTGTAAATGAACTGTGTTGTTTGTTCCGGAACGTCACATGCAGAGAATTTGTTTGTCTTTGCCAAAGCCAAAACGAGTGACAGCAACCACACTGATGCAGTCTTTTTGCGAGGCTGCCATCATCCCTGGAGGTTTGACACGGTTTATTCAATACATTGATATGTTGCTGGCACATTGCTTCAGGGATGAGTATTTTGAGACCCGCTACAAGCCATGGTTTGAGGCGTTGCCTGTTGGTAGCAAGCCGTAACCTGCACAACTAATGTCCCCCATGCTCCAGGGGCTGCATGAGACTTTTATGACTTGCTGCCAGAAGCTCGATATCCCAAAGGTTGTGAAGAAACTGGGACACTTTGACCCAACTACTGCTGAAATCAGGGGTTTGAACTACAAATTTGTCCAGCCTGAGGTCCCAGCTGCAGCACCTGTGGCAAAGCCATGGTCCTGTGCAACGTAGCATTGCATATTTTCAACCTGCCAATCCATAAACAGTACAATGCCCTGCAATTTGCATATCAGTATTATTGAATGTGCAGACCAGTGCCTCTGCGTATCTATCGTGCGTGCCATCCCTTGACTTCCTTTTTGGGGGGGGGGGATATATCAAATATCCCTAGGCATTCAATATGCCCCGGGGGGTACATTGAAAAGGGGGGGGGGGGGATATTGAATGGGCCCCAGTTTAGTTCCTTTGGTCTGTACTCCTCAAGCGCATTAGACTGGAACTCCGAAGCATGGTGGGGAGGTGAACAGCGTGGGGTGATACCACTGGCCCTCGTGGAAGGGACACCCAGAACAAAACCCTCAAGTGTGACAACCATTGCACTCATCCACCACAGTGTCCAACACCATACCGCTGGGGTTCCGTGGTGTCTTTGGACGTTTCGGCGCCTGCCGCGGCCTGTGCGCCGTGTTCTTGCGCGCACGTGAGTTATTCTTGCAATCGCGAAGATGGTAAAGTGGGCAGAGTCACAGTCTTTGGCATCCCGGTGCTATGCACAGTTTCTGTTGCCCAATGCTGCCACGGCCGAACCAGACACCCATGCTTCCACCCAGGCCCCTGTGGCCATTGTACCGCGCACATGTGAATGCTGGCGAATATGACACAGATTTTGTGTCAAAGGCACTTCGATCATACAATAATGCTTGATCAAGAGAAACGGGTGCTTCAAGAATGGAGCATACCTAGTGAATGGGTCAAGTTGGCTACGTTCTTGGGAATGTGCAAGAAAAATTAAAACTCTTTGTATCCAAAAGACCCTCAAGACCCTCAAGCTTTGTGGACATTTATCCATCTTGTTGATTGCACGTGGACGGGTATGCACTGGGGATATGTATAGTGCAAGGATGCACAAGTCTTCAGATCTGCTGTGTAGGGAGTACTAGGATGCTGGGAGAGGTTTGTTGAGGTAGGGGCTGGGTCAGCAGCTTTTTCATCCGGCGTGTAACCAGTGGGTAAACACAGGTTTGGGGCAGAGTATGTCTGAGTCAGAGGCATTTCGTGCTGGTAAAAAGTGCACCTTTTCCCACAGGGTTTTCGCTGTAGGGTTTGGCTGGATTTTCTTTGGGCAGTGAACCAAACCGGGCTCAGACGGATTCAGAAGGGACAAGAATCAGTAGATCGCGCGGGGGGGGGGGGGGATGGGTAACTCGCCATGGAGTGACGTTACCGGCAGCAGCGAAAGGTACTGATGATATGCAACACGCTCATGTAGAGCAGGTAGCAGGGATGTATAATAGGGGGGGGGGGGTTGGCACAAGGCCTCGGTGTATAATAGGGCGGGGGGTCTGAAGGGGGGGGGGGGCTGACCCGGCCACCCCTCTTCCTAGGGTGTCCAACGCAAAAATGGAAAAAATGCTTTTTTTCCTGCCAGACGAAGGAGTTAGGAGTACCGAGTGAAAGGTTGCCTTGGGATGCTATGTTGACCCAAATGGCATGGTCAAGTGAGTCGAGGAGATTGTTGGGGAGGGAATTGTCGATGAGGCGATAGGCGAGGATGGGGATAAGTTGGATATTGGAGAGCTTGATGAGTTCAGTATGAGATAGAGATAGGGGGAGGAGATTAGTGTAAAAGGAAGTGATGAGGTTTTTCAGGAGGAGGAACATATGTTTGTTTTGTTGGGTGAAAAAGAAGAAGACACCAAGGTATTTGTAGTATTGGTGTGGTTTGTTATGTTGGTCGAAGGTGCTGAAGTGGATGGTAGCAGAGATGCGGATAGTGAGGTGGAATGCGTTGTTGATGGCCTGCATTTGCCTCCTAAGGACGTATTTTTCAGGGGGGTGCTCTGGGATGTCAGACGCCTCGGTGCATTTTATTCATTTATGCGGATCCATTTAGGCGCCATCGCAAAAAAAAAAATTACCGCGGTGCGGTGGGGTAACAGGGGTCGGTGGCGGGCTTCTATGCACGTCCCCGAGGCAGAACCATACATTCTATCATCCAAGCAACGGGGTCAACACAGCCGCCAAAACTGCAAAGGGGGGAGTGTCCGGGAAAGGGGCTCCATCAACAGGGACTATTATTCCTTCGACGCTGGTAGGCACCAGAAGAAAAATTTGCTGACACTGGCCTAACACAAAAAGGTCCATGGTGCATCGCATGTCCATCACATGCCCCCGCCCTCTCCTGCCCTATAGTGAAAGTCCGACTTTCCATGTACGTTGCATCTATGTGCTCCACTCGGCCTCCTCAACGTCGGTTATCCCAGTGTCATGATGTACTCTCCGCTGCTACTCCTCACATGCATCCACACTTGTACACAGATGTGCATGTTGCTACAAAATGCTCATCAGGATGTCTCTCATCTGCAACTGCCCTCACCATGGGTAACCTTACGACGGAGAACCGTAACTCTCAAGGTCAATCGAGGAAACAGCCCCAACAATAGACACAATGGTCTGTGATGGCAACATCGTGACAATCTCCCGTACAGCCACGCCAGGCACTGGTAGCACAAAATGCGGACTGTCTCGCGGTACATATGTCAATTCAGCGAATCGATGTGCTTTAATGCATTTTCCAAAGTATTTCCATTTCGCCGTTTGCACAAATGCGTCGACATTAAATGCATCGCGGCCGACATACAGCGTTTCAATGCAGTCCTCAAAGCGCAGTTGCTGCCCGTCGTGACATAGACTGCGGCCCACAAGTTTGTCGAGGGAGGACCGCAGCTTTTTGGAATCGGCAATAAGGCATTGTGCTGGGTTCAACTTGCACTCCACCACCAGCACAACGTCCCCTGTGCTTGGATTGTACAACACCACGTCGTATTCCTAAAGGCACACAACATCCATCGTGTGAGTGGGGCATCGGCAGTTTGGCCCTGTTACAGCTGTTGCAGCTGGGCAGGCTATGCCAGCCTAGAAGGAGGAGTGAGGAAGTGGCCGAAAAGAATAGCGCCAAATTGTCACTTGCCATTCCCCTTTCAACATTGGCCCACTTGACCCATCTCCACGCAAAGGACACTCCCTTTAAAACTAGGCCAGGTCTGGGTGGGGAAGGTCAACGTTTTCTCACTTTGTTGTTTTTGCATTTCTGAATTCCAAGTTGAAATCTGAGGTTTTGAATACACACAAGTGCGGGGTGAAGTTAAAAACGGGGCATTCTGGTCGCCCGACAAATGGATCTATGAAGGCACTCAAGGGGCAATGCCCATCGAGTCAAGCCCTGGACCATTGTGTTTGTGGATTTCAGTCGTCAAACCCCTGTTCACTTTGCGTTCTCAATTGTCCAGTACCATCGGCAACTGTTCGAGATTGTTCCGGAGCTTGAGACCCATAGTCTGAGACCATGCATTGTCCGCCCTACCACAAACCCGCCATCCTCACACGGAGGGGGCGTACCTTCTTATCATGCTTTGCAAAGATATCCAAAACATCTTTGGACTTTTGCAGGTCTACGTTGACAGCAACTCGCATCCCGAACCGACACGCGATCCTCTCAAACAACTCGGCAACCTCCTTCTCAAACATGGCACCACTTTCAGTTTTCGACGCCACTGCGGGAGTACTGGGGCCAGTCTCACAAAAGTCCATGAAGAGGTCCTTGCCCCAACACTTCACCGCCTTGTGTATTACGTCAGCGTGAGTTTGGGCTCGTTCCGAGCAAAATTGCACTGCCTCTTCACGGTGAAGCACCAATTCATCTACACTGCGAAAGATGCTGCGGCGGATGTGCACAAGGCGAGCTTCATCCAAATCCTCATCCTTAATTGCATCCAACGGCACATTGGCGCTGTTGGCGTGCTTCAACCGCAACCCCCGCAAAGCCTCCGAATACGTGTGTTCAGCTTGGCGCACCCTTGCAGCTTGCACCTGTTCGTACCAGTCATCCATGAGTCTTTCCAACACACGTGGGAAACCCACGGCATGTAAAGTTATGGCAGCAGCACACGTTGCCCGGTGGGGCAAGATCAATGGGTTCCGCACTGACTCACTGTCCATTTGGAGCACCGCACACCACTCATTCATGAAGTCCGTGGACGAAATGTGTAGCATTGAGTCCGAGAATGTTAATGATGATATGCATGTACTTTGCAAGGTTGGGGCGACCGCATCAACACGTTGGAGCCATCCCATGAAAGCAATCAGGTGTTCCTCACCCAGTGCCAGATTATTGTCGCATGTGGACCCTTTGTTCTCTTCGGCACACCCAGGAACCCTCAAATTGTGCGCCATAATCCTCTGAAGAGTGCAAATAACATTGCATTACCCGTCCCTAGCAAGATTTGGTGACCTACCCTCTGATGGCATGCCGTCCCCGTGGGGTTGCCAGTTCCCAAGGCATTACAGGCAACAGAAAGCAGGCGAAGGTGAGGGGTGTGCACAAGATGCAACAGACACTGCCCCTGACCCAATTAAAAGTGTTAACTAGGGGCGAGATTTCAGGACGATAATCGTTAACTCCGTCTCGCGGGGGAGTTACCGATTATCGTCCCGAAATCTGGAGGGACCGAGCCAGAGTTAACGATTATCGTCCTGAAATCTGGGCTAACCGCCAATTCACCCGGGGTTGTGACCAATCAATAAAACCGGCTTTTCGAGCCGGTTCCAATGAGCCTATTGGGATCCCCAGGTAAGGGTAGTAATGTTTCCGAAGACATTCTGGCTGAGGGTGGTGCTGCTTCTGAGGCTTTGTCTATGGCTGAGTCTGTGGATGTCCTTGCTAATGACCCTGTGGTTGTTTCCTCGGACTCGGAGTGGGATTATGAGGAGCGCCCATTGACACAGCTTTCTCTCAAAAGGTCCCTTGTCAGAGGAGGCTAGGGAAAGCTATCGTGCAGCCACTTGGGGGGCTCCCGCAGCACCAGCAGATTCCCCTGTGAATCCCTCCGATTATCGTCCTGAAATCTCGCCCCTAGTTAACACTTTTAAAAAATGCGGCGACCGCGCTTTCCTCCTCGGAACGTTCCTCGCGAGAATATCTGCTACAAGTGTTCTAGGGAGATTTTTGTTTTGCGGCCATTGCGTGGTGGTAAGCGGATTTCTTGCAATGCTTGCAATGCCCCTTTGCATGAGAAATGCTTCTACAGCTCTGTTGTGAAGCCAAAGGATGGGGATGGGCCCTTGTTGTCTCGAGGCACAGTAGTATGCCCATCAATCTATCTATATATCTGTCTATAAAGATGGACATGTGTATTGTTGCATGTTGTTGTATAGTGGGACTTTTTTCTCCTATACGGGTTTTTTTTCATGCCCAATGTGGTTTTCAAGCGTTCACTCACTTTGCTTTGCCTTGCAAGTGCTTGAGGAGGGATGGGGCATATGGCGCTGTTATGGAGTTAACGATTATCGTCCTGAAATCTCGCCCCTTGAGTTAACACTTTTAGGTAATCATTCAGTGTTAACGATTATCGTCCTGAAATCACGGCCCTGTAGGAGCGAAGCGAACGGGCCGTGATTTCAGGACGATAATCGTTAACACTGAACAATTATGTAATAAAAGGCAGGCAGGTGCACTGCACAAGCCTTCGCGAATCCGTGGTCAGAACATATTGAGTCTGCCATCCACGCGACCATTCAACTACTTCAGCAAAGCACAACAGGCACCAACTCCTCAGCCAAAAATCAATTGAACATGGTAGGGTCTGAAATAGGGTGCATGCGTGTGCAGAAATTTGTCATGACATGCTCTGGTGTACACAAGCAGCAAATTTTGTGTGCTTCACTCCTCCTATTTCTACCCATCCCTTTCGCGGTGCTGTCACAAAAGCCTGCTTATATCATTTGTACTTAGGTGCATGCATGGTGCTTTGTGTGTCACCGTAAACGGGCTTCGGGAGCTTAAAAAGTTAGCCCACAGGGTCACGGTCTCTGCCTATCACCCTCTCCCTCCCACTGGCCCCCACACTTTCCCTCCCGTAGAAGGTGGGGCTGTTGGGTCCTGCCTGCCTGTCGCCGGTCACGCCACACGCCACTGCATGTCCTACGACACGACACGACCCCACACATCATGTATCCTCTCCAACTCTGGTCTTGAATTCTTTCCCTTCTAGAAACCATCGGTCCACATCCGCAAAGTTTATAGTACTGGTCAGTGCCAGGTCACTCAGGAAGCCCTTCACTGAGTTCTTCCACCAGTCGCTGGGGTAGCAGTGCCATCCCGCACCCCAGACCAGGGATCTAACATTTGCAATCAGGCCCTGGGTGCTGCAACTGTACAAAAGACTCTTGTGCAGGAGGGAGGGGAAGGTCGACCGCAGCACCTCTCTGGCATTTGGTGACGTCACAGGCAGCCAGCGTTGCCACTCAAAATCAGGCCTGAGTGCTGACTGCAGGTTACGTACTACGCCTTTGCGCAGCAAGAAATAAGGTCCTGAGCTGTCAAACTCGCACTCACATAGCTGGGCCACGCTGTCATGCGGTTCCCACTTCAGCTTTATATTGTACAGTGAATGCAGGAATGTAGAAAGAACAGTTTTCAGAGCTTCAAACATACCTGCTGGCACATGTACAAACGCCATGGGCACGTTGTCTTTGAAGCGGGCTACAAGGACACATGGGATGGGGCAGGCTGTATGACGGGGTGGAGAGAAGACTTCATGGATCACAAAATCTGCCAGGGTGAACTGGCTGAAAAAATCCCTGAGTAGCCTCTTGTCCCGCTTGGGAGAGAAACGTAAAATGGACTCGGTCCTGCCCAGCGCTGCTCCGTCCCAAGCCGTGGTGTATAGTATAGGCACTTCGAGCCCTGCAATGGACACCCACGCAATTAGTTGCTCCCCTGGCGCCCAGAACCCTGCCGCCGGACATGTGTTGACGTGTTCTGTCGCCTTATTCAGGGCAAACGCCCTGTCCGAATGCGCCCAAATCCCTTCAAACCTGACGAAGTCGCCCTGCCCCATCAGTGGCGTGAATTGACTAGGACCTGGCACCACCACTTGTATGTCTGGAAAACCCTGGTCGTTAACCTCTGCTTGCCAGGCCTCTTGAAAACTGGACGTGTCCTCATGAAGGTTGGTGTGCTCTTTCCAGATTGCCCACATCTCTGACTTTGGGGCCGACAGGCATCCACCGATGGGAACCCCTGCCTTCCCCTGCTCCAGGATGAGGGGCCCTAGTGTAAAGACTGTGTTCATGAAAAGTTCCCACTTCACATATTGCAATACAAAGGAAACAGGTATATTCCAGAACATATCTTCAGCACCCTTCCCTAGTCTGTCAAGTATCTTGTCACCTCCCCTGTGTACAACAAAGAACGTGATGGGGCGCTTGCGCTGGTTACCCAGATGGGAGACAGCCCATGTAAAAGACTGCAGGACTTCCACTTTGGGAATTTCCAAATACATGTCCTGCATGTCTTGCTCACATACTTTCACACAGGAGGTGTCAGAGGATAGGCGTATGCATGCCTGACCAAAATCTCTGGTGCCCAGCATGAGGGGAAACCCGATGGTTGTACTGTCCAGGTACAGAAGTTTTACCAAAACCTGCAGGCATCTGCCAATTACTCTGGCATACCGCTTCAGTGGTACTTTGCAGAACGCAATGACCTCTCTCCATCTCAACAGGGCCTCAGCCCCATGTTCTACAGACTTCCATTTAAGCATAGAGAACAGCGTGGGGGGGCACAGGGAAGGGGCCAAGTGTACAGATACATCTTCAGTGCACAGGAGTGACTGAAAAAACCGCTCAGCCTGGGAGGGTTCCAGCAGGTCTGGATGTCCCAGATGCAGGGAACATGCTTGTGCCAGGACACCCCCATCCCTCGCCCTCCGCACAATTTCCTTGACAGCAAGCACCTTGGCATGTCGTACAGTGGAACCCCATCCCCATATACTGAACTTGTCTCCAAAAATTACGTCCATAAGCAGATGGGTGTCCAGCAATTTTCTGCACACTCCACTGGCCACGTGCAATTTTTTATCAAAGACTCCCCCTACCATGCCCGTCTCATGGACCTGCCTAGATATGTTCAGCACTGAGTTACCCAACAAGTCAGGAAACTGCACACTCAGGAGAGCTGTGTCCTGGGCACACAGCTTCGCAATGTCAGCCATGAGGTCACTGACATTAACACCGATGAGGGGTTCAGTGGGGTCTGGGTGCAGACAAGACAGTGGGAGCTTCATGGTATCAAGGCGTGCCTGCAAACTACTCACTTGAGACTGGACCTCGTCATCTGTCGGGAGGCATGCTGTCCGTGCGTGACCTCCCAGGACAATGCCTGCTGAAACTCCGAAAACTGTCGCCCACTGCTCTGGGAATCGAAAAATAACACGCCCAATGTCGTTGCTCAGGCAGGGATATTGCCTCATCCATGCCATACACAGACACTTCTTCCGATTGATGCAGGTAAGGGCCGTTTGCTTGGCCAGTTCCCAGACATCATCGGGCACATGGTCAACTTTCCCACCTACTGATTTTCCCTGAATTAGGAGTTGGGTGCACTTCAATTGTCCAAAGAGTCGTCGCGACGAGAGACAGTTCCGGACAACGGTGGGTGAGGCTGGCCGTGGACCTCGTTTCAGGATGTCACACACCCGCACAGGGTTGTCCAAGAGAGAAGGGGCTTTTGAACTACTTTAGCAGTGACAAAGCAACAAAACACTCATCAGTGATCATAGACTGCAGAGAAGCGTTGGGCAACAAGTGTCCTACTCTTATCTCAGTCCTTCATCTTTCGTGTTATGCACCCTCAATCCAGATTATGTATACATACACACATGTCACACCGGTCGAATCATGTCATAGCAAAAGGGCTGGAATAAACTCAGGCCTTTGGAACCTGTTTTCCCTCGTGAAACCAACCTATCAAACGTTTGAAACCTACAATCCTGTGCAATCTGAACTTGTGGAAAAACCGGGCCCGTTTTGACGTAGACACAACAGACTTGCAAAGGTCTTGGAGGGGGGCAGGCATAGGTGACTTGGAGAAATGGGCTTGCACCGTGACTTTTATAGCGCGCTGCGTCGTTGCGCACAGCGTAGGGGTTCGCAGCACCACGCGTCGAGGCATGGAAAAGCGGCACTTTTCCTTGAGTACACGTTGCAATAACCTAAACAATGCTTCATAGACCTTTGGTTTCACATAGTGTTTGCATTCCACAGTCAGTGCAATCAGTTCATTGAGGGTAGACTTTGAGCCTTTTTGCTGCTTCCTTTTTGCCACGAAACAACTAAATGGTGCGCCCACACCACTCCTATGCAATAGCGGTGGGGATTTGTTGTGCCTGAAAGGGTTATTGAGGGGCTTGGCACAGGTTGTATCGGAGCATTGGGGGGCTTGGCGGGGGCTGCAACCGTGGGTTCCAATGAGGAAGGGGCAAGGATGATGTTCATCCAAGGGCCCAACATGTCATTTAGAACTCAGTTACCAGTGACCGCTTTTTGCGGGGGGTTAGGGTGGTCACTTGGCAAAATTTCCAACCCGTATGGGGTGCCTTATGTGTTTGGGTCCCATTTTACCCCGTGGGTTGGGGGGGGGGGGGCTTCCAGTGTAGATGGGTAAAATAAATAGATCTAGGTTCAGCGATAAGTACCGAGTGCTAGGCTTAAAGAAACCCAACAAAACACAAACGTAGGCTTCAATGGCGCAAAAGCACTTGCCGGGAGAAGGGAAAATCCTCTCATCGCACAGTTCATTGCCCACATTCACCAGCATGCCTTGCATGTGGCCGAGTTGCAAAAAAAAACAAAACATGCAACTTCTCATCAACGAGGAAAACTTTGGGGTTTCTCACATTGTCGTCGGTGTAACGAGCCATTCATAAATTCATTCCAGGTTAGCGTTAGTTAAAGTCATTCTCAATCCCAAGTATGATGACACTTGCACGGCTTCGTCTTTGAGAGGAGCATATGCTAACACATAGGGTCAACCAAGTTCGGAAAAATGACGAGCACCCCTTCACCAACGGTAGACAACGGCAAGTTCATTAGGCACGTGGGGTGTCGGGGCGCCAAAACTGGGACTTAGGACGCCGCGTTCAGCGGGCGCGGGTCCGATGCCGTGCGTTGACGGGACCGCGTGTCGGGTGTAGAGACCCACGGCGGCGCTCTCACGGAGCCTTAGCCCTGCCGCATTGGCGTCCACGTCGGCGCTCACAACATCGGTGGGTCGGCTAGATGTGTGCGCCGTTGCGGTGCCCGTTGGGGCGCCGCGATCAACGTCGGGGCGGCTGCTTTGTTGCAGCACATCATGCATTGGGCGCGCACGATGGGGGTTGATGAGAGTGAAGGGAAGGATGACGTGGGGTGAGTAGTGTGGGCTATGGGGTACCGGGGAGGGGGCGCACGTTCTGAGTGTTGGCCCCGGGGTTCAAAATGCACTGCGCTACGCATGCGGCGATGGGGGGGTGTAGACCACCTAGTCGTTCGTAAATACTGTTTGGTTCCTTGGGAACTTGGCCTTTACCGTTAGGTGGATCCTGCGATTCCTCCCATTGCCGGTAGCACGCACGAGCACGGGTCACACGAGGACAAACTCAGCAAAACAACCAAGTCATCATCATGTAAATCACGGTAGTGATTTACGATCCCGTTCATGGCCTAAAGATCATATTTACAATGCAATGAAGTCATGGTGGAGCAAGGAGCACAAAAGGATGCATGGTCAAAAGGCATGTAAACACATTCAAGAGAATGCCAAACCATGCCCTGGTTAGGTTAAGGCACCAGACAAATGTAGCACACAAAATTTACACAATGGGTCTCATGACTCCATATGGGGATACCTTGTTCATCCCCATCGTACTATATACACTACGACAGCAGGCAAAGCATGCAACATGCATACTAATACCAAAAATGAAACCCTATGACATTAACATACACAAGACAACATAAGCATTACGAACACCTCACACATGGACATGAGAAATTGCGTATGTTGCCCACATGGGAGTTCATACCACTCATACCATTTGAGGATCTCCCCTACCAAACCAATATGGCCCGGGTGGTCTAAACACCATGACCACCGGGACATTCCGTATCGGGCAATGACACCATGCATGCACAACCAAAACTCATCACCTTGAGAGAATTGCATTCCTTCATGAAAAGCCCTGCATGACACAATGACACCCATGAAATCCGTTTAGTGCAACGCAAAACACAGACATATATCCTCATGGTGGCGATGCCTCGGTACTTCACACCGGAAGCCGGGTGCCAATCACTCAGCAATAACATACACAATGGCCAGCAAGTGAATAAGCTTGGCGGGTTTACTTGTTGCTTGAAGACAAGACATCAAGAAGGGCTAGCCCACCAAACTTCATATGTTGAGTGCATGCTACATACAAATTGCTGGGCTCCCTACGGATAGAGTGTCGCGAACCAAAGTCATAAATAGAATGCAAAGCCAACAAACAAAGTATGTCTCATCCCTTTCCATGCATGGGCACATGAAATCTATGTTACCTATATGCATGTTCATGTCACATCAAGTCAAGACACTGCCTATTCGTTGGGATCATGCACGCCATTGAATATGGCATTCCGGAGAGGGAAAGAACAATGTGTATAGCATTCGCAAACCCCTTGATCCAAACCCGATCATTGGATGCCATGTGAGCATCTTGCCATGCGAATAAGAGAGAGTTTGGGTAAGAGGCACCAAGTAGGCAAATGCACTTCCGGTCACACAACGAGACCTAGACCCGGCCCGGAGAGAATGCACACTGAGAACCCTTCACCAATCCATTCCCCAGGAGAGAATTGCCTTTCCATAACCCTATCAGGGAGAACATGCCTGTGGAGAGAGAACTTCGCCTAGCCATCACCCAAGAGAGCATGCATGCACTTGGAGTAGGAGTCCCTATCCCAAAGAGAGAAAAGGCGGTTAGAGTGTGAAGGAATGCCCTATGGGTTATACATTCACCCATTTCACACATTCACCGTGTGTCGTAAGCAAGAGGGCATGAGGTCAAAGGGTGAGAAGGATGTCAGGAAGTTCCATGCTCGGGTGAGGGCATCTCTCTCATTCTCTAGGAGAAGGTGACTTTCTTTATCTCCCGCTCTTTAGGCAAAAGGGCCTCTCCCTCGCTCTCCACTCCTTGGGGTTAAGGTTGGGGCAATTGAGGTTGGAGATATTTGAGAAGTCCCCATGCTTGGGTGACGTGCCATGAGAATGACTTGGGCACAAAAATGCTATGCCATCACATGAGCAATTGATGTGACAATGGGATTGGCATAGGGGAACCTTGACCTGTACACTTGCAATGGTCAAATGAAGTGTTGATCCGAGTATCACACATGGCGTGGAATCCATGCACCTCAATTTATGCATGAACCTTCATGTCATCATGTCGGGCAAACATGAGGTAAACTTGCAAAGCACAAATCATGGTACGTCACCACATGCATGACGGACATGATATGGAGCGGCATGTGTGAGACAAAGGAAAATAAGCCATGATACGAAAGGCAATTGCACATATTACAACATACATGGGGAGTGTGTCGCATGGAGTGAGTGGCACATACAAAGCCATCATGAGGTGCACTCAAAGGTGAGCAAAAAAATGCAATGTGAATGTAAATGCAATGTTCCAAATGTGATAGGTCCAACCAACACATGCACACTCCACATGTTCACCAAGCACCATCTTGGGTAATCAATTGTCTCTACCTAAATGGAGGTTCAAGGTACCACAATTCCAGTGCGAAGCAACCAAAGCACGACGATACGATCACAGGCAAAGCACAAGAAGACTCTTCAGTGGAGTTATGCAAGCGAGCAACAAAACATATGTGGCTTGCGCCCACAAACAAAAGAGCAAAGGCATTCATTGCGGAGCAACGACCGAGTTACTTCCTTCCCGCCCGGTGCGCCTACCTCAGCCACGTCCACTTCAACTCCTCTTCCACTAGGGTTCCTCCAGCTTCAAGGGACTTGTGATCCCCCATACACGTAGGCGTGGCAAATGCCGAGGCAAATGCGCCCATTGACGTGTACCAATCTCCTCAAGGGGGACAGCCGGTGTGGGCGGAGGCACCACACCAGGGTTTAGCCAGATCACAATTCCAGGCCTTCTATCATCCTCTGGAATTTCCCTAGCTTCCGATTCGTATCCATGTCGGCAACAGGATAGAATCTAAAACTATTAGCACCCGTTGGAAAGAGTTTTCAGACGATCGGCCCGCAATGCCAAACAAAACCGATGAACAAGAAAGGCGCGCGGGTAAGACAGTCCGATCGTTGAACAGCGCCAAAAAAAAATCGATCCTGTTGACTACAATCGGGAGATATTGAAATTTCTGAAATTTTTGATCCAAGGACAATGATATTCTCCCCTGCAATCGCCGATAAGCAAAGAACCAGAATTGCTGCTGTAGCTGGGGACAAAACAAAGTTAGGTTAAAACTACACTATACCCAGCAGAGAAGACACTCTGGAAGACTTAGAACACACTCCACCGGACACACAGGTGCCGAAAGTATAACACAATGCCTATGATGTGACTTAATTGGTTTCAACAGATATTTGCATCTAAAGGCTTGCATCAGATCAAGGACACGTCTACATTCATTATCGGAATAATGAAGAACTTTCGCTAAAAGCATAACGGCGGCACGAACAACAATTTAATCAGACAATGGTATCTCCACGGGCAGTGTTTCGACATCCTCCGGGCTGCCATATTGGATTGATGTGGACAAAATGCTCGTCAATGTCCTTCGCTGTACACTCAAAAACTACCTATATAGCTTTTACGTGTTTGGCGGCTTACCTAGGCACAACAGAGAGAGGGGGGGGGGGCTCTGTTGTGTCATGCGGCCGCCGCGTCGGCTATGACATGGCATGGTGTCAAATGGTTCGTGTACCACCATGAGTAGGAAGTGGTCGCGACAATGTATCACTGTATTGGTAGTTGTTCCTGTGGATATCCAATACCCCAATCTTCATTGTCCAGTGACCTCCAAACACGTCTTAGGATCCTTGGCATGAAGTAGAAAGCACACACAAATAAATCAATAGATGTACTTGGAGTCAAACCAACGTGATTGACGGAAAGAAGATCTTACATACTCATGTTTGCAAAATGTAGTGTATGCCTAAAATACAATGCCATCAATATATAATAATGAGAACCTTCAATGCACTGATGTGGATGCGTTGTATGCTCTAGGCATGCATTAGCGCTTAGGAATGAAGTGACGCTTAGGCCCATCACACACCACTCCACAAGACCGGACACAAGGTGCATGGCTAACAACAGAATGCATAGGCTAAAGCATCCAAGTAGGGCTCCATATGGACGCCGACGCTCCTTGCCGGAAAATCGTGTGAGGTAGGCATGTCCCACTCTCAAAAAGTAAAGAACAGGGTCTCCACCTCTTGTTGCGGCGCACACTTTTCCTCACTGCTCTTACATACAAAAACGGTGCCCACTATGCCAAATTGTACTCTGTCGTGTGAGTGAACTAAGTGCCAACGCACAGTGAACAAGCGGAGGGGGGCTCCACGAGATGGGGAAGGGCATTGTGCGGGCTGTGATCGCCTCTGAAGGGTATCTGTCGGACGACGAATTCAGATTGCACGATATGCACGTGCATGATCACGTATTTATAACAAAGAAAGATGAGCATTTTGAGGAAATTTCAATGAAGCAATGATGCATGATATGTTGCGGAGGGTGTGGAAAAGTAAGGTTAAATTAATCCTTCGTCTTTCGTGCTTGGTGTGGCTTTTCCTTTGCTGGTGCGAAGCACCATCAAAAGAAAAGCCTTATTACGTTTTTAGCCATTTTCGGGTCAGTTTTCTATGTCGGAAATGGAGCCGGGCGGTGACAAACAAACGCAAAAACACTCCTTTGCCTTATGTTTAAGCTAGCAGCGCAAGGACAGGGAGGGTGCATTGGGCAAGATTAGCGATACAGGGTGCAAATAGCATACAATTGACATATTAATAACTCGGGCCTATTGTATCGGATTTGGACGAAATCAAGGGCAATTTTGGTCAATTTGGGGGTGTTCTTTCCATTTTTGAGCTTCAAAAGGCGGCTGAGGGCGCTGAAAACCGTCAAATCGAAAGGCGGTGCTAAAACAAAACGACGGCGGTTTCTCGATTGAGCAGCAACACGAGGATTTTAGAATCATTTATAAATCTGGTCTTAGATCGAAATTTAGTGCATTGTAGCCCGATTTCACTTTGGACAGTCAAAATGAAAGATCGCAAATGCCGGGGACTGCGAAATGCACGCGTGCACAGCAAATAAATAATATGTCAAATAGATTTCTTGAGATTTGGGGCCTGTGGCTTATATATAGTGTTGTTCGGCACCTCAAATTTGCTGGTGCACCTTCAAATCGCATCCCTAGCTTATATGGAATTAGTAGATGCTGGTGAAGAAGTTAAAACCTTGTAAAGGTCCTAACTTTGCAAAACAGCCATGATTGATCGGAACGAATATGACGGCGCGAATCAGCTCTTTCAGGCGGTCATTTAGAGGGGCTGCATCGTACACTTTTGGGATATGTTTCGTTTCGGCGCGCGGATTGTATATAATGGCATAAGGACTACTTTTAGAGGGGGGCGGGGCCCCATTCCCCGGCCCCCAAATTAAAAGCCCCCCATGGGGGGGAAGCTGAACTAGTGCAAACACCAAAAAGTGAACGATGAAACGCGCCTGCGCAGCGTGCGAAACAGCAGTGACGAATGGCTTCAATGTGGGGCAGAAGAAAGAAACAGTGGACTACGACAATTCATGGTGTAGTGTGGAAGCATGTGCACTAACTGCCCATGCTGCGGCGATGCTGTCATGTAGCGTGAAGCCACAACAGGTGGCACGTGTCTGATTGCCGATGGATGTCTTGATGATAGTTTTGATGGGTGCTGCCTGAGAAGCCACAAAATCATCCAACAATGGACCAGCAATGGCTCTCAGGATATAGTCCACAATAGCGAAGTGGGCCAGACACAAATGTGCAGCAGTTCTAATTCACACGGAAACAAACAACAGAGCACAACCAAAGTGCCAAACCATGTGCATTTGCTGCATGCTGTGGGCATGAACTAACGCTTAGGAATGCACTGGTGCTTAGGCCCGTCACAATCATGAATACTAGTTTTCTTCTACAATTTTTCAATGTATTTTGCAGTATGTAGATCAAACTAAGTACAACGGACGAATAACAAAAACTGCAATTCTCAATGATACAATGGTCACATCCCATCCTTTACCTTCAAAGCAAACTAGCTCTATATGAACACAATTTCGTTAACCATAACACATCTGAAGCCCCAAACACTAAAATGTCCGCAAAAAACGAATTATACTAATTTTCGGTGCAAAGGTCAACATGAAATGCAACAGTACATCCACAATATTTCAGCATGGCAAGCTCGAAATGTTTTGAATTGATTAATCAATTGATGAATTCGTTTTATTTGGTTCTTTGTTCGGAAAGACCCATTTTTCTGTATTTTTAAATTGAGTTTAAATTCAGCGCTGAAGTGTTGAATGTTATGGCATTCATAATTTGTCTAAATCTTTCTAAGTCTTAAATCTTTTACTTCGTTGAGACCAAAGACCCCTTAACCACCTTCAGTGTAATATATTAATGCGATGTATGTATCATTTTCTATGTTTTTGGTCCATGAACATGGGGGCAGGCACAATGTGTTCATTTGTCTATGTTTTTCTAGAATTTCTAGTTATCCTAGTGGTTTGCACCCTAGGGCATAATGCACCTCTTTTTGGGGGGTCTTGGGTTCAATACTGAGTAGCCTAACTAGGTAGGATGGAGCCATATGTGATGCACGTAACATGGCAATGACCACATCGCCAGATGCCATGCCACTTCAGCACATAAAGGCCAAAACCGAAAGGGTTCACATCTCCATGTGACTCTGAATGGGAATGAGTGAGACTTGGGGCAGTCTTCCCATCTTTTATGAAACAGTTTTAACTATCTTTTGAAATCCACAAACAGAATCTAATCAATGTGGTTGAGTTTCATCAATTGTAGAGATCCCCTGCTTGTTGTTGTGGACTCCATCCCTTCGCATCCCTTCATGCCTTTATACTGATCCTCTTTTGACAAACCTGTAGAGACTTTTTGCACACAATCACATGTTTTGAGTCCGGCTCGACTAACTTGTAGAAATTTTGAAAAAACAGAGCAGGCATCAACAAAGCGACGGCACAAAGCAACACCAAAAATCTTTCTAAAAGCTTGGATGAATTCGATTCCCTTGTGTATTAAAAAGTGATGTGAACCGCATTTCATTGCAAATCATCGACCCCATTTCATTGTTAACATGTTTAAAACAAATTTTTCTACACAAAAAAAAAACCCCCAGCATACTGATTTTTCTCCAAATGTCTACCATTGCAAACATGCAGCAAATTTATGGATATTCCTCAAATGCACAAAAAACACGAAGTGACATTTTTTTGAGATATTCCATAATTGATTTTTTTCTATAGAGAAATATTGGGTCCACATTATCTCACTATGCTCACTAAAGCAAATGGTTTTGCGGATAAAAACTTGTGTGACACTGCTACGTTTGCCGCATACGGTACCATCCCATTCTCCGCAGCTCAATAACAAGGGTATGACTACTAACTACATAGTACCAGAAGAAGCATCAAAATTCTTGGTGTCCTCACCCTACGATGACTCATAGCCTGGGTTTTGGTGCGGACAGGCCCCGCTTGTTCAAAACAGAATGCATTGTTTTTGAATTTGACTACAGTTTGCAAAATCCTTTTTTTTTTTGCATCTTTGTGCACCTGCAGGCGCTTGCAGATTATGTTGCATTGATCTCAAGGCATTTGCAAAATCAATCTAAAGACAGACAATCAGAGTATGTTCCTCCGTATTCACAAAAATTTTCAATAAATCTCTGTGTTTTTGGAAATCTACAAACACGTAGGAATATGTAGGACTGTTATTTTTGTAACGCTTTTTTTGCTTAACCCTGCGATGCTTTTTTTTTTTGCTTAACCCTGCGATGTGCGCAATCCCCGCATGGCACACCTGGGTGTGGCAATCATCTTACAGCTTAAACCAGTTGTAGCTCTCCAGCTGACTGAATCATCGGCACTGTACTCTTCCCATCATGCACACCTCAGCCAATTCTTCTAGATAAAATCCTTCTGCATCCCATTGAAATGATAAACTCATGACCAGCAACTCTCCGCCATTTGAGCACTGTGTGATTGTTGGACAGTTCTTCCAGGTAAAAACACGCCATTTTACCACAGGTTGAGGTACAAAACCATGCACAGTTTTTGCAGCCCCATGTTGAGACAAAATTCCCACACTCTACATGTACTACAAAATGCCATCCCTGAAACGCCCATTCACCAAACAACATCATCTAACAGAACTCCAGCAAAATGCCTGAAATGTGCACAGAATGGTCAATTGCTCGACAGGTTGCAAGAGGGATAAAACACTTTCTTGTGTGAAACCATCCTGATCTCCTGTCTCTGCTGCCTGTTGGGGCTGCGCTTGGGTGCTGCCTTGCCCTTGACCTTGGGTGCTGGTGTGGGCTTGGATTTGGCCTCTAGGCTTGGCTTCGGCTCAAAATTCATCCAACATGCCTGCATTTTGTAGTACAGCCACCAACATTTGCTCCACGATCGTGAAACCACAATTATGTGAAAATGAAAAAAAATTCAGAGTAAATGATATCTGACCAGAGGTGTAAGTGGTGGCTTAAATTTAGGTCGACTGTGAGCTGCGGTCCAGTGCGGGGGGGGGGGGGGGGGGCGTGGGTTCTGGTGGCTAAAAAACAAGGGATGGTTGGGATCAGAAGTTGGTGGGGGCTGGTAGAGGGAGGGGGGGGAGTGGGTCTGATTAGAGAAATGGTATGCACAACAAATACTGAAAAAACAAATCAGTGGTGCCCACCAGCCAGTGAGACTCTATCATCAAAAAATACTATAAAACAGTTACTCAGGACTTCGAGGAACAGAGAAGATTAGGTCTGGAGAAAATTTTGCACAGTGGGCAGGTTGGTCAATGTGTTGTGGGATGTACGAATCGTTGTCAACTGGGCAATTGTCCATTGGTTCAACCAATGGCATTATGCCAGGTTCTGTGACCCCTCTTTGCGGTTGGTCGTAAGATGCTGTTATCATGTAACGCTTTCCAATAGCAAGCCAGAATTCAGCCAATAGGGGAGGGGAGAGCAGGGGGAAGAATTCGAGCAGCTTTGGGGTCATGGATGGTGGACGGAGGCTCCAGTGTGACTTTCCTTCGGACCAAAACAAGTGCAAACACTTACCAGCAGTCTGATTCGGCAAGGGCTTGGCATTGGGTCGGGGGGGGGGGGGATTCACACATGATACAGGGCTCAAACAACGAATCTGAGGTCCATAGTGGGATCCCAGCTCATCGATCTCATCGATCTGCACCCCAACCCGCTCCACATCAAGGGAATGCAGCCCTCCACCATACCCACAGCTGGGATCAGGGGGCGGGAACGGGGCATGACTTCCTGCCATTGCACAAGTCATGGGTCCCAATCCCAACTCCAGCATTCCTCCAGACTTCTCCATTGTTGGACACAAACATTGTTGCCTCAGAAAAACATGCTGGTCAGCCCAGGGTGCCTCGCAGCAGAAACCCAAAAACCATCGCCAATATCTCTCCTCGGAAGCACTCTGCACCCTGCATTACTTCCCTGAATGCACTCCATCTTGGACTGGGGATGACAGGGACAAGGGCAGGAGAATTCGGACTCCCCCGAGGAATACGTGCGTGCTTTTTGAGATGCTTTCCTCAGCAGCACGTCACTCTGATGCCTGGGTAAGCACTTGTTGACTAAACAAACCAACATTGGTGCAAGAAGCGTAAACACACAGCCAGTCGGGGATGAGAAATCAGTTGCCGAATTCACTCCAATGCCGCATGATTGTTAGCAAATACACCATCAACAAATCAGAGGATTGCCAGTGAAGGGGAAGATCAATGAAATACCTTGGGTAGAATGCAACAAAGGTGGTATCCTGCCCAACCGCCGGGCTGAGAATAGATGCACAACGCGCAACAGAAAAATGAAGAAATGTGGTATCCCAACGTAGCCTAACACCCGTGGCACTGCTAATGAACGCAATCATACCAATCTGTGCACCAACTCATTGTAGTGCCGACCGTGCATCATCCACCCATGCATCAGTGCGCGCAGGATGCACCTCCCAAAACACATGCAAGCTTCAGAAAGATGAACACTCAGCTCCTATGTGACCCAAAATATTGCACAGCACTTACCAAAGAAGCGGCAGCGGCACTGTTTAGAGCCTTTCCAGCTGCAAACAGGGCCAGCCAGATGCAGAGGAACTGACAGGGAGGCAGCCCACACACCCTCTGCACAAGGCACCCGCCGCCAATGCATTTGCCATGAAAAACCCACTGAGGTCTGCAAGGACCTCAAGGAAGCACAAAAGGCGCCCGAGCAACACCTGCAGAACAGCACCATAGGCGGCGTTTCTGCACAGGGCACGGACAGTGCGGGCACAGCGCCCAATAGTACTTTAGCCAGAACACCCCCTACCACCGGGGGAGCAGGCCTTCACGGGGCAAACAAAAACAGCAGATGTAGATGGAAAACTGGCGGCATTCCGGCGTTTCCAATGTGAAACACAGTTTGTTTTAACTCCTGATCTCAGGTTTTGGACCGAGTTTGGGTCTGGGGCAGTCCTGCGTCTGAGAACACAGTGGTCACTGCAGTCACCCTGGCCTTTTGGGGAAAACGGGTCCGAAATAGCCTACTTTTCGCACGGCGCGTGCACAGCGCACGCTGCGCCCCCAGAGTCGTGCTGCAAGCACTGCACGCCACATACCATGTCCCCTTCTGTGGGCCGAAAAGTGTTGGGCCTAGAAGCTCTAAAATTCACAAAAGGTGTGAGTCATGCATGGCTGCGAAGCACCGCACATCAACAAGAAACCTCCCATCCCCATGACCATTCCCTTCAAAGAATCCAACAGATGCAACATGCACGTCCCCCCACACGCGGCGTGCATCCACACCCTGTGATGCGCATGCAACGGGGTCCGATGCCTGTGCTAGTTGTGCCCCCCGGCCTCTCATGCCTGTGCCTCTGTTCACGTCCACCCCTGCACCTTCCTTTGCCACCCAGGAGTTGGCAGGGGGGGTAGGTTTGCTGGTTGGTGCTTCCGGTATAAAGCCCCTGGTTTCGGTTTGCGGAGGCATTGCTCCGCAAGCGGGTGCGGGCGGGGGGATGAGGATGTCCACTGAAAACAACGGAAATAAACAACTCGAGGGCTGTGTTCCACCGGAAACCAAAAGGAATGCGTTTGACAAGGCAGAGAAGGTGAACGAAAACAAGTGGATGGCGGTGGCCAACAGCCGTTGGGCGGGCGGCTGACCCACCACGGCGTGTCATTGGATCAGAGAGCCCACCTTCTGTCGATAATACCAAAAGCCTCGCTGCGCCCCCTTGCAGGGGCGGGGAAGGACACGTCAGCAGGTTAGTGAGACAGCCCGGAACACTGTCATGAGCTCGGCCCTTTTATGTCAACAGAGACCACCACCTGCGGAACAGGAAGGGCACCGCGCCGGTGGCTGCCTGAGGTCCGCTCGGGGTCCGCATCAAGGCTCCATCGCCGCCCCGGGGGCTTGCCACCGACATGTGCCAGGCCGCACGACCGGGCCCAAGCGGTCAGTCTGCAACCAGCGCTTTCCATAACCCCAGGACCGATGCTGAAGCGAGGAGAGCCACATGCCAGTCCTAATCACGCTGCGTCATGCATGACCCCAGGACCGATGCTGAAGCGAGGAGAGCCACATGCCAGTCCTAATCACGCTGCGTCATGGAGGCCTCGGCCCCATGAGCCACTGGCCGCCCACGGAACTAAGGAATCGCGGATCGGCCGCATAACACGCCACCAGATTCAGCAACCTGGAGGACTGGAGAGGGCTCGCAGTGCGATGCGCCCCTGGGAGGCTTCAATGCCGTGGGGCATTGTCGGCAGGAGTCACAGAGAGCAGGGGCTTCTGCCGCCATTTAGTAGTAGGCTTGGCGGTAGGTGGGCACGGTCTGAGAGACGTAACTGTAGCCGGAGGCATAGCCCTTCTGCAAACGGGACACATGCGGGAAGTAGTTTGAGGAGAGGAGGAAGAGGAGGGAGGGTTTTGGGGAGAGCCTGCTCGCAGTCAGGATTTCCGCTGTGTGGCTGATTGATCCGCCTCCGTTCCCCATTAGATTGCACGCCCATTCATGATTGGCTGAACAGCACAGACTGAGCAAACCTCATACACATACATTCCTTTTTCTCCCAGACCAAACGATACTAAAGGCAAGGAAATAGACAAGCACGTCGTAGGGGCACCACAAAAATGAGAAAAATATTTGGAGGGGACATGTTGTCAATTCCCAGCTTCACCATTGCAATAGGCTGGGCTCTGATACATGACCATTGGGCTCCAACGTATCACACAACATCAAACCCCTTCCCTGCTGCGGCCACATGCAATTGACCCCCCCCCCTTTGCCACAATGGGCCTGTACGCTTCCCAGTGTAGATCATTTCTGGTTGGTTTCCAGGTTATCGCCAATACCTCTGCCATGGCGTAGTTTTTGCAAAGGTTATCGGGGGCGCTCACGGACTGCCAGCCAAGACTGCCCAGAGAGGTACATGAACCTGAAACAACTATTTTCCGGGGCCTTTTTGACCATGGGCACATTGTTGCTCAGTAGTTGCACAGTAGAGACTGCGGCCCCAGCCCAGTAGCATGGCTAGTCAGGTGTGATTTCTCTCGGTGCGCACTGGGGGGCTGGGGCAAAGGTAACACATGCACCAGTTGGGGGAAAGGGGGGGCTGGGGGTAGTTCAAGAGACCCAACAAAACCTCAAACAATCCACGGATAGTGCTGACCTTTTTGAAGTACACATGGGGGACCCTGCACTACCCTGACATTGATCCCTCCTATGAGCCATGTTTAGCCTGCCATCATCTGAGCCTGAAAAGGCAGGGCGCCTGGAAGGGCTCCAATCGACCCCCCACCGAGGTGCCAACCAATTTTCAACTTTGCCACCTGCGAACTTTGCCAAACAGCGCTACGTTCAACCTCTCATTAATTAGAAATTTCGAAGTGAGGGCTTGGACCGCGACCGGAAGGGTAGGAGGGCACTGGACAGGCCATCAAATGTGATACAAATTGAACACATCCTGCCACCAACGCTGCAGACCACCCCCCAGGGGCAGGTCAAACCTAGACTGTCCTGAGCACTGAAGACATCGACCTACCGTACAAATATCAATTGTTTGCAAAAATGCTGAATTCCTGGAACAAGGAGTTGTGTTACCGCAAAAAAGAAAAAAGAAACGCAAAACAAAGTTAATTTTCAGATGCAAACCCTTCGCAAAAATGACATCCCCCCAAAAAAAAATTGCAAACAAAACATTTTTGGCCCCACCCCCCTTTCTGACACACGTGTGCTGCATGGTGCAACGCCCAACGCAAAAATTAGTATTCCGCAAAACACTAAAATATTGGCAGGGTTTCATGATGGTGGCTCCCCAACCGAACCCTACACATCCAACGCCTGCTGTACGCAACTGAGGCGTACTCACTCCGCCATGCCACCCTTTGTGAGATGGAAACAAACCCCACCAAATGCCTAGAAACCCTGAAACCAGTTGCACAAGCAGCGGCAATGCTCCGGCATTTTGTCCTGAATGGAAGGCCCCAGAGGGCAGGGAGCCCCCGATGTGACGAGCTTACTTCCTTCATGGCCACCTACAGAAATCATGTATTCTTGACTGAAACGCCCAGACACGCCGCACGGCCACACAATACATGCATTGCACGATTCAGGCGCCATACCGGAGACGCAGCCGAATAAACAGGACTTGGCGAGGCAGCACGATACATTGAGCCTGCTGGCTGCGTATAAGTTGCATAGGCTGGGGCCCCGTACCCTGCAGGGCTCCTTACATACGATGCGGCAGGGCCATACACCCCAGCAGGGCTTCTTGTGTACGAAGCGGCCATGAATGTGCCCCCCTGTGTGGGCGGGGGGGGCAGCATCAGTGCCTCGGGGGCTTCAGGATAGATGGGCCGTTGCTCCTCCTTCTGCTCCATCGCATCCATCCCAAGATTGACCCCTGGTACCCGCGTATGCCAATTGCGCTTCTGAGACACAGAGGCAGGGGCTCAGGCCAAAGCGTCAATCACGATCCACCTCAGCCAGTGGGCCTCACAATCCATCAAGAAGAACCACCTTGCCTGTTTTGGCCCCTGGTTGTATGCCTCCCTGGTTTCTGCCCAGGGATGCACTAAACCAAGGGGGGCGAAGCCTAGTTAAGTTCAATGCCACGGGGGGCACTGCAGTTCAGTTCTAGCCCTAGACACCAACCCCCGCGGCGTGGGCGGGGGGTCAGGGGGGGGGGGTTGAGAATTTTTCTCCATTTTGGGGGCATTTTTGAATTCCCCATTTCATTCTGAGCATTTTGAATATACACAAGTGGGGTGAAATTTGGTTTTACCACTCACAACAAATGTAAAACAATACCGTATTCGAACAGATGTGCCTCTGAATCAGCAAAGACTTCCCGGCCAGCAGAAGAAGACACGTGGCATGGCATTCCCCAACTCATTGTGAGCGTTTTGAATGTAAACAAGTGGGGGGAAATCAAGTGTGTTGCAAATTTTCCATGCTCAAAAAAAATTCCGCGCGCCATTGGCGCCCAATTTGCCAGTTCTAACCGGGTGCTAACTAATATGGGTCTGGGGGTCCACAGGGGGAGGGGGGGGGGGGCTTGGTGTCAGGCCTCACAGGTAAGCGCCCCCCGTGTTGAATGCATTGTGATGTAGAAAAATAGACATACGGTGCAGCAAAAATGCAAATTGAGGTAATGCACTCCACAGTAAGGCATAAGTGCATCTTTATTCTCTATGCCAGACCTGCTTAAACCTCATGACACAAACTGTGTCGAAGACAGAAAGACAGGATATCATGCCTGACTACGTCAAGTCAGACAATCACTTACAGTCAGACTATCAGACAGACTACATACTACAGCAGATGTAATACAGTGTGCAAAACATAAGTTTGGCCAACTTTCACTACTGTCGACCCTCTTCGCGTTCAGCACGTTCCGATGATCAGTTTGATGGGCCTCATGACAGTTTTTGAAAGAAAATTTTTTCGAGATTTTTGGCCCCTCAGGAAATTTCTTGAGCACCAAAATTTACCATAATGGGGACAAAGGACTTTCGTAGTTGCCATTTTGTCATCTCAGGCCCCTCTGAGGCCCCCCCAACCCCGACCTCCACCAAAATAAATCAGGATTATTATATCCATCCCTGGTTGGAGGCCAAGCGACAGATGGCAGAGGTGGTGGACCTTGTTGCGGTGCCTGATGTCATCGCAATCGGAACACAATCGCTCAGGGATGCATTCAGCGCACGTCCACGTTGCCCGCTCGTTCCCGCAGAACTCGCACATGACGATGCCCAGGGGAGGCGGGTGCAGCGGGATCATGCGGTGATTCCGGGTCTGGATGCTGCAAACGCACACACATGTGGTAGACACCCACGCCTGGTCCCGGTGGGGTGCACGACACTTTCTTGTGGTGGCATGGAACAGTTTGGCAACGGACTCGTCTTCCAATGCAGTCCGTTTCATGCACCTAGTTTGGGGGTCCGAATTGTGTGAAATTGTGTGGAATTGTGTGAAACAAGATTCCCGTCTTTGCACATTTTCTTTCAGGGCTGTCTGAAGCGACAAATCGTTGATTTCCCTGACGCAACAAATGTGCACGTTGACATGGTGAAGGCATCCGGGCCCTGCACGCAGCACAGTGTCAAATCCAGCAAATACATCCATGTCGAAGTTGGTCGCTGGTAAAGAGAAGACATATGGGCCTTTACCTGGTGCTTAATGAACGGGAATTGGGCCATTGGCCGCCGCCGGCGGTGATTGGCGGTCAACCGCTGCCCCAACGAAGTGGAAAACAAACGTCGTGGTTAAAGGGCGGCCCTGTGTTTCCTTAGATGTCCGGAGGCTCCCTGCTCCTGAATGTGTTCCCAGAGGGGGGGCGGGGGCGAGGGCAATTGCAACGGGGCAATGTTGACCTGCCGGGGCTGACTCACGGTACCAACCGCTGCAAATTGCACAACAACTGCCTGGACCATGTTACCTGCCGGCTTTGGGGGGGGGGGCGGGGGGGGGGGGGGGGTTGAACTCAGTTTCGGACCCCATCCCCCACGGCATGGGCAGGGGGTGGGGGCCAAATGTCTTTGGGGTTTGGGGGCCATTTAGATTCCCTGTGTTATTCCGAGCTTTTTACTATACACCAGTCCCGGGGGTAAAACCCCCCTCCACCATTCACCAGAAATCGGGTAAAATGGGGGAAATGGGGGGCGGGGGATTCTGTGCACCGGTCAACAGAGGCTAAAAAACATTGCCCAGCGCCACTGGCCCCAAACTGGTTGTTCCTCATTGCTTACCGTTGGTGTTGGGGATCCTGAGGCAGGGGAACTCATTAGGACCTCATCAAGGTGAGCTACGCGAAGGTGGAGGTGGAGCCTTTGGTAGACTACACCGCACCGCACACCGCGTCAGAGCGAGAACCTACTCCTTTGTTTTTTTTTGGGGGGGGGGGGGCAGTGCATCCCTGCTACTGCCCCCCCCCCCCCTGTTCCAGGAAGATGCCCTGTTCCAGGAAGATGCCCTGTTCCAGTAAGATGCCCTGTTCCAGTAAGATGCCCTGTTCCAGGAAGATGCCCTGTTCCAGTAAGATGCCCTGTTCCAGTAAGATGCCCTGTTCCAGTAAGATGCCCTGTTCCAGTAAGATGCCCTGTTCCAGTAAGATGCCCTGTTCCAGTAAGATGCCCTGTTCCAGTAAGATGCCCTGTTCCAGGAAGATGCCCTGTTCCAGGAAGATGCCCTGTTCCAGTAAGATGCCCTGTTCCAGTAAGATGCCCTGTTCCAGTAAGATGCCCTGTTCCAGGAAGATGCCCTGTTCCAGGAAGATGCCCTGTTCCAGTAAGATGCCCTGTTCCAGTAAGATGCCCTGTTCCAGTAAGATGCCCTGTTCCAGGAAGATGCCCTGTTCCAGTAAGATGCCCTGTTCCAGTAAGATGCCCTGTTCCAGGAAGATGCCCTGTTCCAGTAAGATGCCCTGTTCCAGTAAGATGCCCTGTTCCAGTAAGATGCCCTGTTCCAGTAAGATGCCCTGTTCCAGTAAGATGCCCTGTTCCAGTAAGATGCCCTGTTCCAGTAAGATGCCCTGTTCCAGTAAGATGCCCTGTTCCAGTAAGATGCCCTGTTCCAGTAAGATGCCCTGTTCCAGTAAGATGCCCTGTTCCAGGAAGATGCCCTGTTCCAGTAAGATGCCCTGTTCCAGGAAGATGCCCTGTTCCAGTAAGATGCCCTGTTCCAGTAAGATGCCCTGTTCCAGTAAGATGCCCTGTTCCAGTAAGATGCCCTGTTCCAGTAAGATGCCCTGTTCCAGTAAGATGCCCTGTTCCAGTAAGATGCCCTGTTCCAGTAAGATGCCCTGTTCCAGTAAGATGCCCTGTTCCAGCCCCAGCCAGTGCCAACCTGCGAAGCTGATTGCGGGCGCAGAGCTCACACAGGCACTCGTCACCAGAATCCGGGCAATAAAAAGCAGCTGGGCTGGCATCACAAATATCACAAACACGGGCCCCAGGATAGTCCATGGCCATGGATTGGCCAATGTACAACCCACGGTACTTGGGCGGCCGGTCCTGTGAAATGCAGGAAGAGGGAAGCACTGTGCTGACATGACTCTCTGCCCACATTGGCTCTCGTCTAATGAGGGGGAGGGGGGGGATTGGCATGACGCCTGGATTTATTGCTGCTTGAAGCTGGCAACACCTGTTGGCCTCTCGCCAAGTACCCTTGTCCTGTCCTTGAACCCTCTCCCCTCCGAAGGTGGCGGTGCCCATCAGCCTCTCACCACCTTGTGCCATTGATCTATTGGTATTGCCTACCCTTTCTTCCCTACACATCCTTCGTTTCCCTTGGTAGGTTGTGCCAATGGAGCCGCCGGACCGTCCCAAGTTCACTGCTCCATGCCGGGTCAACAGCGAGGATGGCAACTGCCCTCGCCGGTGGCCTCCTCCTTGGGGGGGGGGGGGGGTGAGAGGTGATTTATTGGATTGAAAAGAAATGAAACGAGAAACATGAATCAGCAAAATCGCACGCAATGAGGCAATGGGTTCCACAGTCTGATATGAGTGCATCTTTCTCCAGGTCAGACCTGGCTGAATCTCTGTGGATCACACTTACAAACCCTTGATGACGCCCACAAGTGAGGCAGCAACAGGGGCATAAGACAAGGAGACCACGCACGCCAGTTTGTTCCCGTCGAGTCCCGGTCTTAATGTGGCGTGTACAGGAGATCCTCCACCCCCCCCCCCCCGGGGGCGTCCCCCCGCCACTTAGCTCCAGCCGTGCCTGCCTTCACACGGCCTTCATTGCCTTCTCACTTCAATTGTTTTGTCCGGGGCTTCGCCAAGTCCATGCCACCGTGCTGCTCCCTCACCTCCCTGAATGGGGCTAGAAGTCGGCTGCTGGCTTCGGGTTCTGGGCTTCAGTGCCTGCGTACATTGTTCAATGGAATGCATTTTTTTGGGGTGGGGGGGCTTGGTGGGCTTTCCTCAGGAATTCATGGCACTTGACATTCGGCTGGCACAGGCGGTGCAGAGGCTGTTGGCAAAGGTGGGCGTCAGTGCGGATCCATCTTGCAGGGGGGCGTGGGCAGGGATGTATTAGAAAGGGGGGGGCATTCGCCTTTTCAAGTCCTGGACGCTAGTGCGAGTGAGGGGTTCAGAGGGTTAGCGGGTGAGAGCTCATCTATATACAGCTGTATACAGATATATAAGGCCCTTACCCCCCCCGCCCCCCCCAGCGTATCGCGGCGCGACGGAAGGACCTTGGCCTCCATCCTATGTGGGATCCTCCGAGGAGCGACCCTGCCCAGATCGCGGGCTGTGCGCTCCCCCATCCGCGCCCGCAGATGCAGGTGCGGCTGTGGGGGGTTGGGCGCTCCCCCCTCCCGATGACTGCACCTGCCGAGTGAAGCCCAGGCTCAAGAGCCCCCCCCCCCGCGGGGCGGCAGACGGGCTGCCGCATTCCTGCGTTGCGCGGGGCGCCCCTGACGGTCCGCCCCACGCGCTGCCCTGCCCCCCCGTGTCGCACTGCCGCGCTCCTGCGCCCGCCCTGCCCGCCCACGGAGGGAGGGGGGGGGGCTGCGCCGCGCCGGGGGGGGAGCAGAACCACCCTGTCCCTGACCCTGGCCCTGTCCCTGACACCCCTGACCCAGGGCAGCAGCCTCTGGCTGCCCCTGTGCCTGCACCACAGAAAGAGGCGCAGCAGCCTGCTGCCCCAGACCCCGCCCTGCAGCACCCTGCTGCCCCTGATCGCTGAGGGGTGGGGAGGCACCTCTGCCCTGCCCATCCCGTGGCCACCCTGCAGCCCCCTGACACCCCTGATCCAGGACAGCAGCCCCTGGCTGCCCCCGTGCCTGTACCACAGAAAGAGCTGCAGCACCCTGCTGCCCCAGACCCTGTCCTGCAGCACCCTGCTGCCCCTGGTCGCTGGGGGGTGGGGAGGCACCTCGACCCTGCCCATCCCGAAGCCACCCTGCAGCCCCCTGCCGCTCGCGGGGCGGAGGTGGGTCACCCTGTGACCCATCCGCCCGCGCTGCATCAAGTAGCGCGGCCGAGATGGAGCCAAAAACGTCCGCGAGGCTCGCGCGCCCCCGTCCCTGCCCCCCGCCCCCGCCGCGGGACGTTCCCATAGTAGGAGAGGGGGAGGGCAGTGAAGTCGTGGCCGACGACGCAGCCAGCGGGGGTGCACGCAACCACCGCCCCCCAGGAGATATGAGGCCGGAGCCACTGAGGCTGCTCGCCCGTGGCTGGGACTGTGGCTGAGGCTGACCCACCCCCCCGTCGCCCGCCCCTCCCCCCCCATATCCCCGTGGGTGGTGGGGGCTGAAGTCCCGGGAAGAGTGGGAAAGAGATGGCCCGGCCCTAAGAGGGGGCCTCCGGCGCGGTGGCTCGTCGTCATCGGAGGAGGAGCCGACTCGCGGCGGCCGACGCCTCCGCCCCAGCACTGCCGGCGGCAGCACGCGCCGCCGCGCCTGCGGCGGCTCATCCTCTGATGAGCCCCGCGGCGACTCCCGCCCTCGGGAGCCCAGCACCGTGCCTGGGGGGGGCGCAGGCCGGGGCACTTGCTGGGGCGCTTGGAGCCACGCACGCAACGCCCTGGCCCCTGCGCGTTGCGCTGCCGGCGCCAACCGGTGCCCCTCGTGGCCTAGGGAGCAGCAGTATTTAATGCCCTGACCAGTCGCCGCACACGCCGCGCACGTCGCCGCTCCGTGTGCAGGGCACAGTACGCGCACAGTGCCCAGACCGCGTCCTAGCGCCCGTGGGGCTCCGGCCGGGCGCGCCGGCGGGCAGTGCGGCTGCTGCGGGCGCACCCGCTGGAAGGGGCGCAGCGACGCCTGACCCCCCAGGGGACGAGGCAGGTAGTTGCTCAGGAAAGCTTCCTGGCGCCCCCTACCCGGCCTAGCCAGCCGCCGCGCCCACAAGGCCCTGCAGTGCACCTCAAGGCGGCGCATGTGCTCCTGCATGGCCGGGCGGCACGCGAACACGGGTCTCTCTGTGCGGCCCATACACTTGTAGCCACCAAACGGGACAAGTGCATTGCATAGCGGGCGCAGCTGGCCCCCAAGGAGCTCACCAGCCCGCAGAAACTGTTGCGTTTTGTCGAGCGCGAGCTTGAGCACGTGCGCCCGTTCACGAAGCGGCAGGACACGCCCCGCCAACCTGTGCCCCGGAGCCGCTGGGAGGGCCCGGCCCGCATGCTCTTCGAAATCCAGGGCCAATTCCGCGTACGTGACTTGGCCCTGGCCAGGGAGCCACAACAAGGCCCCTGCCCACCGCAGCAAGGCATGCAGAAACGTCGCCTCCCACGGCCACTGCGGCGGCAGCCCCGCAGGTGCATCTAGCGGGGGTCGGGCCGGGGGCCTGGGCAATGGGCCCGCCCCAAGTTGGTGCCACGGATAGGCAGCGCGCGCGTCCGGCGCCCGGCCCCGCGCCGGGCCGAAGACGGTCGAGCGTTGGTCCCCCCTCTGCTGGGCCGCGTCCAATGCCGTCTTGCGCGCCACGAGCACGGCTAAGAACATTCTGTACAGGCGGTACAGGAGGTCCTTCGCCAGCTGCAGCGCATCGCTGTCAGGCACCAGGGCCAGCGGCCACGCAGACGGCACAGCCAGCGTGGGGAGAGGGCGCGCCGCTGCCTCCACTAGCGGGCGCCACGCCGCCCGTGCTGGCTCCCAGGAGGGGCAAGACCACAGCATGTGTTCGTCCGTTTCGGTGGGGGCACCACAGTGAGGACAGCGCGGGTCCGTGCGTATGCGGTGCTCGTGGGCCCGCGCCGCAGTCCATGTGGCCCCGGCTAGCTGCGAGCGCAGCAAAACCAGCTCAAGCTCGTTGCCCGCCACGGTGAGTGCATGACGCACCGCGTCGCGCTGCACGGCACCCCCGAGGCCCCCGTACGTCCGCGGGCGGCGGCGCTCCAAGGCTGCAGCGCGGAAAACCGCTGGCTTTCCCGTACGCGGTGGCACACCTCGCCCCAATCGTCCAGAGCTAGGTGTAGCGGCGCTGCTTGCCCAGGCAGCCGCCACTTCCACCAGCCCTCAAGGGCCACCCAGCCAAGCCTCCGTGTGTCCTGCAGCGCACGCCCCACGGGTCCCGTCAATGGCGGCCTAGGATGCTCCTCCAGCACTGCCTGCACCAGAACCTGCACCGTGCCGGTGGTGGCAGACGCTTGCGCCAGCCACAACAGCCGTTGGTACTGCGCCCGCCATGAGGGGGCAACGCGGTGCCCAGGCGTGAGCACCGACCACAAAACCTCGCGGTTCCGAGAAACACGCGTGGGACCCCATAGCGCAATTGCAGCGAGGGAGTCCAGCGCCCGCATGTCGGCCTCCCCGATTTCAGCCAACTCCGAACCCCATAGAGCCTTGGCGAGCGCCAAGGTCCCCAGCGCCGTAGCCCGCTGGCGAAGCACCGGGATGCACCCGATGCGGCGAAGGATGGCCTTGGCGCGATCCATCCGGGTCTGGAGGAGGGGCCCCGTGCCGCGCCGGGCCTCAACCCGAATACCCACGCCCAGCTGGCGAAATTCGTCCTTGTTGGGTATTTCCAGGCCCCTGAGCCGCGCAGGGGCGTCCGCCGCCGTGGCACCCAGGGCCCACGCCCCAGACTTGTCGGGGCGGACGTCTTGTCCCGTGATCTGCAGCCATTCGGCGGTGCGGTCACAGACATCCTGCCGATCCTGGGAGGTGCGTGTCATGGCCTGCGTGTCATCCGCATAGCCAGTGGGGCACAGCGCTGCCCGTCCGGCCCCCCGATGGACCACCATGTCCGGTTGGTCCCCGTGGACTGGCGGGAGTGCCCTTGTTGCCACCACGACGTGGCGTCGCATCTCATCAATCTCCATCTTCCACACTGTGGTCAGGAGATTGATGAGGATAACGCTCAAAGGGCATCCTTGCAGGATGCCGTTCGTGGCACGCCACCAGCTCCCGAGGCATCTGGAGACCTTGAAGGCCCGCTGCAGCTGGCGGTACATGCCCGTCAAGGCCCGCAGGATGCCCGGCTCCATGCCGAGCTCCTGCCCTACCCTCAGGACGACAGCCTGGGGGATCAGGTCAAAACACTTGACATAGTCAAGGTTGACCCCAAAAAGGGTCCATCCCTTGAGGCGGGACAGCTCAAGCAGCACTTGGGTGACTGCTGCGGCGTCCAACGCCCCGCGGGCCGGCCGGAAGCCATAGGCCTCCGGGTGGGCCCAGGTCTCCTGCCAGCGCAGGACCTCCCACAGGAGGGTGCCCGCCCAGAGTCGGTACACAACCGACAGCACAGTTAACGGCCTAGTCCCAAGTGGGCCCTCCTCCCCTGGCTTGGGGATCAAGGCAGTATATCCACGGGCAAGCACCTCCGGCCACCGGCCCGTGACCTCAACGAGCGCAAGCAGCTCGGCCAGCCAATCCAGCAGACGGAGCGGGAGGGACCTCAAGTCCTTGAGGGACCAGCCGTCGAGACCTAGTGCCGTGGGGTGCATGAACCGTAGTCGCTTGCGCAGGTACCCCCCGGTCAACGGCTTGTGCAGCATGGGGACCCGCCTTAAATGGTGGCCGTACCGCGCAAGGAAGGTCGCCGGATCGGGCTCGGGCGCCTCAGCATACTTGCGGTTGATCGGGCCCCATGCTACCCGAAGCAACTCGTCCATTTCCTGGACGTTGCCTGTCGGCGTGCCATCCGGCCGAGCCAGGAACACCACTGGTGGGGAGAACTCCTCCTCTCGAAGCCAGCGGCACACGGCCCCTGGCCGCACGCTCATCTCCTCGACGAGCCAGGCCTTCCACGCAGAGACGCGCTCTGCGTCCTCGCGGCGCGCCTGGTCCCGGACCAGGCGCTGCAGGTCGCGAATGGTCGCCTCTAGGTGCTCTGCTGCCGGGATCGGCACCTCTCCCAGCCGTGGCAGGTCTGGGAGCGTATCGGACCGCGGCAGGCGCAGCGCCCGTACCGCGTGCATGCAGCGCCGGGCCCCCTGCCAAGCCTGCTCTACCGCCCTTGGCGGCACATGAGGACGTGCCGGGGCTGTGCGCCGCCAGGTGAGCACGGGGCGTAGCGCACCAACAGCCGCATGCAGGCGCGCAAGCGGCGCAGTCTCTGGCAGGCCCGTGACGGGCTGCTGCCTGGGGCACTATTAGAAAGGGGGGGGGGGTTGGCTGGGACCCCCCTCCTCCTTGGGTCCCTCTATGGGGGACCCGGCCGAAAATTTTGAAGCCTAAATCCTCTTGGCACCGAAGGCGCCGAAGCAAAATTTTGGCTGTCAGCCTCAAACATTGGAAGGGGAGGGGGGGGGTATGACCTAGATTATGAGGGAAATTTGTTGATCTAAAAAGAGAGAGAATCAGAAACAGAGCAGCAAACAGACAGAGGTAATGCACTCCTCAGCATGGCATAAGTGCATCTTTATTCTCTATGCCATGCCTGGTTGAACCTCAGCAGAACAGTCAGTACAGGTATCAGACCAGGCGTCCCTGGTCGTCACAACAGCTGACCTGTGCATTCAGCAAAATGGTGCAAATGATAAAAGACAGCAAGAGACAGAGAGATACAGAGGGGTACTGAAAGTATCAGCATGAATTCGTTCAAATCTTCGGCCCCCTCTGGTCTCCCCCAAAGCGCGCAGGGGCGCCTCCGGGTAAGGCCCGGCGCATCCGTCCCCCTCGGCTACGGCGGAATGCCCACCGGTGTGGTTTTTTCGTTTGCCGCCAGGGAACTTCCGCGCCTGGCCCCTGCCCTTCGGTTTCCCGTACCGCCCGGGGGCCCATCAGAGAGATACAGAGGGGTACTGAAAATATCAGCATGAATTCGTTCAAATCTTCGGCAACAACAAAGGAATCATCATTGGGAGCTTTCCAAATCGGGATACAAGAGGTCTTGGGAAACTTTTTGGGGAGAAGGTCTGTTGGTTCCTGTGGCTCTGTAGGTCCTGTAGCTATTCCTCCTATCATAGGGGGTGTGTTTCTTTTTGCGTGGTGTGCGTTGGTAGGCTCTACGGCGCTTCTCTTTTTCTTTATGGGCTTCTTCGGAACTCTGGTACAATTGGGTACGTGCAGTGTTCCTACGAGGGCGCTGGGGAGTAGGGCTATCCGTATCGTCTGTAGCTGGCTCCGTTGTGTTTCCTGCACTTCTCCGATTGTACGAGGAGGAGGCTTGGGACACTCTGGAGTTGGACCTGGAAGGAGTACAGAGCACATCAGCACTTTCCTGGCTTTGTGATCTTCCCTGACTTCGGGAGGGTGTACGAGACAAAGTCAGGGCGGCGCTGATGCTGGAAAAAACATCACTGAGGTTTGTGGGCCTGGCAGGGGAAATTTCTGCACTTGATTTGGCATGACTTTCCGGGGTGAAGCTGTCAATCAACACGCCGAGCATGTCCTGGGAAGGAGCATCTGCCGCATCTTGAGATTCAAGCCTGTCCTGATTGCTGAATTGAAAGACAGGGTTTCGCTTGAAAAACGCCGGTATGGCAAACTCTCCATGTGGACGTGCTGGGTGACTACTGGCAGTGTTAGGTCGTACAGATTTGCCAGTGCTGGCAAACCGAATATTTGGAGTTGGGAAAAGACGTACATAACGTGATGCAATGGATTCACTGCGGGGGTTCAGAATCCTGCGTTTGTTTTCGTGTAGTGGAGTGGCCAGTCCTGCGGTGGAAGGGATAAAAGAACCACCTGGGACTAGCTGAACATCATCTGGCGGTCTGCCTTTTTTGTCAGGGTCTTCCATGTTCCAGTAATCAACAGTATATACTGCGCCCTGCTTGATTTTATGAGTCAAAAATTGGATGATGTTGTGGATGGGGAAGCGTGCACGCACGCCTGTGGAATTCTGACCAGCACTGCTGTTTGTCCTGCAGCACTGCGGTCCAGGCTTTGCCACTGGCAACAAGCAGAATTTTTGCCTGGACTGGCGACGTTTCGTCCCATTTGTTTACCAGGAGGTTGTCCTGGTTGCGCAGGACATTCAGCAGTATGTCAGCAGGGTGAATGTTTTTGCGCTGAAGACTGAGAATGTGGCGAGCATCGAAGCCAGATATGATGTTGGCTTCCAGGTCAGCCATAGAAATAGCAACCTGTTTCATGTCCTCAAGGGTCTTGAGCTTACTGTTAGTAGCTCGCAAAATGTGATTGATGGCAGTGAGGCCATTAATCAGAAAGCTTTCGAACTGGTGCAGGGTGGCATCTTTACGTCTTTGCCTTTGCTGGTCTTTGTTGAGAGATGACCGAGAAAAGTTCTGCTTGCTAAGCCACTCTTCGAAAGCTTCCTTGAGGACCTTTCTGGTGTTCTGGGCAGGTATTTTGTCATACATAAATTTTCTCCAGGCTCTGCGAAGGGCACTGGCAGGGAAGCCTCTGGAAATGAGGCCCTGCGTATAATAAATCACTGCCTTCATGAAATCTGGCTGATTGTTGCATATGGTCAATGCACGAATCAGCAGGCCTTTGAGCATATACCATTTGGTGTAATGCGTGTGACATGAACCGTATTCAATGAAACGTTGGGGGATCCATTTCCAACCGACCCCTTTGGGCTGGGCCGAGGTCCATATGCCGTCGGCATTAGTAGTAATTTTCGTGCCGAGGAAAACAGTCATGGAGGACTTTGTTTGGACATTGTAGGGGGAATCGGTTGTGTCTTCATGGTCCATTCCATACCTGGCTGATCCCAGTTCTGGCCTCTATCTCCGAAGCCACACAGGTCGTCAATGTAACGCCAAGTGAAAAACCACTTCTTGGCTTCGTCTAAACGATTGTTTTCGATTAAATGATCAATGAACTCGGCTTCAACAGCATAGCAGTAAAGGTTTGCTAGCTCTGCCGAACATTTGCCTCCCATGGGGAGGCCACGGACCTGTCAGCGAATCTGACCTTGATCGTGTTGTTGGAAGTAAACTCCACGCAGACATGTTTGAAATCTCATTGAAAGAGAAGCCGTCCTCGTCGAATTCGGTTGTGGCTCTTCCATTGCTAGAATAAGCAATGTCAACACGGAGCTGTTCAAAGGGAACACCAGTTTTTTTGCTGTGCCAAGTAAAAACTTCAGCAATAGCCTGTTTGACTCTGGTCTGGAGTCGTTCCTGAGGTATGCTGGTATACATACGGGCGAAATCACGGGTAAAGACCGACTGGCCTTTGAGTTTTTTCAAATTGTTTTTTATGTCGGCAGCGACCCTGTCGACATTCGTGACTACCCAGTACCTCTTGTACCCTTTCTGCCTGCATGAACGGTCTTTGTTTTCGAGGTTGTGCATGCACATCCTCAAAATACCGCCCATG
Organism: Eutreptiella sp. 'Long Island Sound 2002'; assembly: GCA_964036045.1. Classification (NCBI taxonomy): domain Eukaryota; phylum Euglenozoa; class Euglenophyceae; order Eutreptiales; family Eutreptiaceae; genus Eutreptiella; species Eutreptiella sp. 'Long Island Sound 2002'. Next base: position 173,728,752 of record OZ038380.1, read on the forward strand.
GCAGTTTCGACAGGGGATAGGGAACAGGCTGGCCTTTTTTTTGGGGCCCCCGAGTTCAGGGGGGCCCTCGATTGCTTGCATGTGGTTGCCTGCAATCCATCTCATACCTACTGTGGCTTTGTGCATTTTAAGAATACCATACAGGTACCTGTGGGCCTGGACTGCTGGCCTCCCAACCTGGGTGCTCAGCGACTGATGCTTGCTGTAGATTGCATCACTGGTCCGGGCAGTGTTCTCGTAGTGTGGACTGTGTAACTCTGTCCACAGCAGTTTTTTGTACACGTGCTTGCAACAGGTGACGAAATCGTGTGCAGATTTGTCAGCATATGTTACAACCATGTGCTCCTGGATTGCAGATAGCTCTTCCAGGCCTTTCTTTGAAAGAAACGTGTGATGAGAAGTGTCAGTGCCCTCACGAAAAATTTGATTCATCTTGACAGGTACGGCAGTCAAAAGCTTGCCTTTCTAGGCTTCGGAAGCCTGTTTGTCCATGCGCTTACGCTTTGAGGCACGATGTATGAAGGAATCGATGTTCGCTTCAATGGAGCTTTCTAAAACACCTGGATGAGCCTGTATGCGAAACTTGCGTCCTTTGAGCCAGTAGGATCGCAGACGCTCATCTGTGATGAAACCTGGATCTGTAGTGGCCACATGGCCGTGAAAATCAATAGTGGAGTCAGTACGAAATCGCTGACATGGACAGTTCATGGGCTCTGGCACTGCAAGAGCAACAGGAGCGTCCAGATCCACTTCCTGACAAACTTTGCCATAATTCTGTAGCCATACCCCATTGGGGACGGCCAGAGAATAAGAAATTTTGACGGCTTCATCGTCGCCTTTAAGAGGATAGGCTTCCTTGATCTCAGGATCATTGATGAGAGTGTGTATAGAAATTTGTTGCATTTCATTCCTTCTCCAAGGTTTCAGCCATTGGACAGCATTAGCATCAGCTTTCTTTCGCTGCTTTTTTTCTTGCTCAGCAGGGGTAGTGCTGTCGTATGACTGGAAAATGCCATGACTCTGGTGAGAGGCGTCATTTTTTCGGTGACTGTCCAGAGCCAGAATCAGCTGCTGGAAAAGGTTCTGGACCGTGCAGTCCTCTGGGGGTTGATTGACTGTAAGCCAATTCTGGAGTCGGCGGAAGGGGAGGGGGGGGGGGGGTCCAGGGGAGGATACCCCCCCTCCTCCTACCAGATACCGAGGCCTTGTGCCAAACCCCCCCCTCCTACGGTGTACGGCCGTTCCAATACATCCCTGGCCGTGGGGCTCCAGGTCTGCAAAAGTCAGCCGCATGAATGCCCACAGGATCCAGAAGGATTCTACATTAACTCTCCGTGTGCCACTTGTGTAGTGAGGCTGTTTGCTGATCATGGGGGGCCCCGGTCGTGGGCGACCAACCCATGAACCCCAACCTACAGGTAGGGTCAGGGCGCAGCAAAGGCTCAGAAGCAGGACTATTCAGGTAGGGGGGGGGGGGGTTAGACCCGGTCCCGCTGCGACCCTCCCCCCTTTTTCAGTGAAAAACTCTGCGGGGGGGGGGGGGGGTCGGGGGGCCACTGGGGGCGGGAGGGTTGGCATGAGACCATGGTGTTGGTTTGTTTGCCTTTGGCCCACTGGGGGTCCTCTTCTTCCACGGCATTCTCCCCCTCTTGCTGCTCTCGCGTTGCATCTTCGACCGTGTCTTGGGGTTTCTCGTTGTTTCCGCCGTGCAACTCATTTGGCCAAGATGAGCACTTGTTTGCCGCAATTGAAATCTGACTCTCGCCTTCCCGCAATTAGGTTTTTTGTTGGGGGAAGGGGGGGGTCAGGTAGGTGTCTGGGGAGGGGGGGGGGTCAAGGGGTCGTCTGGGGGGGGGGGGGGTCAGGAACCTCCGATCAGTTGGTTATGCGGCCCAGGTAGCCGGACTCACACACTGCCCCCAGCCAAAAAGATACCCATGATGTATCACTGGGCTGTACAAAGAGAACACAAAGAGAAGCAAAAAAACCACAACACCCACAACCCTACATCACAACTTTAAATACTTGTCAGTACTACATCCTTCCTGTGGAGGGTCGAAAAAACATTCCCATTTGCGGCCCGAGTGAGACCAACTGTGGTGTTACCTGCCACACCGCTGGGACCGCTATCTTTCAAAACCCGTGGGAGGGGGGGAGGGGGGGCGTGGCTCGCATACAGGGACCAGGCCCGGCTGCCCCCCGTCCCCCGTGCATTCAGGGCCCCTGCCCGCAGGGAGACAGCCTCGATGGCTGAGCTCGACAGATGCTCTGAAGGACGCCGGATCAATGCATGGGCACAGGCCCTCGTGCAGGGATTTAAGAAAACGGCTGGGCTCAACATTGTCTCGGCGCAACAACCCCTGCCATATCTGCTGTTGCCATGTCCTGGGCCGCATGGCATACCGCCAGCTGCCTATCAAGCTCATTCAGTCGGTCCTGCAAACCATCCGCTTCGGCCTTCAATCCAGCAATCACGCCAGACAAATCCTCCTTCTTCTCCATTGCAAGAGCCTTGTCGCTGGCTTGCCGGAACCTGCCGGAATGATAGTGATAACGATGCCTCTTGCTACTCCCACCAAATGTGCCCTAAGCAATGCACCTGAGCTGGCTCCTCTTCAAATCCCGGTCCCTGCTATGGTCAATGATATCAGGGCACGTATGTCGGTAGAAAACCGGCTCGCCTCTGCTTGTGATGTCCGCGCTACTCAAAGCAAATCAAGCCCTGGAGGCCCTGTCATAGTACACACAGTGGGCAACACTGAAAGAGTGACAACAGCAGGTTCTAATGTACTTTCACCGACCAAATCATTTGGTGATCTGGGGCTGAATTTCTTTTTGGAGGCGAGGTTATCATTGCATTTGCAGCCATAGAGCCCTTTTTTGTGGTGCTATCAGCTGGATTAGGACAATTAGTGAAGCCGTACGGCGTGACCGGAAAGAGTGACCATATAGATCGTATAGCCGTAGACCGTATAGACCGTAAAATGACCGTGTAGAGCGACCCTGTAGAGTTTCGGTAAAGAGTGATCGGCTATAGTGACTACCAGAACACCACTGTTTGCTCTACTTTTGTGCATGCACCATATCTACCACAAAAAATAGAATCTTAGGCCTGACATCCTGATTTTCGATTGGGCAAAGCCCAGCTTTTTCTGAAATACCAATTTGGAGCCCTTCTTTGAGCTACCAACACGTCCCGCCCCGTGCCATTGGCTACCTTTTGCTGGGCCACAGTGTAGGCTTGCGGCGCTAAGAGTGTACAGGTTTACGCCCAACCTCCATGGTTTGCAACCATAATACCCCCATCCATGGCATGGATGCGGCAGCAAGGTGTAGAGAGAGACCAGAGCAAAAGAACGTTAAAAAGAATCAGATTCGGAAATTTTCTGCCCACCAAAGTTTTCATGACCCCTTGGGTTACGCTATAGTTGACAACCCATTCGTTCCAACTGTATTCAATTTTTGTGCAGCTTACGGGCAATGGGAGGTTTGGTTGCTTTAGAGGCAACTTGAGCTGGCTTGGAGTCAGTCTAGAACATTGGTTCAAATGGCCAACAATAGTGAAAATGAAAATACTTTGTGCAAGCACACCAAGGGTGGGAAATTTCTTTGTCCACAATCTCACTCACTCAACATGAGTCCAGCTTCTGCCTGGATGAAGGAGCTCTTTGGGGCTGATTGTCCCACCATTGTGGAAAAAATGTGGGAAAAGACAATGAGAAAAGGCCCCATGGTATGGTGCACCATGCGGCACCGTACACATCAGTCCCAACTTGCACCTGAGTACGCAGATAGGACCCATGTCAAATCTGGGATTCCCGACCGGGATCGAGCCCGGGCCTTGGTCTCTCCTTTGTAGAGAGCGACCAATGCAGGAGTATGGTACGCAAAGAGGCCTAAAATGGAGGGTTTGTGGCGTTTCCCATGTCTGCAGGCACACGGGTTTTTGGTCGAACAATCTCTGCAAAGCGGTTTGGTGCCGCCTGCACATCCACCTCCTCCTCGCCCATTGGCCCATGTTGCCACTTGTGTTTCCTCGTGAAAAGGCAGTACTGTGAGAGTGTGACCAGGCACCCAGCAGCTGCAAAATGGTGGTGGCATGCCTCCACTCCCCAGGTCAACCATATCTGGATAACCAGGCATGTATTCACTGACATGGCGATTTCTTGGAGGAATCATGGCCTTGGCACCGCACCCGCTTCGAAGAGTTCCTCTCCAAACGGCCGCCCACATTCGCCGTCGGCAGTGCGCCTGCCCCTGCGCTAGAACACACCGTCATTCCAGGCCAGGATAGTGCAGACGATGAAACCATGTCACCCGCGCAGCAAACGGGCAAACGAATCACTTCCGACGGGCCTCCAACGACACCCGGGCGAAACAAAAAGCGGACATGCGTGTGTTCCCTCTCTCAAAAAAAAAAAGCCATCCAGCTTGTGCACATTGGGCCTACGAGGCACCTCTCTGGTTGGTCCCCCTCCGTGACTCGCGATGTTTCCGTGTTGCTGGTCCGCACAACAAATTCTTTGCTTTAGCTTTGCAGTTTTGGTCGGTAGCATGTATGTCTGCTGAGGGCATTCCCAGATACATTCCAGAACACAAAAATGCCTTTCCCCTCCAAAAAACAGGAGGTCAATACCACGCAGTTAGCTATGGTACTGGGGTAGCTCCAACTTGCTTCTTTGGGGGGGGGGAGGTTGGCACAAGGCCTTGGTGGTTGGCTCTGTTAGCCTGTGGCGGCGCCTATTGGCCTCTCGCCTTTGAACCTTCTGCTATGACAAGCAGGTATCCGTACTACTGCGAGCATCCGCACTGCTGCACTCTGGGGGGGGGGGGATCCCATCTCAGATTCCTTACGTGTGTGTGGGGGTGGTCTTATACAAAAGGGGGGGGGAGGGGTCAAATGCCGAGATGGGATGGGGAGACAAAAAGGCGATAGCTAAGATCACCTTCAAGAGAGATACGCAGCCAAGCTGATAGAAGAGGCGACCGGAAGAGGGGAGAGACTAGAGCCTTCCTCGGGAATCAACACACCTGTTGACAATCATCTTGCGCTTCAGGGCCTTCTTCTCAACCTCAGACTTCTCTTTGTGCTCCTGCTCCTCCTCTTTAATGCGCTGCTGTTCCTTTTTCTGGGCGTCCACATCCCGTTCCAGTTCTTGGGCCTACGACATCCAGGAAGTGCTTCCACATGCGTTTACACCGTCGATTGACCCTTCATCCGGCAAATGCGCAGCACCGGCGGTCGGCAGTCTATTGCTTAAGGACCCCCCCGGGGAGGGGGGAGGGGGGGGGGTTGCTTGAGGCCCTGGCCAGCCCCGGCCGACCCCCCCACCCCCCCACATCAGAAAATTGCTCCTCCGGCAAAAAAAAGTGAAATTTATCAAAGGGGCCCGAAATTTTGAGGCTGATTTTAGGTACACAAATTTTTTTGGGGCCTCTGACCCCCCCCCCCCCGCCCCCGGGGAGGATTCTCCTTAGGCAATAGCCTGCTGAAGCAGCGCGCAACACAAGCAGCCCCGGGGGGGGGGGGGGGCTTCAGTTCTGTTCCGCACCCCAACCCCAGCGGCATCCAAGTCCCGTCTTCGCCCACTTTATTGTGGGACGGTCCTGTGCCGCAACTCAGGCGTGGTGGCATACCCGTGATGGAAACGCATTGCCCCACATGCATCCTCATCCCTATCGGTCCCGGGGATTAGTTGGCCGGGGAAAATTTCGGAGGGGGATAATTTCGTCAACCCTGTAAATCCCAAAGCTTACACTGCCTCACACACACACACACACACACACACACACACACACACACACACACACACACACACACACACACACACACACACACACACACACACACACACACACACACACACACACACACACACACACACACACACACACACACACACACACACACACACACACACACTGCACGCCAAAGCCCCCAGATTTCGCCACCTTCATTTAAAGACGAAATTCTATTGCCTTCGGCAAGTCCACCTCGCAGAGAATCTACCGCGAGCAACGCACACCCAAAATAGGGTGGAAACTACATAAATACCGGCTAAAACATGCTTTACATACCTTGGATGATCATTTTAGGTGATCACGGTATCAAAAAAACAAGTTTCGAAAACTTCGATTTTTGAGCTGCCCAGGGTGACAAACTGCATAAGCAGGTTGTGTACCAATCCCTTGGGAGACCCCCCCCCTTGGACCTAATACCCAAATCGGGTGAAAAACACGTAAATACGGCCTAAAACATGCTTTACATACCTTGGATGGTCATTTTAGGTGATCACAATATCACAAAAACAAGTTTCAAAAACTTCGATTTTTGAGCTGCCCAGGGTGACAAACTGCATGAGCAGGTTGTGCACCAATCCCTTGGGAGACCCCCCCCCCTTGGACCTAATACCCAAATCGGGTGAAAAACACGTAAATACGGCCTAAAACATGCTTTACATACCTTGGATGGTCATTTTAGGTGATCACAATATCACAAAAACAAGTTTCGAAAACTTCCATTTTTGAGCTGTCCGGGGTGAAAAACTGCATAAGCAGGTTGTGCACCCGTCCCTTGGGAGACCCCCCCCCCCCCCCGGACCTAACACCCAAATAGGGTGAAAAACACGTAAATACAGCCTAAAACATGCTTTGCATAGTTTGAAATGTCATTTTGGGTGGTCACAATATCAAAAAAACAAGTTTCGAAAACTTCGATTTTTGAGCTGTCCGGGGTGAAAAACTGCATAAGCAGGTTGTGCACCCGTCCCTTGGGAGACCCCCCCCCCCGACATGATACCGAAATAGGGTGAAAAACACGT
>OZ038380.1:173735772-173788272 GCA_964036045.1 Eutreptiella sp. 'Long Island Sound 2002'
ATACGATGCATATGCGACCGTACCTTCTCGCGCAGCTCACTGCGCTGCCGCAGCAGTTCCTCTTTCTCTTCCTCCAGCTCTGCCACTGCCTTTTTGTGGCCTCGGCTGATTATCTGTCGCTCTTGGGCCCATTTTTCCTCGCGTTGCTCCTGCTGGGCATTGGACACCTGCTCGCGCACCTGTAGATTGGCCAGCATCTTCTGGATCTCACTGGCCTTTTCCTCCTGCAAACACATGAATAATAGCAGAGAGGTCACCAGGGGGGGGGGGGGCGGATCTGGCGGACCCCCCCCCAAGGCCAAACCACCCCCTCACCCAAAACCAAAAAAATTGGCCTCCAGGGAAAAATGAAAATTCTATTGCCATCGGCAAGTCCACCTCGCAGAGAATCTACTCCAAGCAATGCACACACAAAATAGGGAAAAAATGACATAAATACGGCCTAAAACATGCTTTACATACCTTGGATGGTCATTTTAGGTGATCACAATATCAAAAAAATAAGTTTCAAAAACTTCGATTTTTGAGCTGTCCAAAGTGAAAAACTGCATAAGCAGGTTGTGTACCAATCCCTTGGGAGACCCCCCCCCCCAGACCTAATACCCAAATAGGGTGAAAAACATGTAAATACGGCCTAAAACATGCTTTACATAGCTTGGATGGTCATTTTAGGTGATCACAATATTAAAAAAACAAGTTTCGAAAACTTCGATTTTTTGAGCTGTCGAGAGTGAAAAACTGCATAAGCAGGTTGTGTACCAATCCCTTGGGAGACCCCCCCCCCGGACCTAATACCCAAATAGGGTGAAAAACATGTAAATACAGCCTAAAACATGCTTTACATACCTTGGATGGTCATATTGTGTGGTCACAATATCAAAAAAGTATAAGTAAGTTTCGAAAACTTCGATTTTTGAGTTGTCCGGAGTGAAAAGCTGCATAAGCAGGTTGTGTACCAATCCCTTGGGACCCCCCCCCCCCCCCCCACCCAATGCCCAAATAGGGTGAAAAACACATAAATACGGCCTAAAACATGCTTTACATACCTTGGATGGTCATATTGTGTGGTCACAATATCAAAAAAATAAGTTTCAAAAACTTCGATTTTTGAGCTGCCCACGGTGAAAAACTGCATGAGCAGGTTGTGTACCGGCCCATTCACTAGGCCATTATTGGTGGAAATAGCCATTTCGCGTCTTTGGGACGGGCATTTGACCGGCCCTCGGCATAGCTACAGGCTGCAAAAAACGTCCTGTCGTATCCTAGTACGCATATATTGTCACAACATCCCCACTCACACCCCTCGGAGTGGGTACCACGGGGTCACCGAGCTCGCCAAAATCCCCAACATAGCAAAAATGGCCAAAAAGTGCATAAACTGCAACAGCGCTCGTCCCACTCCGCCCCATACAAACCCTATGGAGTCGGGACCCGGACACACTTTTTCGGCTCAAAATCGAAAAAAACCAAAAGATTCATGATTTTCGACCCAAAAAAAGGGGGGGTCATTTTTTTGGACATTTTTGACCCCCCCCCCACCCCACCCCCCTCCCTCAAAACCTCAAAAAAGTGGGTTTCAAGTGGGGGGGGGTCTAGGGGGATCCGGACCAAAAACCCATTGGGGGATGCATTTGTTGGACAAAATAATGATTTTACAAGGGGTTAAACCAACAATTCAACCCCTTGGGGTAGGGTACGCGAATAGGCCCAAAATGGCCAAAATGGGGGGGTATGTGGCGTTTTCCCCATATATACGCCTGCCTGGCTTTGATCTAACAACCTCTGCGAGGTGATTCTATTGCCTTTGGCAATGCACCTCAAAGAGGGGAGAGGGACGACCATTCTTGAGCTGCCGAGGCTGGAAAACTGCATAAGCAAGTTTTGCCCTAGACCCCTTGGGAGCCCCCCCCCCCCCCACACACAAATAGTGTGAAAAACACATAAAGAGGGGCTGAAACATGCTTTACATAGGATATTTGATCATTTTGGATGGTCAAAGTATCAAAAAAATCAGTTTCGGAAAGTTCCATTTCTGAGCTGCCGAGGCTGGAAACTGCACCAGCAAGTTATGCCCTAGACCCCTTGGGAGCCCCCCCCCCCCAACACCCAAATAGGGTGAAAAAAACACAAAGAGGGTCTAAACCATGCTTTACATAGCATATTTCATCACTGTAAGGGGTCACAATATCAAAAAAACGTTTTGCAAAATTCTATTGCCTTTGGCAAGTCCACCTCGCAGAGAATCTAACCCAAGCAATATCTCCCCCAATTAGGGTAAAAACTACATAAATAAGGGCTAAAACATGTTTTAAATATCTTGGATGGTCATTTTAGGTGATCGCAATATCAAAAACATAAGTTTCGGAAACTTCAATTTTTGAGCTGTATGGGCTGAAAAACTGCATAAGCAGGTTGTGTACCAATCCCGTTTGACCCACCACCCCCGGGACCCAATCGCAAAGAGGGTGAAAAACACATGAATACAGCATGAAACGTGCTTTACATAGCTTGGATGGTCATTTTAGTGATCAATGTATCAAAAAGTAAGTTTCGGAAACTTCGATTTTTGAGCTGGCCACGGTGAAAAGCTGCATAAGCAGGTTGTGCACCAATCCCTTGGGAGACGCCCCCCACCCAGCCATGCGCCCAATACCCAAATAGGGTGAAAAACACGTAAATACGGCCTAAAACATGCTTGACATACCTTGGATGGTCATTTTAGGTGATCACGGTATCAAAAAAATAAATTTCGGAAACTTCGATTTTTGAGTTGCCCGGGGTGAAAAGCTGCATAAGCAGTTTGTGTACCAATCCCTTGGAAGACCCCCCCACCCCGCATGCCCCATACCCAAATAAAGTGAAAAACACGCAAACCTAAAACATGCTTTACATACCTTGGATGGTCATTTTAGGTGATCGCAATATCAAAAAAGCAGTTTCGGAAACTTCGATTTTTGAGCAGTCCAAGGTGAAAAACTACATAAGCAGGTTGTGCACCGGCCCATTCACTCATGTAAGCCGGAAACAGTCATTTCGCATTTTTGGCACGGGTTTCGACCGGCCCTCGGCAGGGCTACCGACTGCAAAAAAAGTCCTTTCGTATCCTAGTAGGCATATACTGTCACAAGATCCCCACTCACACCCCTCAGAGTGGGTACCACGGGTCCACAGAGGTCGCCAAAACCGTGAACATAGCATAAATGGCTGAAAAATGCATAAACTGCACCAGCGCTCATCCACTCCGCCCCATACAAACCCCATGGAGTTGGGACCCGAGAACATTTCGGCTCAAAATCGAAAAAAACCAAAAAAGGGGGGGGTCTTTCCCCCCCCCCACCCCACACCTCCCTCAAAAGCTGAAAAAAGTGGGTTTCAAGTGGGGGGGGGGTCTATCTAGGGGGGTCCCGACCAAAAACTCATTGGGGGATGTGTTTATTGGACAAAATAATGATTTTACAAGGGGTTAAACTAACAATTCAACCCCTTGGGGTAGGGTACGCGAATAGGCCCAATAAGGCCCAAAATGGGGGGGTATGTGGTGTTTTCCCCTATTTACGCCTGCCTAGCTTTGATCTAACAACCTCTGCGAGGTGATTTTCCATTTGTGACCTATAGAGGGTGGAAAACTGCTTAAGCAGTTCGTGCACACACCAAATGCCATTGAACCACGTACAAACAGCAATTCAAACACGTAAATACGGCCTGAAACATGCTTTACATACATTGGATGGCCATATTGTGTGGTCACAATATCATAAAAACAAGTTTCGAAAACTTCGATTTTTGAGCTGTCCAAAAAGAAAAACTGCATAAGCAGGTTGTGTACCAATCCCTTGGGAAACCCCCCCCCCCGGACCTAATACCCAAATAGGGTGAAAAACATGTAAATACGGCCTAAAACATGCTTTACATACCTTGGATGATCATTTTTGGTGATCACAATATCAAAAAGACAAGTTTCGAAAACTTCGATTTTTGAGCTGCCCACGGTGAAAAGCTGCATAAGCAGGTTGTGTACCAATCCCTTGGGAAACCCCCCCCCCCGGACCTAATACCCAAATAGGGTGAAAAACATGTAAATACGGCCTAAAACATGCTTTACATACCTTGGATGATCATTTTTGGTGATCACAATATCAAAAAGACAAGTTTCGAAAACTTCGATTTTTGAGCTGCCCACGGTGAAAAGCTGCATAAGCAGGTTGTGTACCAATCCCTTGGGAGACCCCCCCCCCCCGGACCTAATACCCAAATAGGGTGGAAAACATGTGAATACGGCCTAAAACATGCTTTACATACCTTGGATGATCATATTGTGTGGTCACAATATCATAAACACAAGTTTCAAAAACTTCGATTTTTGAGCTGCCCACGGTGAAAAACTGCATAAGCAGGTTGTGTACCGGCCCATTCACTAGGCCATTATTGGTGGAAATAGCCATTTCGCGTCTTTGGGACGGGCATGGACCGGCCTTCGGCAGGGCTAGAGACTGCAAAAACCGTCCTTCCATATCCTAGTAGGCATATATTGTCACAACATCCCCACTCACACCCCTCGGAGTGGGTACCACGGGGTCACCGAGCTCGCCAAAATCCCCAACATAGCAAAATGGCCAAAAAGTGCATAAACTGCAACAGCGCTCGTCCCACTCCGCCCCATACAAACCCTATGGAGTCGGGACCCGGACACACTTTTTCGGCACAAAATCGAAAAAAACCAAAAGATTCATGATTTTCGACCCAAAAAAAGGGGGGGTCATTTTTTTTGGACATTTTTGACCCCCCCCCCCCCCACCCCACCCCCCTCCCTCAAAACCTCAAAAAAGTGGGTTTCAAGTGGGGGGGGTCTAGGGGGGTCCCGACCAAAAACTCATTGGGGGATGCATTTGTTGGACAAAATAATGATTTTACAAGGGGTTAAACTAACAATTCAACCCCTTGGGGTAGGGTACGCGAATAGGCCCAAAATGGCCAAAATGGGGGGGTATGTGGCGTTTTCCCCATATATACGCCTGCCTGGCTTTGATCTAACAACCTCTGCGAGGTGATTTTGAAGCTTTTGGGGGGCCCACGGCTTGGGCTAGGTGGGCCCAGTGGCCACTACGTGGGTCCCCATGGGTGCTCAAGTACTAATATTGTCACCAAATGATCCCCCAAACCCATCCTAGGGGCAACAAAAGGGTTTCGGAAAAACTCGAAATGTGAAAAACTTTCAAGTGTCACTAAACACCCTACGCAACAGCAATTTTGGGGCTTTCAGAGAGCCCATGGCACGGGCTACATAGGCCTAGCGGCCACTACGTGGGTCCCCATGGGTGCTCAAGTAACCGTATTGTCACCAAATGATCACCCAAACCCATCCTAGGGGCAACGGAAGGGTTTCATGAAAAATCGAATTTCAAAAAACTTTCACGTGCCACTAAACAGCCTATCCAGTGTGGAAACGGCTAAGTCCTCGGTGCCAAGGGGCCATATTGTGGGGGTACTTGGAGTTGGGACCCGGGACCCCCGCCATGGGTTAGGGGGTCCATATACAAGAAAAAAGTTCTTCGGGACCCAAGTCCAAATACACACACAGCGGCCACAATACGCAAAGAAGTTTTGACCCCCCCCCCCCAAAAAGGGGTACCCAGGTGCGGGGGGGGGGGGGGGGGACGGGGGTCAAAATCAAAAAAATCATTGGGGGATCATTTTTGGTCCTAAAATGATGATTTTACAAGGGGTTAGACGTTAGAAACCATACATTGGGGTATGCTACGCGAACAACCCCAAAAAGTGGGGTATACGACGCTCGCGCCTGCGCTTGATCTAACAACCTCTCTTCGAGGTGATTTGGAATAGAGAGCCCAAAACGAGAGGCCCATTTTCGGTACACAAAATTTTTTTCCCCTCATACCCCCCACATCCCCCGTACAAAGCCGTGTGGTGTGCTGGTCACAAAGACCACGCACACGCCACACGCCAGCCAAAGGAAATCCTTGTCAGTGGTACCATAGGCCCCTTTCAGCTCTGCAGCGACAAATGACCGTCTGCAGCGACAAATGACCGAGTTACCTGTTTACCTACTGAGACATAGCCAAGCTGACACCATGCATCTTTCACTTGAGTGTGGCCTTCGGGTACTATGACTAAGACTCCTTGACCCGGCGAAGTCCACAGCGGTAATATTGCAGCCGCCAGGCAAACCTGACAAATCAAATCAAACAATAAAGCACCTCTGAAATCTCCTGATCCTTAACCCCTCCCCTCCCATCATCCCCTCCCCCTCGCGTCGGCCGAACACTGAAGGAACGTTTGCCTGTTGTGCACGCGCGCCTGGTATCCAGTTCCGGCAACGAACCTTCAATTATTTGGGGGCATGTGTCTGTATGGGGTTTTCTGACCTAGCCTAGCACAATGGGCTTTGGGCACTTATTTTAGTGCCCAAGAGCGCAAGCAAAGATTCCAAGAGAGGTCAATATTGTCATTACAACCCCACACCACCACTTCTTCCAATCATGCATGAATGATTTGTGCTTTTGCAATTGTGAAAAGGGCACCCTAAGTTCGGTATGACAGGGGTAAAGCATTGGGGTTGGACAGTGACCGTTTGAAACCTTGCCCAGCGCGTTCACGTTCCCTCACTAGGCACAGCCACGGGGGGGGGGGCTTGTTGGGGAGCCGTAGCACTACATTAGTACATTTCTTCATTTTCGCTTTTGAAGCGCACCATCTGCACACAGCATCTTCTATTGCCTCAGCTTCTCCCAAAACCATGGCATGAGGAGTTTGTTGCTCCCAAACTGAGGCCAAATGGTGACAGCTGGGACAACGCAGCCAAGCCCTGTAGAATGGCTGTCCATTTGCACATTGTTAGGGAGAATTTGGTTGGCTCATCGCAGCTACTAAGTGTCGATCTGATGCCCAATGGTGCTTTTTCTTCTGCATGGGCCCCCTAACTAATGACTAATGACGGGGGTCTAACATTCGAATATCTCTTTGATTGACCGTTCCGAGAAGACTGTGTGGGTGACACTGCAGCTTTTACCCTATCCTGCTTTTTGTGGTGTTTTGCGGATAGGCACAGGTGAGCATTCTCCTAAGGGGGAACCCTTGCAGTGCATGCACACTGTGTGTTTTAGACAATCCCCCCTTGAAGAGCCCCAAACACACCCTTTCCGAACGCCCTCAAAATTAGGCCACCCCAGCTACCCTTGCTCAAGATAGTTGCAAGCCCTTCCCATAAGACATCATGCAAAATGGAAATGGCCATGAACGGCGTTGGTCGCCACCTTGACCAACACTTCCCATTTCTTGAGTGATTGCTGTAGCATTATTGTTTGGTGTATCCTGCAACACACGGGATGACCATCCCGGCCCCTCTCCACTGGAGCACGGGTTGCAAAGGGCGCCTGACTGAGGCCCCAATGTAGCTACATGTCCACGACGCCACATCAGCTTCCACCTTACCGGCTTCCACTACATGTCTACCGCTATTCTGAGCCATGTCGAGGGGAAATCAAGCTAGAAAGGGGAACACGCGGGGAAATGGGCAAAGAATGTGTGAAAAAGGGTGAAAATAGGTGAGAATGGGGAAACCCAAATATGCCATATCCTCAATGCGGAAGAAGCATCAAAAGGCTGTTGTCAAACAACAATCATGCCCCTAGTATCACACAGTATGGGTTTCTAGTCCGGCCAAACACCCATAGTTGCACTGCTCGCGCACTGCGCTAAGGCTGCCCACTAAAGCAAAGCAGAGAGAGGGCTTCCAATCCTTGGATACTTTTTGTCAACGACAACGCGAGCAATGGCAATGAATGATCAACCAACCGGCTATGGGAAAGCCAAGAAGATTTCTGGGGAAAGAAGAAACCAGACATCAATTTTGGCAGATTGAGGCTGGGGATAACTTCAGGGAGCACACACCCACCCTTTTGCATGAGCCTGGGCTCACACCGAGGAGTATCCTCCCCCCGTCCTCCCCAGCCCTCCCCGAATCCTCCCCCTTCCCTGTAGCCTGCCCTCTCCTCCGCGCATCCTGCAGCTAAAATATCAACCCCACACCGTGCATGTTACGCAGCATGTTACGCATTCTTTGTGACTCCCTTTAAAAGAAAATGGCCAAATCAGCAAATGTGAATCCTAGACACACCATTTTGCCCCATCTCATCAGTGTATTTGAAAAGAATTTGGGTGCTCTGTGTCAATGGATGTCGTGGAACTGGGTTGCTAGGTGTGGGATGTCATGGGTCACATAAGCTGCAGGGGGGGAGGGGGCACAATGTACAGTACCAGGACAGTGCGCAGGTGTGACCATTGCAGTGCCAGCCTCCCTTGTCAGCATCCGTCGGAATCCAGATGCATCCCCCCCATTCTTGTGTCTAGCTGCATCACTTTCTGGGGATTGCCCTTCTGATTTCTGAAATCATTCGCTGGGATGAACTTTCTCTATGTCCCGCGGCCCATCTCTGTGGGCCTTGTGTGGGGCAAGGAGCCTGGGGGCAATACCCCAAGTAGTATTGATCTCCCACTAGCAACAGAGCCCCTACATTTGAACCAACCAACGCCCTGCAAAGTTTTACGGTTTCTTCAAGGACAAGCAGATCCCGAGAACAGAACACTGTTGTAATGCAACCCCCCTTCCGATGCAAGCTCCACATTGCCGCGCATTCAAAGTTCACGAAAATGGTCCGGGCAGCCTTTTGTCTGTAGTATTCCACCACCAAAAAATATTTGCAA
Organism: Eutreptiella sp. 'Long Island Sound 2002'; assembly: GCA_964036045.1. Taxonomy (NCBI): domain Eukaryota; phylum Euglenozoa; class Euglenophyceae; order Eutreptiales; family Eutreptiaceae; genus Eutreptiella; species Eutreptiella sp. 'Long Island Sound 2002'. The sequence goes on from OZ038380.1 coordinate 173,744,494, forward strand.
AGTCTGTTTTGATTCCTGGAGCCACAACGCATTCCACTATATGAGGAGGGCAAGAGGGCACCTGAAAAAACTATCTGATGAGGGCGAACCCCTATGAAAGCAAAGAGACACCTGATCAGAGCGCGCAGATTGTATTGTTGAAGCACGGCGGCCCAGCGCCTGCACCTCCCCGACATCACCGTCTCTGATGGCCTGCTTAATCTGTGCCAACTCCTCCTGCAGCTCACGGATCAGCTGTGCCGTGGGGTCCTCGTTCACCTGTGCATGTGGTGGGGGGCTGAGACCAAATTAAGGTAAGCTAAGCCAACGTGTCGGTGAAATCTTGAGCAGACTAACCCTGTCTCACACAGCCACCGCCCAAGAGCTACTGCAACCCCCCCCCCCCCCCGAATCAGGGTAAATTTTTCACTTAATTGGGCCAATGAATCGGGGGGCATAATTTGAGGAAAAAACACTCAATCCAGGGGGCTGGAGGTGGAGAATTAGGTGGCTTGTTGTTGTGGCAGGCTTTGTTTGTGCATGAAAAACAACTATTTCAGCAGGTTGCCCACATTAAGGCAGGTGACGAGAATGCCCCCAGTAGGATTTGAACCAGCCTTCTGCACCTTAACTCCTGTTGTTGTGACCACCAGGTTATTGAGCTTCAGTACTCAATAGGGATGAATAGCCATGTACAAGCCGGAGGGTGAACATTTTTTTTTTGAAAATGAGGGAATGTGGGACACTGAGGTATCCTATCTGTCAGCTGAAGAATTCCTGCAAATAAAATGCCTTTTTCTGATGTTTAATCCAGCAACCAACTGAATCGGGCTAAAACATCGGGCTGAATTGGGGAAAGCGGGGCCCGATTTGGGGGGGCGGCGGGGGGTGGGGGGGTTGCTACTGGATTGTACCCACTCAAAAGCACGCAACTTCAAAAAGAAGTGGGAATGAATAACAGCGGTGTGAGAAACGAGATGCATCGGCCGGGCGCGAACCTACTGCATGTATGCGCTTCGGAGCGTTGTCGGGTTTCAGCACGGCTTTCAGCACAGCGTGTGGCGGTTGTGGTGGGAGGGTGGTCCACAGCGGCCGGTAGATTGGGAGTTGGGGTTTAGCTGAAAAGAACATTGAAAAAGAGAAAAGGCCAATGGTGGGAACCCCCGGGCCAACACCTGCTGATAGACATGAAAAATGTGTCTGCGGCATGCAGCACGAAATTGCAACCTGTGCCCTACACAAAAGGGTAGAAATGCTATTTTTTGTGCTGTACCCCAAATGAACCTTTTCTCTAGGTAAACCTCAGTACCAACCACAGGGGGTAAAAAAAACACTTTTTTTTGTTGCTGTAACCCCAAACACTCTTATTTTCATGTAACCTCAAGTGCCAACAAAGATGCAACCGGAGTACTCCCCCGCCCCCCTCCCCCCCGTTGTACACCCGAGTAGGCAAAAAAGCGTAACCCGCCTCGTCATGCACCGCTGATGCGGTAAAATAACATTTCACCCACGGCGAGATTTGTTGTGTAGACCTACTCCAACCGGGAATCCACCGAAGTGGAGTCACCTACACGGAGCACAGCAAGTAGCCTTTCATGGAAAGAACGAATCATGTGAATGGACGCCAAATAGCTGAGCACATGCCAACGGGTCTTTCGTGATAACAGCCGAAAGCTGCACCGCATGCTCTTCACTGAGCAGCAAAGTGCAGCAAATGCACACTCCTGTCATGCACGTATTGGTAATGCCTCAGGGTCCTGGGTCACCAGGTGTTACCCATGAGTGAGGCTTGGGATAAGCAGCGACCACACATACGATGCAAAATCTGGGGGGAAATACACAAATGCAGGGGCACGGGAGCCCACCGGAAGAAGCACCATCACAACGCAAAAGCAGTGGCCCATGTCAGGCTAACACCTGCCATGGCGGGTGTGGGGGGCTGCCGCGAAACAGTTGTGGCACACGTCGGCAGGCGTCGAGCAATGGTCATGCATCCCGGTACACATGCACACACACATGCGTGCCTGGTCGACCGACTGGTGGCGGCACCACGAACAAACAAACTGCACCGGTCAAAATTAGCCAACTCAGTGAGCCACACCACACAGCGCACACGGGCCATTGCTTACGAAACCCCCTCGTTCGGGGCCTTGGCCAGCCCCGGCCGACCCACCCCCTGACCCACATCAGAAAAATTTGCCGCAGAGAAAAAAATGAAATCTATTCAAGAGGGCTGACGTTGGACGCCAATTGAAGGTGCATTGACCTCCCACCCACCTTGGGGGAGGTTTGCCACTGAGCGAGGGCGCCTGCGTGAGCCTACAACGCCCAGAACAGGTGCACGCATGCAATCACTCAACCCAGCAGAAATCAGCAGTTGTCAGGAAATGCTTTGGTGTGTATCGTCAGGTGTCGACCAGGCGTCAGGCAAGTGTCAGAAGCGACCCGAGCCAGGACGTGTGCGGCGGGCAGTGTGGCTCTTGCTCCCACGCCAACAGCACGCACAGTCCACATTTGCACGGCAGCTTGAGTGATGATTCTTTGTGCGGTGTATTCTTGTTGTCGGTGTAAATGCTGAAGGAGGGAGGCACATTGGCATGAAGGTGATCTCGGAGGACAGTCTGGGGGATGATGGGAGAGCTTTGGATGATGGGAGAGCTTTGGATGGGGGGGGGGGGAGGCCTAATTGGTTGCAGTGAGAACGAAAGAAATGACAGAAGGCTCAGGATCGGCACAACACGGCTCTGGACATGGTCCTCTGCAGAGGACCATGTCCAGACCCGTGTTGTGCCTTGCCTTCGCCTTCTTTTCTTCCCCTGGCATGTTCATTTGGGGAAGTCATCAACTTGAAGGGATCACCAATTAAAGAAGAATTGAGGCCATTCTACGGGGGGACCGAAGAGGATTGGTTCATTGAAATGAGACGACAAGCAAATCAGAAGCAACTCCAGCAAGTTAGCACTTCATATTGGCCATGCCACACGATGGCACAAGCCATGAGCCATGAATACAGAAGGCTACCTTCACAACGTTCACAATCTGCCGGGCACGGGAGGCATAGCGCAGAGTGGACACAGTCTCGTCAAAATTAATGGCGGCGGGAGAAAGGGCAGCCAACATGGTTGTCCGGGAATTGCCCCCGAGTGAGTCAGAGAGCAGCTGAGTGAGGACAGAATCACGGTACGGCACGTGCTTGTCTCCCTTGACGAGTCCGTCGATGACACGACCTGGTCAAAAGACGAGGGTCCAAATCGGAACAGGCATTTATCAGAAGCCAAAATCTTTTTGCGGTAACCTCATGTCGTAGCTCTTCAGTCCAATTCTACCCCTCCCCCTTTCCAAGCACCGGTAAATGACCAGAAATTGACGGAACCAACGCCCAGTGTTGCTTGGACAAGGGTGTTGCTTACGCGCCACACTGTGACATGGTACATGCGGAAAGACACGGTGTACTATTCTGAAAACCAAGGGGCAAAATATGCTACCGAGGCCATCATGCCCAAATCAGCTTCGTTGACACAAAATAGGAACACCATGCATCTCGAAACGAAGGTATCAGACAGCACATACAGCACAGTAGGACCAATTGAAAAATGCGACGCCAAAATCCGCGGTGCGAAAAACGACGTAGCCAAGGACTAGTGTTCCTTGGGCATCGGTGCTGCTTGGTCAGGGGGGGGGGGGGTTGCAAAGCGTGGACACTCGATGGATTTAGCCAGATACGCGTGGATCAACACTCCAAAACCGCGAATTGCTTTTGTTTACGAAGATCATGTTCACGACAGCCAAGGCGCACGTGTTCTGTATCGTGGACACCGAATGTGGGCAGATACAACATGTCCGAACTTGGGAGTTAATATTGCAAAGAACAGGCTGCAATCCATTGACTGGGATTGATTGTACCCGAAAGAGGATGCATGACAACCGGACCAACGGTTGCCCACTGCCACCCACACGCATCAGACTTTTCAAGGATTCAAACTCTCATATGGCATCGGAACTTGTAAAACACAGTCGTCCACTTGGGAACTGCGATGAAAGTCTCCAAAACAAACAGTGGCAGACTGCGACAAAAATCAGACGTCAACCTGCTTATCCTCATTTTATGCCGGATTTATAGCTCGGCAGAATTTCACGCGAGCCTGCACCTTCGCCTCGTCCGCATCAGTAACCCTACCCCGCGCTCCCCACATGGCAACTGAGCACCTAGACAAGTGAGGGACTGATTAATGCCAATGGCTTCCTTCAACCCTTGACCTTGCACTTGGGATTTCTGCACCTTCTCACTCCCAGCCAAATCGACGAGATTGATTCGACTCTGCGAATGTGCAATGGCAACAATACATCGGAAGCATGGTGGTGGTGGGTGGGTGGGTGGAGGGGGCGACCACAAGGGTTACGAACGTGAAGGTGAGACCAAATGAGCGTCCGAAGCAATGTGTGGCAAGCCAGCCTTTAAATATGGGCCATCATCCCCACAGCCTCCTTGCCCCTCAATCCCGCCCATTGAAGGCATTGCCTATATGTGACGCCCCTGCCCCACCCTCAGTCTTTTCAACCAGTGCGCGTTTGATTGGCATTTCCGGGTCATGCCAGGCAGGCCATGGGAACCCAGCTGGACTTGTGGCCTTACGCAGCACAAAAAACAACAAACAACACAGGGGCGGTCCATTGCTGTAGCGGCACCCCACCTTGTGTCCCGGTCGCTTACTGCACAGTGGGCTACTCGCAATAATTTGCCGTTCATATGTAGGTGATTTGCATGCTTTTTTTTTTTTCAATTCATGAAGCATGTTGCAATGACTCACTGCAGATTACCATGCATAGTTGGTTTCATTGCAGTGTAGTACCTCCTGAACGACTGCATTCAAATACGTTACAAAATGAAAAACAATGATTTGCTAGGATGAAGTTACAGTATGTACTACCATCCAGTTGCTTTTCGCTGTTGCAACCCACCCAACCCCCACCTCCACCGATGGATGCCAGGACCTGTTGCAACACCTTTCCCCTCATTTTCTGTCCATTTTCACCCATCCCCCCATTTCCCCCCATTCCCACCCATTTTCCCTGGTCCCCCATTGTCCGGGAACATTGTCGGGAACCTTATTGGCCGTTCGGTTGGGAATTTCTGGTGCTTGTAAGGAATGGCGGATTTGTGGGTTAGGGCACTGTTTCGGAAAACTGAGGCCTCTCATGCCTCAGGTGGCTTCTCCACTGGGATGCTGTTGATGGCGTTCCAAAGGAGTAGATAGTTCCCAACACGACCGCAGAGTCCCTTTGCAACTGCAAGGCCGATGTCAGCTGGGTTCTGCTTCTGGCACTTCTGGCTTCTGGGAAAAAAGTCATCTGCTTGGACAGCCAGCTAGCTGATACCAAGCACATCACCAGGACAAAAAATGCAATCCACAAAATGTGGATGGACCACAATTTCACACCTGCTGTCCTTGGTGGTGTCATTTCATCGGCATAGCAACTCAAAAGAAACAAAATATTTTTGAACTGAAACATGGATGAAGATGGCCACCCCACATATAGTGAGGCGGACCCAAAAAACACTGCAGCATGGCAGAAGGTTTGGTACAAAATAATCCCTTTTGGGGTACGTGTCCTTCAGGCTGCAACATCTACCTTGGGTGCAACACATCTTCAAGAGTCAACAGAAGACACTGTGGGTTGTACATAGCCGCTGGTGACCACTTAGGATGCGTCCTTTGCAGAGCACACTTTGAATTGTAAATTGGGTCAATTCTCCATCTTATGCATCTTCTTGACACACCATGAGAAGTGTGGGGCATGCGCACCGCATGTAGGGTACCACAACCACAAAGGATGCTGCGTGCCTTGTGGAAGTACTCAACTCCCATAACCAGGCATCATCACAGCCTATACTCTGAATCAAAATTATCCTGCGGGCATGGATTCGAGCGGCATTACAATTAGCCGGAGGGCACCGCCGACATGACCCAAAAACATGTGTGTCTCTTTCTATCACTCCGTTTGACTTCAACAGGAGTGTCCCACAGGGGGCTCCACAAAATAAACTCATGTCCACATGATGATTTCGTGGGGGCACTTCTACAGGGGCCCCTGTGTAGGGTATGATGATACCTCGTCGACATCTCAATGCGTTTTCTGCCATACACTGAGAATCTGAACAAAATTCTGACTCGCAGTCCCTCAAAAACGGAGAGTCACCGCGCACTAGATCTACCAAATGTACGAACACAAGGGCATGCAATAGTGTGATGTCTCTGCATCCTGTAACATCATTTTGTCACTAAAATCAAGCATCCAACTCCAAGTGGCTGCAATTCTTACTTCAAAACCTCATGTTGAAAAAATGTCTTGCCGGTAGGGGGGGGGGGGGCAACACACATTTCAAAGCGTCTTCTGCAGATGATCAACCCCGAGAAACGCCATGCACATGAAAGGCCTCTTGCGAAACCCCATTGATGCTGCAACGTGGCTTTTGCAAAAGATCCCACGGACCCCGTCAGAACTTTTTTGCCGCCCAACCCCTGGATACGACAGCAAATTGAGCGGCAGCAGACCTCACGGTTCACGATCTTTGGCTTACCATTGATGAAGGCAACAATTTCGGTCTGGTGCATGACAATTTGCACGACGGCATGGGACCGGGAGGACACCGCATTCATGGCAGTGGCTGCCACAGACCTAAACCCACAGAAGAACGGAGTGCAAGGGGCTGGCGCAAGCCGATCCAGGTTTGGGAGGCAACGGACGCGCACGTTGGGGTGGGTGGATGTAAACGTTCGGGTGGGCGGATGCAAGAGTGCAGGACAAAGGGTGCAGCCATGTTGTAAGCTGCAGGGTGCAAGCTGTGAGGTGCACGACATCGGCTTCTGTGAAGCTGCAAGTGCAAGCTGAATAGCGGTCGATAGGAAACCGCACCGGGTTGGTCTCACCCAGCAATCGGTACTGCAATCGGTACCAGGTTGCAATGTGTGTGACTGACGGGAACGCAGAGCTATCCCGAAGACCTTTTCTGACGAAATAGCAGATCAGAAATGACCCCAACTTGAGTCGAATTCGAATGCGCTGATATGCAAACTAAAAGGGGCAGTGCGTCGATTTGGAGGTTTCGCAGGCTGGTGGACCTCCAGAGCCCGTCAGATGCATCACACTTGTACCAAACCTGATGGCCTGCATATCCAGCGCAGCTGCCAAAGATTGGGGCGGGGGACTGCGGTTGGGTGCGGACGGGGATTTGCGGGAAGAGCAAAATGTGGCGACAGGTGGAACCGAATCAACTGCTTTCCGTGACATGCTACAGCAATCCCTTCGAAGCATTCAATGGAGACGACCCATAAACGAGAACACGAGGGACCTCTGCTCAGAGCCAATTTCGAACTGCCGGTTCACAGCCTCCCAAGTCTTTACTTCCACTGACTTGAGGCCCTTCACTGTTGGACCAGTCTTAGGGTCGTAGAGCACTTTCAATTCTTCCTCTCGCGCCCTCTTCGGAGTAAGCAAATCCTGTACCTGAAAATGAAGTGCTTCACTCAAGGACTGCATGGGAACAACTGGGGGCCTAAAAAGTCCCCAGGTGCAAAGACCACACGATACGTGTTTGCAACACAACTTGTACGTCACGCCTCCAAATGCTAGGGTTTGCATTAGATTGTCCCATGGGGGGCTTGGAGTGGGCCAACTGTGGTGGTTTGGTCCGAGGTCCCTTCCCGCACCCTGTTGCAAAGGGAAATGATTGTCACTCAACAAACTACGAATATTTATTCATTCGTACAAGTAATTCAGTAGTTCAGCTCTGTCATGCGGGATCACAGCCCCCGTTGTGGTTGTCGTTGTGGTTGCCTGCGTGTCTTTGTGCCTCCTCTCCCAAGAGTTTGGTGGACCCCTACAGATGCCCACTAGACCACGCTCGCGATGTTTGTCTCGTATGCTTCATGTTCCATATCACATACGGCATTGTTTTTTCCTCCACGTGCCCTTTTTTCCCGCGAAACTCGAGTGCAACAACGCATTTGTTCCACCCTACATTGGTGCTGAGCACCTTCCCTGCGTCCCTCACACAAGACATGATGCAACCTCAATATGGTGCGCATGACACTTCTGCGGATGTGGCTTCCACTAAACTTACCATGAATGGTAAATCGCCTAGGCTTTTGCACCAATCCCCTTGACCACACCACTTCGTTGCGAAACGTGTTTTGTAGAAGACATTTGGATGGAAATCCTGAGACTTGGTAAATGCACATGCTAATGGTTCGCTACACATTCGCTGTGACCAAGGAAAGGATTATTATACTTTGCAACGTGCTTGCCTCCAATCCCCGAGCTGGCATTTTAAGGGCAGCACATAATATTTGCTCACGACTGAATTGTCTTTGGTTGAAGCTTGCTCTGACGGATCAAGAGTGCTTTGGGTCATTGAAGCAGCATGACGGATGGCCCCTTTCCTCTTCTTCTAGGACCAAAGTTTGAAAAGACATGGTGAAGACGCGCTGTACATTTGGTCGCAATGATGATGAAGAGCAGTCCACATCATCGTGAAGGTTGCACATGGTGTCCTAGCTGTGATCACCACTTTTTCCCGTGTAACTTGGCAAATCTCGACGGATTTTGGGGCTTGCTATCTTCGCAACCAAGCTTGATAAGCCCTAATTTGGGCTCCCGCCGAACCGTGTGTCCGGCAACCAAACGAAGCACCACCACGACAGTGTCCGACCCTCCAAGCCATGACCCCCCAAATGAATCCACCAACCCACCACCCACCCTTGGCCTATTTCCCCAAATCTAGTGAGGACCCACCGACGGAGGCCGAGACCGTCCCTCCATAGACACTTGCAATCACCAACGAATATTATCCCACCACAAGAGAGCGCAAGAGAAGGAGTGTGCAAATAGGTGTGGACGAAGATGAAAATGCGGCATTGGTGGCCAATGGACGACTTTTGAAGGGTGACTAAAATTTGATGTGAACCCACAAGATTTGGCTAGTAATGCACGCAAATGGTTGGGTGTGGCAATTGCCAAATTGGGGTTGAAAGCCGGACGTAGCGAGGTAGCGTGAACATCCAAATGACAAGGCGGACACTTTAGGCGGTGTCTAATGCACCCTAGCTCAGCATCTACACTTGCATTGTACAAAATGTAGATGATGTTGCAATGCAAAAATTGTGTAAATTGTCCAACAATAGAGCCGTGTGAAGCAATCAATTTCATGAGCGTGCGCACACGCATATCGGGTGGGTAGGATAGTAGGTTCGGTTCCAAAGCAACAACGAGAGCACATGGCAACAAGCCGCATTATTAACATGGGCTCACTTGGATTTTGGTGTGTTGCTCTCCGTTCCATGCATTTCAACTCCAAAGGTCGCTAGAAAAACAAAACACCTTGCTAACCGTGGGAAACGAAAGTAGTTGCTTGCAAATGAATCTTGGAAGTTCCCCCTCTTCCTCATCTTCTATTTCTTCGTGCATGCATGCCATTTGAACGAACCAATTTATTACAAATTATTGAAGTTCGGCCGAAACTCCACCCTCACCTCGTGGGCATACCTTTTCGTTGTAGATTTCTAGATAAGACAAAGTCACTTTGTATTCCACTTTTCGGTTGGCACCTTGCGTCATCGTTATGTCCTTGCACGCGTCCTCCGCTTCATGAATCCTTTCAAAAAGGGCCTCACAAAGCCGAGGAATCAACCCACGTTGCTCCTTTGGAGGGACGTAACCCATCATACTATGAGTCTTGCCGGACCTATAGAGGAAGAAAATACGAGTGGTTTCATGGCGAACAAATATCGAAGCTCGAAAAAATATATGGAGGCAATATTGTTGGCTAGACGTAGCAAGCGGATAGCGGTAGCATGTTAGCATACGAAGTTTGCCCATAGGCGAAAATGCAGCCGTTGAAGCCATCAAAGAGATTTTCAATTGCCGGCTTCCCAGCGTGCTCAAACACGTCTTCTTGCTGAGCAAATGGCACCTCGGTTTGAAGCTGTTCATTGGGAATCGACCAAAACACATGGTCAAACGCAAATTCTTGCTTGTTGTCGGGATCCGCAGGGTCACAAGACTGAATGACTCCTTGTCGTGCAGTAACAGTGCAAAAAGGGATTTGTCCTCCGTTTTCTTCAATTTCTTTTTTATTGAACGGGCGGACTCGCACCATCACCTTCACATTGTCGCTGGAGCCTTTCTTTCCCATGACCACGAAAACTCAAGGAAGGTTCTGCAGAAGAGAAAGGGCACAACCTGCAAACGCTGCCCTCCAACACACACAGACAGTGCTGACAGCGCTCCAAGATCCAAGGACAAAGACACGTTAGGACAACTCAATAAGGGCACGTGTGCGTTGGCCGCAGAGTTACTACAACTCGCCTTGAATAGACGCTTTGGTTTATATATTCTCGTCGACACTCTCCAACAACAGATCATTTTGAACGTTTTGTTAACACCTGGGGTCCCTTACATAGGGCTTGTGAGAAGGCCCCTGACAGTGTGCTGCCTCTCAGCAGTTGACTGTTGTACGTCAGAGATATGTCTGGAAAGCAATATAGCACCACATGCTTTTTGAAATGGTCCAGCCACCACGACTTGGGACAGCCGTTGACATTTCCACAACCGCAGGAAAAAGGAGCCAAATTCTTGAAACTGGAGGTAATAATCTGTAGGTTTCCACCAGTGCTGAGGGTGACTTGCAATCTGCCTTGGCTCCTGCGCCACAACACGCATTCCGTATGACTCGGATAGACAGATGCAACGGCAGCTTCACTTCCCGATTCACGTGGGTTATCGCTGCTGCATCAACCTGAGTTGCCACCACACCGCAATCCCATGTCTTTAACAACAAACAACCCCCACTTAAATTCCAAGAGGTCAGTTGCCTCAACGTTTTACAACTCCTGGATCCAGGGTGCTGATGGAAGAAGACATGGGCAGAGGCCACTTTCCATCAACAGACGTGCAGGGGCAAGATCAGGTTGATGCAGTCGATATGAGGCAAGGCAGGAGTTTTGTCCGGTGGGTGCAGAGCTGCAGAGCTTTGGTTCGGTCGACTCCAGCATTTGTGATCCAGATTGTGGATAGGCCGAATAATATTGAACTGTTAAACGCAGCCTCTTCCCCACTACCCAATAGCAATGGCATTTGTGTACACATCGTGTCAGATGGATAACCAGCACAGTTTTGCGAATGATTTCTCTCTTTTTAACCAAAAAATTTTTTTTCGTGGATGCGACAGAAATCCATTGAATGATTTTTCAATGGACTGAGATCACAGATAAGTTAGACGCGCAGGATCCCGGTGGAGGACGCGCTCACAATGGTTCTTGGTGTTATGATTGAGCAAGCGTAGCCCATATAGGAAAGTCTCATAATGTCGCAAATGGCCGGCACCAAAGTCTCGTAATGTCCCAAATGGTTTGATTTTGTCTGGGACATTATTGGACATTTTACTGTACGCCCAAAAGCCCAAAACACCCATCGAACCCGTCCTAGATACTGTGGATTCACAGTGTGTGGTGATTCTAGTGCTCACTTTTTGATGCCAAGTAGTGCCACATCATTAAAGTAGGCAAATTAACTAAGGCAGATGAGAAAGCAAAGGTATTCCAAAAATTGAGCAATAGTTCAACTGCGAGATTGGCCTCGCACACGGCGGCAGCTCGGTAGCTGGATACCTCTCTCAAAAAAAAGTTCTCAGATTGTCGCTCATTCTCCCCCCAATCACAACCACAGTCCTCGCTCAGTTGTGGCATCCTGCCATGTTGTCACGTATTACAGTCCCAGCATTTGTCTGCACAAAGGTGTTGTAGTCTTTGCTGCAAGTCCTCGGAGTCGAATAACATACCTGGTTGGGCAGCCATTGTGATCATACAGGCATTCTCAGCTTGACTGCACCGCATCTGACTTCAATTTGCGAAATTCATGTTTCGGACATTTGTACTTAAGGTAAAGGGACCAGTTAGACACCCACTGTCGCGGCGCAGGATCGCCAGGCAAATAATGTTATCAGGAGATGACGATTTATAATCAAAGAAATATTCTTTTGAACATTATAAAAATAATCGAGATCCATCTGGCGATCCCGTAAATCGCCAGATACTACCGCGGGAAATTGCGTAAATTAGCGCCGCAAAGTTACGTAAGCCCAAATGTCACCACGTAAAAGCAAAATGAATACTGCGCGAAATATACGATTCCGAGATTGATTTCCCTTTGTTTTTTTTCATTTTAGATAATGCGGTTGGGACCCACCTGCACTACCAGCGCAAACACACAGAGAAAACAGGGAGCAAAAGCGACGCTTTCAGTTCTTCTTGCAGTGGACTGTTGGTGCAGAACCAGGTTCAGAACGCGATGCAAATTTAGTCCATCGTGTCGAGCCTGGCCGGTCAGCGGATTCGTACAGGACAGATCAGGCACGAGCAACGGTTTGATGCGTGACTTTGGTGTTTCACACATGGGTTGAGCCCACAAACCTCTGCACCCCTGGTCGTACATGTTTGTCCGCTGTTAATTTCGCACGTTGCTTGTCTCAAAGTGCTGTTATTCTCCATGAGGTCGCCCTTCCGACACTGGTTTTTTTTACTATTAATTGACTACGGTTGGCAAATAGTTGACAGCAGTCAGCAGTCAAAGACAAAGGAGGGCGTTTGACATTGGGACTGACGGCACTCGGCAAGTGACTTGCTGGAGGCTTGGGTGCAACGGAGCCCACAATTACTTCTCCGGAGGGACATCTCTGTCTTCCACCTATGTGCTGCGACAAGTCTGCAACAGGGGCAGTCATTTGATTCCAAGTGGGATCCAGTCACAATTCCAAGTGTCTGAATTCCCTCGCTTCAGATGGGAATGACCATTACGGAGATCCACGACATCACGAAGATTGACAATTGGTTCCTGCAGCGCTTTTTCATGATGCACACACATGCAGTGGCCATGCAGAAAATGCAGCTCGAGCAGTTTGATTACGACTTCTTCATGGAGGCCAAGTGCCTTGGATTCTCAGGTGCCTCCATCATACAGTGCCCATACAAATCGGAACGACAAACTCATGATGCCTGGAGTGCCTTTCAGAAACCAGAAGGAAACATTCGGTTCGGTGCCCGAGAGCCACTGCTGTTTTGCCACCGTTTCTCATGCAACCCCTCTGCCAGTGCGCACCGGTCGTATCCCAGCCAGCAAATCGCACGCACCCGCTGTGCACACTGCACGCACGCATCGTACACACTGCACGCACGCATTGTACACGCTGCACGCACGTACTGTGCACACTGCACGCATGCATTGTGCACGCTGCACGCCCGCATCGTGCACAATGCACGCACGCACTAATGTAATCTGCCTTCAACAGGATGTGCCTGCCATATCTCCACCGAGGTCAACATGGGCCGTTGTTGCTCCTGAAACAATTTCTTCCTATCCCCTCTGGAACCACCGCGCCAGCCACTTTCCTTGCATACACCGTGTCGTGCTCTGTGTATGGACAGTATGAAGTGTGCACACTGCACAGGGCAGTTGGTGCAGTGCGCAAGGTGTGGTCTGCATCGGGTTGAGTGCTGTGTGCAGTGCACATCCTGCTCCGAACAGCGTGCTGGGAGCAGAGTACAGTGGGAAGCGTGCGCGTTACAATCTGTGGTGCATATGGTGCAGGGTACACGCTTCAACAGATTGTGAAGAGAAGCCTCCTTTCTGCAGGGTTGATGCTCTCCCATCCCACGTGCTTGCCACTTGCTGGCAATTGCTTGATGCCATGGGGACCGCAGACATTACAAATTAAAACGATGAGAAGTTTTGAACACGAAAAAACCAGTTCAAAATCGGGGTGGTGACTCTGCACACCCGTGACTCCGGCTACCCCCGGGTATGTCATGGGACACACTGGCAGACTTAGAATGATTGTGCTTTTAGGCGCGGTCATCAAAAGTGCAAAGCCATACACTTTCAGCCAGGTACACGCTTATGTCCATAAGCTGTCTCAGTGCTTCAAGTACCTTTACAACAGGTGTACGGGAGCATTCAGAAACTGTCACCGTGTTGCTCTGTGCAAGTGTGCTAGGGAGACAGTGCACAGGTATACAAAGCAGGAGATTACCACGTTTTCCCAAAAAAAAAAACCACTCCTTAATTTTGAAAAGCATGGTTTTACAAACGAAAATACCTTTTGCAACAAAAAAACATTGCACGGTTTTAAAAAAACAAACACCTTGCATGGTTCTACATAATGGGAGACATCCACCTTTAGCAAGAAAAAAAACAGTCCAAGGTTTTGGAAAAAAAATAAACCTTGCATGGTTTTCCAAAACAGAACAGTGCAACCTTTTGCCCGAAAAAACAAACATTGATTGGTTTTACAAAGAAATAAACGTTGCATGGTTTTACAAAAAATTAAAAGTTGTACAGTGGTATGAAATAGGAGAGTGCAACCTGGTACTTACAAATAGATTACAAAGTTTTCAAAAATAAAAAGCCTCTGCATGGTTGTACAAAACAGGGCACATCAATAGTACACGGTTGTAAGAAAACCAATAAACGTTGCATGTTTTTACAAACCATTAGTCAAACACTTTTGGTACGGAGAAAACACATCACGGGGTTTTGAGCGACGTAACTCTCTGCATGGTTTCACAAAAAGAAAAGAGAACAACCTTTTACGAGAAAGAAAAACATTACAGGGTTTGTAAAGGAAAACATGTGCCACAAGCTTTTTATGGTTTGTAGTATTTTAGGGTGTGTCCTCTTTATCCCCGGGGGTGCCCTTTTTATCCCCAGGGGGTGTCTTATTCATCCCCACCCTGCCCTGATAATCCCCAGGGTGGGGCTCAACTGGTCACCGGGGATGAACCGGTCCCTTTACCTTATATTACATTGGGAATGGTCCTAACCACGTATTTGTTGTTTTCGTTTTTTAAGGAATTTCACAATGATGGGGCTTTGTGGAAAATTTTTCTTCCGGCGCTTCCCCCCCCTCCCCCCTTGAAACTTCCAAAAATTTTCTTCGGGCGCTTCGCGCCCCCCCCCCCCCACTTGAAAGCTGGAAAATTGTACAGTCCCAAGAAAAAGTCTTGTAATGTCCCGAATGGTCCCAAACGGTGCCCATATAGGAAAGTCTCATAATGTCCCAAATGGCCGGCACCAAAGTCTCGTAATGTCCCAAATGGTTTGATTTTGTCTGGGACATTATTGGACATTTTACTGTACGCCCAAAAGCCCAAAACACCCATCGAACCCGTCCTAGATACTGTGGATTCACAGTATGTGGTGATTCTAGTGCTCACTTTTTGATGGAAAGTAGTGCCACATCATTAAAGTAGGCAAATTAACTAAGGCAGATGAGAAAGCAAAGGTATTCCAAAAATTGAGCAACAGTTCAACTGCGAGATTGGCCTCGCACACGGCGGCAGCTCGGTAGCTGGATACCTCTCGATCACAGCTGAAGCATGTTTTACGCCGTTCGATGCCACCGCATGCACCAGAGAACGCAAATGTGCCCAGTGGACACGCAGGAATTCTGCCGCAAGCGCGCCGGCAACGTATGCTACAGGCGACACAAGCAGTATCATAAAGTGGTGGTTTTGCGACTTCTCGGCCTTTTGGCTAAGATCAAGTGTAGTATCTGTTCGTATCAGCTTAATTTCTAAACACTAAAAGCCCGAAACACCCATCGAACCCGTCCTAGATACTGTGGATTCACAGTATGTGGTGATTCTAGTGCTCACTTTTTGATGGAAAGTAGTGCCACATCATTAATTAGCTAAGTCAGATGAGAAAGCAAAGGTATTCCAAAATTTGAGCAACAGCTCAACTGTGAGATCAGCCTCGCCAACGGCGGGAGCTCGGGAACTGGTAGCCTTTCGATCACAGCTCGGGAACAGGGAGCCTCTCGATCACAGCTGAAGCATGTTTTACGCCGTTCGATGCCACCGCATGCACCAGAGAACGCAAGCGTACCCAGTGGACACGCAGGAATTCTGCCGCAAGCGCCCCGGCAACGTGTGCTACAGGCGACACAAGCAGTATCATAGAGTGGTGGTTTTGCGACTCGGCGCGTTACTTAACCGTCACATGAGCAAATCCTGTTACGACCTTCATTACAATCCCAGCTTTTCGAGTTTTTTTGAGAAATTCATCTATTTAATAAAAATTTGGCGAATAAATAGTGCAAATATCTGCCACAAACATCGAAATCACTTGGAATGGATTGGCTGACCATGAGTGCTCTCGCACACCCACAACTTCTCGTTTGTCGAGCGTATCTCTACATGCCAAATCCGAAAGATTGCTATATTCCCCAAATGTCCCTCCGCAGCATGACCTGCCTCCATGCTCGCAAGGAGTCAACCTCACGATGCGCCTCATACAAGCAGTGACCATGACATTGCACTTGACACTCAAGCCAAATACCCTTAGACTACGCACGTTTAACTGTTTACTGCCACGCAAGGGTACGGTGTATGGACACTCAGAAAGACTCCTTTGTACGTTTGTCTTTCAGTCAAATGGATTTCTAATCTGTGCAGTGCTTGCCATCCGCAGAGTTGTGCTTTGAGGTGTACAAGCGTCATCTGAGGGTAGTCCCTTGACCGTAGATTTTGGGTCGTTGGTTGCGTTGGATGGATGGCGCCATTGACAACAATTCCCAAATGAGTCTTTTGGGTTTTAGGGGTGGGTAATTCACGTGGCTCAAATGGCAGCAAGCTGCTCATATTGAAATCAACGCATTTTCCACTGTGAAACAACGCATAGATCATGATGTGTGCAGCTTTGTAGGTTTTTAGGCATCATTTTGTTGGCCGTCGTTAGGGCTACCTTTTGTGAAATTGTAGGGCCCTTGCTCTGCGTGCGCCCTTGCCTGCGTGTGCGTTTGTTGGTTGTCTTGGGATCATGATGCCGTAACACAACCGCAGGTGTAATGAAATGTAACCCAATGAGAATCATGAATACATCCATAGCCCAAAGAGCGGGCCATTCTGATTTTGGGCGCAACCGTTCCGCTGTGATGGGTACTTGAAGAAAGCATCCCTGCAAAAGCGTCGCTGGCTGAGTTGGTGCATGTGGTTGCACTTCAAGCTTGTTTTGTGCATGAAGGTGCAAGGGTTGGATTGCGGTACCACAAGACACGATTGCTAAGGTTGTGTGGGCGCAATGGAAGCAACGAAATGATGTTGCTTATGCTATGACGGAAAACCCCACATTCCTTTCATCGGCCCTTGCCGATAAATGACGCCGTGGAGCTTTTGCTCCTTGCCTTTGGCATTGCGTTGCACAACCCTTTCAACAAGATTTGGTCAACTGTAAGCCTTTTTCGTCATCCATGTGTCGTGTCTCGAATACATCCCAATGATGGCATGGAGTTTGCAAAGTTGGTTTACTTTTGGGAGCGCGATGAATAGTTGCTTTTGGGGAAATTACAAGAACTTAAACTTTCGCGGCATTTCTTCAATCCGAGAAAGCCGGCTAAGGGTTGCGAGCCGCAATGTTCCAAACTCACCTCCGCCTAAGCGCCCATTGACGAACCACTTTTGGTGCCCATAATAATGTGTGAAGAAGAAAATGGCAATGCTAATTCCAATGCACCATCACGACATGAGTCACTTGGTATCCATCATGGCTTAAGAACAAGCTTGGAACCAAGGTTGCAATTCACTCAACGGACCTCCGACAATTGCAACCAAGGTCCTAGATACCGTTTTTTAGTCAAAAATGCTGCATTTGTGAACACTCGCCTTGTAACCGACGAAGAAACTTATGCACACGGAATCCCACTTCGAGTGAAAACCGCGCCAAAATATTCGAGTGCGCGCAAGTAACACTCGACCCGTTGAAAACTACCACGGTGGGGTTGAGGTTAAAGGGGATGCTTGAAGTATTAAAAAGCGTGCTCGTTGCTTGGAATTTGGGAGGCATGGGTCCCTAATACCCATGATTTCACACATGTGCATGCAACAACTCGTGTGCATGGTGGTTTCCACATCATACAGTTTCAGGCAAGTGTGCCCAAGTCATGCGTGTACCGACTGAGAGGGTATCGTAAGGCTATGGCCATTTGAGATTGGTTGTATTTGAGAGGCCCCAAAAGAGGGTATCGTAAGGCTATGGCCATTTGAGATTGGTGGTATTTGAGAGGCCCCAAAAGGGCCTCGACCAAACGGATGGTGGAAGGCGATTCCAAGTAGTCAAAGGTGCACGTTCCCGAAGCCCAACGCCGTAACCAACCACCAATTACCTCCTTTGTTAGCCGGTAAGCGGCTTCTAGGGGCTTTGGGGATAGGGCAGACTTTCTTTTGTCGTTGTCTCCATAAGTTCCAACATCTATGAATTGCCCGAGAAGACATTGAGGACGCCTGTCTCGCGTCCCCCCCGCATCCTCCCGAGAGAATTTGATATACTTAGCACGAACTTCGCTGGACATACCATGACCGCGGGTCTGATTTAAAACTACCCGAATGACGCGTGCAAAGAAGGTTTCTCCGGTGAGGATCTAAGAATCATAGCCTTGCATGCAAGCGAAGGCGACATGGATTGAAGTCTTGCAGCGCATATAGGAGACCAACGGGTCGGACCACCTGTGCCAAATGTCACAAGGGCATTGCCGCAGAGTGGAAGGAAGAACCAGGGAGGGCACACCTTGAATGGTCTACTAAGTTGCGGATTACATGCTTTTTTAAGCTATTGAGCTTCTTTTGTGCAGGTGCATTTAGATATCATATGTTTTGGATCTGCTTCCTGCAGCCTGATCCTCGCCCCTGCATGACAATGCATCTTGGGGACGTATGTCTCAGAACTCGGGGGTAGGGAGCTAGGTAGGTGGGTCAACCCAAACTCAACTTTGGCATTGACAAGGGGAACTTTCGAAATTGGAACATCGGGGGCAAGTCTCTCTCCACCCGTGACGGCGCAACAAATGACAAGCATACGTAATCGGGGACGAGGGACCCATGTGTGCGCATACGCTTGCATTGTGTTTGATGTGCAGAAAAACCGAGAATCAAGCGTTGTCGGATCACCCAAGTCCTCGGGGTGCCTTGTTTGAAGAGACGTAATCGGGGAGTATGTGTAGCCGACAATCTTCCTTTGGCAACGCCTCGCTCGCACTTTTCCTCGTTCATGCTCGGAAAAGCGCTCACTCGGGGTTTGCCCGACGTGTGCAAGAGTACGTCCGTAGAGTGAGTTGTCGATTGTTGCCACTTTGCCTTTTGATTTCCTCAACAAAGTTCACGAGCTGAAAGATTGATGGTGTACACTCAGCGCTTCATCGATACCTCGCTCAGAATCGCTACCTCGCTCAGAGTCAGTTGTGGTTGCGGTCTTGTGCATGTGCTGTGCCTTGAAGGTGCCATTCGCCTAATGACGAGAGCACGAGTGTGCACACTCGTGCCATAACGTACGAAGAGGGATTGTTTCGCACACTTGGTTGAACCATAGCCGCAAAGCCAAGCGGAAGTTGCATAAATGCATCGTCGCATGATGCACTAGGTATCGAGGCAAGCATTTGGGACGCACACTTGGCGCCCGGCATACATTCCACATAGTAATCGAAGCAAAATACGTATTTGGAAACGACAAACGTTGCCTACAACAAGTTGACTCCGCTAACGACGCAAGCCACAAGACAATGTGGATCTATAGCGTGGCGATGAACCGTAGTCCACAGTGTGGAAGCGTCGAAACCAAGTATTTGTTCATGCTCGTGAACTAGCCCTTCACTTAGCGGCCATGTGAAAGTGTAGGTTACCACAAATGGTTCCAAGCAAGCACAAAAAAAGCACAGCAACTTGGGACAAGATACATTGGAATGCGGGCACATGCATTGCATTATGCAAAGTTGACAAGGAAGGTAAGCAGGCAAACAACAGAAGATTACCAAAGCGTGTACCAAATTGGCATGAATGCACATTCTGCACCAAAGTGCATCAACGGCATAGAGGCGACCCAAAAAGCGTACAAAGATGACAACTTGTGGTTGCATGAGGGCATTAGAGCGTGGTGGCCATGGAATTTGTACCAAGGCCATCCTTTGCGGTGTGTTTTGCACTTTTGCTCACTCGCAAACTTTGTTCAACGAGTGCAAGTACATTCTACACGAACCTTGTGCGGAAAAGCGTAACGTACGAAGTCCACCAGAAGGTTTACCCGATGACGCATGTGCACATCGTGTACATGTTTCTGAGTGTCTATTTTTTTTCGGTTATGGCTGTTTGATAACGTGTTCTTTGTCGTGTGCTCTCGTCAGTTGCCCTACGATTATACGATTTATACAAGTGAAAAAAGTTTCACTAGAGGGGCAAGCAAAGCACAATCTCTTCGTACCAAAAGCGTGGCAGCGTAAGCGCGGATAAGAGTAGAGTCGTTCTTGGCCATGAGCAACTGCAGACACGCGCAAGGCAATGGTGGACCATAGCCGAAGAGATCACCCATGATCATCAATGCCACGGCACACAACAAGCGAGTCAATTTGCCACTTGTAGCCCATTGTCCATAGATGATTTGATTTGCTTGTGCTTGCTTGCAAGCCTGGAGTTCGCATGCCTCCATTGCGTTGAGAAACCACGGGCTACGATGCTCCGAGTTGTCCAAGTGATGGGATATAGTACATCAATACCAAGTAGACGACACCACATACGCCCATTGCATTTGCAAGAGACAAGATCAAACCAACGTGTCAGCGATGCCCTCTATATGTCTCAATTGTAATGCACTCAGACGCTCGTCTTCGTGCTTGCCTCCTGGCACCTCCCGCCCCCTCCGAGAACCAACTACTGCCGTGCTCTTCTACTGCTTGAAATGGAAGCAGGGCATAACATACTGGAAGTTGCCCATCTCCATGCAATAGGAGTTTTTTTTTTGCAAATTCGTTTTCCCGAGAAAAAGTTGGGGTAACCCCCATTATTTTGAGGGCTGGAGCCTTCTATGCTTGTCAAAAATGTTTCGATGGCAATGCTAAAGGGTACACTCGGACCTACTCTCAGACACGAACGTGATGGAAGAGGTCGCACTCCGTTGCAAAAGTCTTGGCAGCAACCTTGGGGCACATGCTTGTGGGGTGATCAATGGTATAACGCTCTAGCGCTTGCATCTGTATTCTTGTTCTACAGCATGATGGAGATTTCTTGAATGGGCCGCCACCGTTTGGTTGTTGACAATGGCTCGGCATACATCAAAGTGGGCTTTGCCGACTCCGACACCCCAAAATGTGTGCCCAATCTAGTATGTAAAGAAAAGCGAGGCCGAGCATGCTACATCTCCTCGCAGCTCCAAGATGCCCCGGACACATCCAATTTGGCCTACCGTCGGCCCTTTGAGAAGGGCTATTTTGTGGATCCATCAACGCAATGTGATATTTGGAAGTATGTATTTGGGGCGGAGATGGAAATGACGACGGAGGAGTTAAGAGCTACCAGCCTTCTTCTCACTGCTCCGTATTTTACCCCTCGGAAGCTCCAGAGGGAGTACAACGAATTGGTCTTTGAAACACTGGAGTTCGACGAATTTGCTTGCGTGTCACCGGCTTTCTTGTCTATGGTGTCGTACTTTTCAAGAACCCTGAAAGTGCCTCCGTCCATGTGGCCGTTTGCCCAGCATGCCTTTGGCGCTCGACACAAGCGAAAGCGGGAGGAAGAGCCAGACGACACACCCAGTACTACATCGGCGCACCCTTGCACTTGTGTGGTTGTCGACTGTGGATACTCCTTTTCCCATGTGGTGCCCTTTGTCGGGGGCAAAGTGGTGAAGGCAGCAGTGAAGCGGGTACCTATCGGGGGGAAGGTTATGATTAATCATTTGAAAGGGGTCTTGTCTTTTCGGCAGTATGATATGATGGAAGAGGACTGGCTACTGACAAACTTAGTGAACCAATTGTGCTTCGTCTCCACCGATTTCGATCACGACATCAGAATCAGTTCTGGCATGTCCCGGGTCAAAAACGACATCCGCGTTCGGTATATGTTGCCCTCCGGGCAAGCAGGGGCCTCCAACCTTGGGTACCAGCTGCCAGCTTCAGCGGTTGTCAATCCAAGAGATCAAGTGCTGTTGCTGAACAACGAGCGCTTCACCATTCCGGAGCTGCTGTTTAACCCCTCCGACGTGGGCTTCCCGAACATGGGGGTGGCGGAGGCTGTCAAAGCCAGCGTCACTTCCAGCTCGATAGATAGCAGCTTGCGGCCACTGCTTGTGAGCAATGCGTTGCTGATCGGAGGGTGCAGCATGTTCCCTGGATTCCAGGAGCGCATGCAGGCGGACTTGACAGCCCTGGCAAACGACGACTTGTGTGTCGCACAGTGCCACAGGGACGCGGACTCTTTGTTTACCCCATTTTACGGTGGCTGTGAACTGATGCAGTCCGACCTCTATTCAGCGATTTCTGTCTCTCGGAAAGAATACCATGAACAGGGCGGGGACAGCATCTGCCGCAACCGCATCTGGTACGATTTTCTTTAGCAGCCGGTTACCATGGGTGACTGTTACAGCACTGAGCAGGCTCGGCCACCTCACTGCAGGCGCGATCCTCTCTCCTAAATCCCACAAGAATTTCCCGTCGTCCAAAATGCTCGACACTGCCATTCCAACGGCTTGGGGCCGCTTGACACGTTCTAGGGACGTGGTCTCGGACACACCCCTGCGTGGCGCCTTCTTTCGGTAACCCGTCTGAAGCTTGTTGCGGTCGTGTATTCGGAGACATTGCTGCATTGTGGTGTGCACGGTTGGAGAGTAGCAAAGCACATGCTCTCTTACCCAGGCTTGGGAGTGCAAGCAACAAAGGCCCAGCCCCGCCACCTGGCAAGGCAGCACGTAAAGAACTCCCTGCATTCTACCCTGGGCCATCTCTTACTTTTTGAAAACGACGGATGGCAGCGATCTTGCACAACGCCAGACAGCCTCGTAGAGGCCACAGCATCTAGGCAATGGCACGTGGATCAGCGAAGGGGGGGGGGGCGTTGCGGTGGTGCAGCCCTGTGGCACGGGTGATGATTTCAGGCGTTGTCAAGCTTGCAGCGTTGACTCAGTTCCTGGACTTCCAAAAGAAAAGGAAACGGAATGCCGTTGGGAAGACCGCAAATGGCAGGGAAATGGGAAGGGTTCAGAATTGGAGGAGGGCCAAGGGTGCATTCAGAGCTTTGAGGGCAGGCCTCCGCTTGAATGGGGAGGCCTGCGCTTGAATGGGGGAGCCCCCCCCCCCCCCCACCTACTCACTCAGCACTCTATGGCCCCCCCTCCCGCCCAACAGTCCAACCCCAACTGCCGGCTGCAACGGTTTTGTAACCGCTTTCCTAACCGCTTTCTGAACCGCTTTCCCAACCGTAACCCAGCCGGTTTCAGAAGTGCTTGCCGCAGTGACCTCCCTCTCCTTCAAGCACAGACCTGTTCGGGGGGCAGAATTAAAAACTCTTCTGCATCAGTTGCTCCTTCTTGCGAACGCCACGCTCAGGCCACACTGCAAGCCCCCGACCCCTGGGTGTTGTTTCCGCAACTTTTGGAACCATGTCGTATTTTGCCGTTCATCAATACCCCCCCTTGTCGGACCACGATGTGTTGTTTCCGTCACATTTTGGGAGTTCGGTGTTGTTCTCGCAAGGGGGGGGGGGGATACAGGAAGAGACAGGCAGAGAGCCTTGTTGCAGACACTGAGACAGTCCAATGGTGATGTATACGGACAGATTTTTGGTCACGAACGGGCAGGCAGGCGGGCATGCGAACTGAGAAACACGCGCATGGGGGGGCCAGCGCGGGCGGATGCATGCGGATTTCCGCCCGAATGGACAGATGTGGTCACAGAAGCACGGGAAGATAGGGAGACGATGGAGGACAGAAAGCGGAGTCAACTCAGTCGAACGGAGAGCCTGGCGACTGATGATGCAAAGGCGAGTAAAGATCGACGGGCCAACGGAGGAACGGAGTTGTTTTATCGCCATAATAGCTCCGGATGCGATCACCACGCGGTAGTGGCGATGCGACCAGTTGATCGCCTCGTGGTGTGCCGCCTTC
Organism: Eutreptiella sp. 'Long Island Sound 2002'; assembly: GCA_964036045.1. Classification (NCBI taxonomy): domain Eukaryota; phylum Euglenozoa; class Euglenophyceae; order Eutreptiales; family Eutreptiaceae; genus Eutreptiella; species Eutreptiella sp. 'Long Island Sound 2002'. The sequence continues at coordinate 173,768,443 of OZ038380.1, forward strand.
ATGAACCCCCGAAGCCGCAACCGTAGGTGATGCTCTCGTCGTTTCGGGCGCCGTAGCGCAACAGGGACACTGTTCTCCAAGGCGGCGTTCCTCCAGTGCAGGAACCTGGCCCGTTGTTGGTGACAGAGGCGCCGCCTGTGCAGTTCGTTGCCCGCTGCAATGTCCCGGCACGCCCCCCCCCCCCCGGCCAATCACACAGTTAAAGATTCTCGAGAAGCTGACAGTATTACAATTGAGCTGAGTCAGGCTTGCATGAGGTCAGGATCATGCTCGTTATTTGAAAACCTGGCACCATGGCCAATCGCAAGTCCGCCGGGGCTGGGGGCTCCTCCTTCTCAAACAACATGTTGTATCGTTCATTTTCATACGCAATGTTGTTGCACACTCACACTCACCCAGAAAATCAAGGGGGGTTTGGTGTTGGCTGGGGTGATGTATCCTGGAATGGCTTCAACTAATGTGTAGCAGTGAGGGGAGGTCCCAAACGTGCATTTCAACAGAGAACCAAAGTGAAATTCGCGAGGATGAAGGCAGGGTGGGGGGTTACATGGGTGTGTCCTCCTCGTTGTGACTCTCACCCTTTTCCGGAGGGACACCCCCGTGCGCAAGAACCGCCGTGTGCAAAAACCACCCCCTGGCTCCATGGCTTTCTCCTTGATACTACTTTTCTTCCCACAGAATTGGGTCCTCATGGCTGTGGTGGATGGAGGACACCCATTCACGCGTGCAGGTCCAGTTTTGATGTGTGTTACACGACAGTACATGCAGATCTGTCCTTTGGTGCTCATTTGTGCACCTGGCGCAACACACTGGAAATTTTTTTTCATGGCCGTGCACAAGGCACTTTTTGGCTTGAAAACCCTGTCCCAGAATCACCCGCTGGTTCCACGGCAAAACATGGCTGGTTCCTGGGCACATGGGGCACAAAGAGCCGATGATTTGCTGGATGACGAGTTGCTTTCGCAGCTTTTGCTTTCCGAGTGAGATTGGGCTGGGGATTGTCAGCCTATTTGTATTGTTGTGCTGTGCAGTGTGCGTGTCAAGCCTGCAAGTAGAGGTACGGGCACAAACCCCCAAGGTACCCCCCCCCCCCAGTTGTCTAAGAGGGAGTGCAAAGTTTCGATATATGCGTTTTCATGGGCACTGTTTGTTCCCCGCTTCCAATTTCAAAGGCACCAGGTTATGGAAGTAACAAAAATTTCCCTGCAAGGCAGAAAGAAACACCAGGTATCATCCAAAGGCCTCTGGCGACCATCCACATACATTGGGGAACACCTGCCGTAGTGGTTTGCAGTGGGCCTCTTCACCGGGTAAAATCTCCAGAAACTTCAGAAAGCAGCCGCACCGTGCGCGCACCATGCAACAACACCCTCTAAGCTGCGGCCTTGTCTAAGCTACAGCTGGCGTAGGGACCGTATTAATTCCATACCGAATTTGATTGTGTACGAAATGTAGTGCAACCACATAAGACATGGTTTTGGTGACAACTCTGCCAATTGCATGGAATCATGGACACATTTGTTGTGATTGTTTGCCCACTTGAACCCACAGAGCTCTGATTTTGGGGGTGTTTGTGCATTATGTTCCCTTTCTTGGTGGTGGTGTGTCTGCCGGTAGTTGTAGGTGTCGTGCGCAAGCTACGGCCTTGTCTTCGCTGCAGCAGGTTTAGGGACCGTATTAATTCCGTCTTTTGCGTAGCTTAGACAAGGGGGGGCACACACCAGGAGGGACAAGGGCGAGCACAGCAGACAAGGAGGAGGGGCACAGCGAGGCAGGAGAGGCAACCAGAACAGCGGGAACAGGGAACCAGAATGGAGGGGATGGGAGAGCGTGCGCATGGGAGGCAGCGACAACAAAGGGGATGGCCTGGCCAGCCAGCCCTGTCGCTACCGGGTGCCAGGGCAACCCCTGCTCAGCCGGCATCAGGTGGGGGGTGTCTCCCGCAGCCCAGATGGGCTGTTTGCGCAACAGGAGCGGGAGCCCATCAGGGGCAGACCAGCCGTGAGGGGGAAAAGGACATATGGTGGACGGCCGGGACAGCGCGTGGAGGAACAGGGCACCTGGGCCTCACGCACACAGAAACACAGCGAAGCAGGCTATGAACGGCCTGTGGACAGAGGCGCGTGGACAGCAAAAACAGTCAAACGACCCGACCCCGGCAACAACCAGCACAACCTCAATACGCCAACTATTGGGCGCCGCTGACGCGCAAACGGCACACCATGCCACATTCAGCACAGCCCCAACACACTAACTACTGGGCTCCGCGAACGCGGAAACGACACCAGCAAGAGCACCGGCCCCAGCGGCCGACAGAAAGCAGCAACCCAACGCAACATGCGAAGGGAAGAACGGGTGACTGTCCAGGGCCCCGTAAAGAAACAACAACCAGATGGAATGTCACACAGGGGGGTAAGCAAATCGACCTGCAGACCAGCAGATCGGACACCGGGCAGAGTTAGCAACGACTGTAGTTGGCAGCCCGAAACCCCTTTTGCAACACCGCGGGTGGGCAGTGTTACGTGCAGGGACATGTCCATTTTGACGGATCGATTTGAGCAGATTTGGCGTGGCCGAAAAGTTGGAGGAAGGTGAGTTTGAAATTTTGGACAAAACTGTGGCGTGCATTGCCACGGGAATGCCGTCAGGGGCTGTTAGACAGAAGCTGCAAAAGTGCCATCATTTTTATGGGCAAGGGGGCCACTTTGGGCTAGGTCTCTCTACACGGTATCTCATTGCATTGTGGCGCGCCGTGCGTTGCACTTCTTGTTCCACGCACTCATCTGCAAGTAGATTAAGCAGTGATTTGATCCGGACGAGCCGCCGCTTCACCGATCCATCGATCTGAAACGGCCATCAACCTGAACCCCCGCTGAGATCCGTGGGCTGTGTCTCACACCCCCTCAGCGGCAGTGCAAAACAGTGACGTTGACACGGCGGCTCTCGCCACTTGTCACGAGACAAAGGAAAAGGCCGGGCAGTACGAAACTCAGCGTCGCCATTGCGTGACCCGCCCCCAAAGGTAGAGACGCTGCCTAACTCAGCTGCCATGCACCGAACGAACCAGACGTACCCGGCTCGAACACGGGGGGCACTGGGTAACAAACACTCAGACTGACCCGGCACGGCACGAGTGCAACAGCAGGGCAGTTCAAGCCGCACGGCTCTCAGGACAACGACAACGGTTCGCCTGACCTGGAGACCGCGCGGCTTCTCACCCCGCGCCACTGTGCCGAAGGGTTGTCACAGACATGCACGCGCCCTGATCTGCTGCAGATACCATGGACCGCCTCAACATCCGCTTGCTCGCAACGCACTTTGTGTTCGCGGTGCTGTCCATCGCAAGCTTCCTGACTCTGCTGTGGAGCATCCACCACCTCTCGCGCGACGGGTGGATGCAGGACTCGAGGTGGGGGCACATCACCCCGCAGCCCCCCTCGAACGGCATCCTGATGCTGTACGTCTGTGCGATGGTCAGCACGGTGCTGGTCGTCACCCAGAACAACCTTGTGCCCATCCACATTTGCAGGTGCGGCCCTGTGCTTTTTGCCCTCGCCCCAGGCCAGGGAGACGGGGGGCCCGGCGTGGCTGCAGGACTGCGGCTCGGGGGTGGGGCAGAGCGTGGCCAAGGCTTTGGTTGAGCCGACTGCGGGAGAACGTCTTCATGTGATGCATCCGTAGAGGGAGGCCGCCGCCCAGCCTCACACCACACGATGCCGCATCATGCAGCCCCACCCCAGCACACCTCCCACCTCATACGGCATCCTCCTTTCCATCGCGAACATCCCTTCCCCACATCGCCATCCTGCACCCCGTATCACCATCCTGCACCCCACCCTACCATCCCGCTACCCATTGGCGCCGATTGGCGCCAGGCGCAATGGCACAGGCCGAACCCTCCAGAGCAGCCAATACCTCAGAGCTCCGGAGAAGCAACAGACCTGTGCCCTCTCCTGAGCAGTTGAACCCAGCTCCTCCTTCCCATTTCAGCTCTTTGAGCAGGCCTCACACACTGCGGCATCCCCGTGGGATGCTGCGGCACAACTGCCAGCACTCGGCAAACTCTCTGTACAAGTCATGCCCCGGCATTGCCATCAAACCTCGAAGCCTTTGAGGCACTGCAGTCCTAGTGGGCACCGATATGGTCTCTACAAACGAGTGACCTCTGGCACGTGTCAGCAGCAACATGTGGCACCTCTGGGCTGGGGTGCACACGGTATTGCGCACGATGACGGGAGTGGCTGACAATAAGTGCAGTGTGTGCCCCGGTGGGGGCTCTGTTGGTGCCCGCTGGATACAAAGAAACATCGACGGTGTTTTCGAAAAGCACGCAGCAGCTGAGTTGTGTGTTGATGAGTAACAAGAGTTGGAGCAGGCGGTTTAGAGACTGTTAGCAGGACCAGAAGGGGGGTAGATGGGGCAGGATTGCTGCCAAAACGGGTGGGTGGCGAAAGTGGGTCCACTCAGAAGTCAACGGTCTACCTGGGAGGGCGTTTTTGCACGACAAAGTTGAACATCCACCCCGGATTGCTTGGGGTCTTATAAACACGCTGCGGCAATGCGGCAAATCTTGCCTTTGGGATGCATTTTTTTGCACCCCAAAAGTGTGGACTTTTAGATTCATTGGACTCTGGATGGCACGCACTTTGGAGACATGCCCGTAGGTGATCCAGTGCAGTATCACCCGCGTTGCTAAGCTTAGGGTCCATTATGGGAGGTGCGCAGCAGGGCAGCCCCATGCCTTTCCTCGCTATCTTCGCTGAGTGTTTCTGCTGCAGGCACCACAATGTTTTCTGATTTGTCTCCCGATGCCCATCCCACGAAACACAACATATTTGCAGGCAAATACAGGAAGGAACACCAGCGCTCTTGCACACACTATCCTGTTGCTTCCTCTGAGCAGTGCGGCAGTGAGTTCAAATAGTGGTGCTGCCAATATGGAACAGAGTGGGAGGGGCGGGACCAAAGGTAGTGCAGTTGCTACAGCACTGCGAACTACTTCCAGAAGAGGTGTGCCAGAGATGTCCCGTTTTGTGGTCCAGTTTGTGAGGCCCCCATTCAAGACCTACTTGAAGCCATGCCCCTGTAATTTTGTCGGGGTACCGGTGCCTCGCTCATTGGCTTCAGCCGTGCTGAGTCTACCGCTATGCTTGACTGGTCTTGCTTGATGCTGTGCAGGGCGCCAAATTGCAACACAACCGCCAACCACCACATCGATGTCCTGTGCCAATTGCTGCAAAAGATGTGTGTCATCATCCTCATCCTCATGTGGATCGTCTTTGGCGTGGAGGACAAGCCCATGCCGCAGGTCGTGCCCCCTCGCCCCTGCCTCTCTGTTGGCATCCCACCAGGCGAGGCGGACCCCTGGGCCCCAAACCAAGTGGAGGCACCGACGCTGCAGAACCCCCTGGGAACTTGGAAGTCAGCCCCTTGGCCAGCCCCAGGACTGTCCTTAGCGTCCCCCACCCAGAGGGATGTATTAGAACGGCCGTACACCGTAGGAGGAGGGGGGGTAACCCCCCCTGGACCCCCCCCCTCCCTTTCCAATGTTGGAAGCTGACAGCCAACATTTTGCTCCGGCGCCTTCGGCCCCAAGAGGATTTAAGCTTAAAAACTTTCGGCCCTCCTTCGGCGGGAACCATAGGGGGACCCTGGGAGGAGGGGGCGCTGCAGGGAACAGCGCTTGGTTGGGGCCAGGAGGGCATGTACTAGCGACCTCCCCGATGCAGAAATCAGGCTTGCATCCGTACCAATTTCAGAGAAAATCCACCGGGAAGGTTTTCTCCCTCCCGCACAGCCCGCCAAACAGGTGCCGAAAACCCAGCGGCGCCTGGGTCCCGGGTCCCCGCCAACCCCCCCCCCCCTTTCAACCCCCCCCCCTCCCCACCTCCTAGTACATCCCTGCCCCCCCCCCCCCCATCCAAACAAAAAGGCTTTGTGGGTGCACTACATTGGCACTGAGTTGAACTGAATGAGTCGGGCGTGAGGTCAGGATCGGTTCATTCAAACCCTGACATCATGGCCAAAGAGAACGCCGGACTCTGGTACACCTGGACCCTGGCCAGGGCTTTTTTTCGTGCCTCGCCTACCCTACTCCCGTGGGGGGGGGGGGGGGGGCTGCGTGCCTGCCTTTTTCAAAATGGTGGGTGCCTGTTGGGGGCTTTGAGGGGAAGGGCTGTATTTCTGGTGCCAAAGGCGCCGGAAAATTCTTTCCCTTAAATTTTCGTTTGTGTTGGTCCGTCGGTGAGTGGATGGGTGCCTCTTGAGCTGAACCCCCCCTCCCCCTCGTTGGGGGAAGGTCAAGTGCCGCGGGTGCCTGCCAAAAGTGGTGCCCCCCCTTCTCATTCTGCCCCCCCCCCCCCCCCGTTGCTACGAACAGCCTTGACCTTAGCAGTGCACCGGCTGGGCAATATCTGCTGTTGGTTACCAGCGAACCGGCGTCCGTTGACCATCAACCGCCGTCGCTTAAGCGTCGGTTGGCTGCAACCCCGCTACCCAAGACCCTATGTGGTCGGTTGTGGCGCAAAACGCGTGTGTCGCTTGGTACGGATTTTGCCGGCCTTGGCTGCAAAAGGTACCATCACACCGTGCCAAGAGATGAACAATGGGCTCCAAATGGGCTGCCAATCTCCACCTGGCTCCTGCCCTCCGGGCACCACCGGTGTCAAATTAGGCCCGGCCACCGCCACTGCCACTTTCAGGCCCAATCATCGTCACATCGCTGGCGTCGCAGGAAAAAAGTCATAGAGGTACACATGACGCCGGTCCCGCGACACCCCTCACCAACATCCCACACCCGTAATGCAAACTTTTTTTTGTGTTGTGCATGAAATTGCAGTGGCAGTATTGCAGCATGTCTTCCCCATCAGCGGCAGCAGACAAGGCTGGTGAAAATTTTACTGGTGGGGGGGGTGGTTTGGTGCCCCCGCAATTTCGGGGGGGGGGGCGCGGAAAGGGGCTTCAAGGGCCTCAATACAAATGCCTGAAATCTTGCCTCCAACGATTTCAAAGTGCTGCGGTCTCTTCTCCTCCTGCGTGGCATATGGGCTTGACTGGGTGTGCGGAAGTCTGGGCCTGCATTTCAAGTTTGGCAAGGAGCACGCGGCAATTAACGAGTGGCCCCAACAAGTGGCAAGGCAGTTTTGCTACGTGATCTGAGAAACCAATGATTTGAAGTATGCACGAAAAATATGGAAAAAAGAAAGTCGGCCCTTGGAGCCCCCTCGGGGGGAGGGGGGTTTGGCACAAGGCCTTGGTGGTTGGCTCTGTTAGCCTGTGGCGGCGCCTATTGGCCTCTCGCCTTTGAACCTTCTGCTATGATCGGGGGGAGGGGGGGGGGGGGCACTGAACTTGGATCTGTGACGTGTTTGATGACCAGGTAGTCATATAATACGCTGTTGCAATGACATGTATGTCGATGATGATGTTGCCACCCATTCCACGCATCAAAGGTCACTCTTCAAACTTTTTCGCGAAGGGCGCCTAGGGTCGCTTACAGCTCTTGACAAGCTTTTCTTCCGCTTTTGTGATCTGCACGTGCTGCATGTTGTGCTGACGTTGACTCAACCAACACCACACATGTGACAGCTTAGAGGGAAACGAACGCGCGGTGCGCGCGGTGCTATGCGCGGTGTGCGCGCGGTGCGCACGGTTTGGCGCGCGTTGTTTTATTAACCCACCATTTTTTCATTTAGTCACTGCGGGCTGTAAACACCACTCTCCCACAAGCATAAGTACAGCTTGTGGGAGGGCAGCGGGATCAAAAATTTGTGATCATCCACCTCCTTCGGCAAGGGCAGGCACACCCGGAGACCGTCGCCCCTGACGATGATGGGTGTGGAGTTGTGAGCCCAGCACCGCAGAAACCAAGGTGCTGAATCCTACTTTTCAGATTGGCTACCTTCACTCCTTTGGTTCTTTGCATTACAGCTCACATCTCTTTTTTTGCTATTCTTGTGCAATGCCCCAACATTGTGAAACGAATGCTTCATAGGATTGGGCACCCTATGGGGCACCTCACAGGAATGAGCACCCCGTGAGGTTCGAAACGCGAAACGTGTCGAAACGAATGCTCCGCAGGTTTGGGCACCCATGCGGGGCACCCTCCTCGGTGGTGGGCCGTGCCGAGGAGGTCTCTTTGAGCTCAACGCCCCCCCCCGGCAGGGGGTGTGGGCAGCTACAACCACCATTGCAATGGTGAGGAGGATGGAGTGGAGGCCTCCGTTGTTGTATGTGAACCCCTGAAGCCACCGTGTTTCTGCCACACTGAAAATCAGCCAGAAGTGCATAAAACAGCAACCCAAAAACGAGCGCGCGGTGCGCGCGCGGTGCTATGTGCGGTGCGCGCGGTGCGTTTGTTTCCCTCTTACACGTCACCATACGGGCGGGGGGGGGGGGGGGGGGCTGCTTAGCGAGAGCATCTGGTTGCATTACGCTGCATTGCTCCTGCACACTTGTCGGTGTCCCACCCTCGGGTTGTCTTCGCGTTGCACTCTTTGTAACAGAAAGGTACCTATGGTCTTTTAGGCCACTGACGAGCCATTTTCTTCCTGCGCTTTTTGTGCTGATCGCCTCTTGTGCGCACGTGCAATAGCACAGGCTTCCTCCGGGGGGGGGGGTCTGGAAACGGGGCTCCAAGCCCCCCGCCCCACCCCCAAGTAAATTTCACTGGAGCCCAATGCCGTGGGCGCATTTGGTGTCCGCCTTCGGGACTCCCCAGGCTTCGCCTTTCCCTCAGCCTGACCTGATGAGCTGGACCAGGACTGACCTACTGTCCTGTGCGGATCTGAGCTCATCAGACCCCTGCAGTTTATATGCTGCACTTCAACTCTTCCTTTTCTATGGGTTCTGCGATCGCAGGACAAGGCTTTTGTCGTAATGGGCAAGCAATTGTACTAACTGAGAGGACACCCGCAGCTCATCACACAGGCCAACACCACCCTGACCTCCCAAGTAGCAGCTACACCGTATCTTTTTGCACATTTGCGAATTTCTCAACACATGGGGGGGTATCAGCCGCCACAGAATGAGCGAACGAATGAATACCAGTGTTGCGGCTGGTCTTCTTGTAACGGGTTATGCGATTTGAGCTTTGGGGGGGGGGGGCAGGGGGGGCACAGAGTGAACAGTGCAAATATTGGGACACTTACAACGCACTCCAGAGGCCTCCAAGGGACAACAGTTTGAAGGCCTATGAACGGAGACCATTCGGCCCAGCTGGGGTCTGCACGGCTCGCGCACGGTGCCCGCATGGTCAGGGCGTTTTGTCCCGTACCACTGTTGTCTCTGAGGATCACCACCAATCAACAAAGGGATAGATTTTAGTCGTGCCCCCCAAAACTCGAAAGCATCCCGCCCCTCGCCCCCCCCCCCCCCCGAGCCCTCCCAAAAGCGGCCAGCTCGGTTGACAGCCGTTGCAGAGCTTTTCCCCAGAGGTAATCTGCGCAAAGAAACCCAGCTTCAACCCAAAACATGGTAAAAAAAGAAACTCTCCAACAGTAGCAACCCCCACCCCAGCAAAAACGTACCAAATGTACGAAAAAGCCCCACAAGGGCTTTGTTTGAAAAAAAACGAACCGTTTTTTTGGTATGCTCCCGTGGACAACAGGAATATGGTCTTCGCCATTAGGGAGGCAGCAGTTAACGCATCTGATACCATGCGTGTAACGCTGGCCAAACAAATGATCATTCCGTTGCTCAGCGACGGTGAAAACTGCAGCCTACAGCCGCGTCGTATCGCGGTCATCCAACAGTGCTCGTTTCCCCTGCAGTCTTCACTCCGCTTCCTTCGGGCAGGGCCGGTCCGAAATTGAACACAAAGCTTTTGCCAAAATAAAACCAAGTCCTTGTTTGAGGCTCAGCGCACGTCACGAGCAATCAATAAGCAACAAACGGCTGAACTCCGGTGGTCCGGGACTTTCTCAATTCTCCAAAGGCCGCGAAGCGACGCGACCCAAAGGGCACGAAGACGGGGTGGCGGGGAGGACGCAAGGGAGTGCGTCCGTGTGGATGGGGCTCCGTGGGGAAGGCAACGAGTCGGCAAATTGTTGTGGGCCGCAGGTCTTGACAGACCCGTGCCCTTTTGGGCCAAAACGGTGCGCGACCAGTCAAAGCTCCGCAGCGAGGCAAGGCTCAGCCCGCAGGCCCACAGGCCCACAGGCTATGCCAGGGACCCCGGGCGGTGCTTTTGACAATGAGACCGTCGTTGGTTTTCGCGAAGGACCGCCCCGTAAGGATCGCACTCTGGGCCGGCGTTAACTGCTGGCGGTTGACCGTCAACTGCCGGCGGTTGACCGTCAACTGTCGGCGTTCAATGGCCACTTTTCTGTCCATTCAGTACCGACTGTGGAGGCTTCCCATAAGAGGGCACTCTTGCCATGGTGCGTGCGCGCGCTATGCGCACGGGGCAAACTTTGGGTACATCTGGGGACCCTCTTGGTGATAATTGCAACCATCAACAGGCCTCTCGGAAAGAACCAAAACTACCCAGAAGCCCCTGGGGCTTATTGGCAACCATAAAAAAAACGTAGGAAGACAGGCTTTGTGCCTGCAACTCAGCTTTTCCAGGGTTCTATGGGGTGTTTGGGGGGGGGGTGCATCTTGGAATGGGTGTTTAGCCACTAATCGTTGCCACGGGGCGCGCGCGGTGCATTAACCCCCACACAGCAGATGCCAGGGGGCTGGCCAAGGGGCTGGCCAAGGTGGCGGTGTCAAACGATGAGCCCCTCGCGGTGCGAGGCCACGGTAGCCCTTAGCCGTTGCGTCATCATGCGTCTCGCATCGTGCCCCCACTCTGCCCAGTCTGGCCGGTACTGGATCAGTGCGGTGACCATCATCATTCTGCTGCTGCTGCTGGTCCGAATGGTCATGTTCATGGTCAATGACAGCCAAGTCTGGAGCAATTACATGGTGTACCGTGCGAGCTGCGTGGCCAGGGAGCGGCGGTACCAGTCCTGGCTGGGCAACTTGGCGCTCTGCTGTATCGCGCTGGGCCTCGCTGTCCACTTCTTCCTCCTGCAACAACTTGAACATATTTCTTGGCTCATGGTCTGTCTGCTCCCTCTCAGCCTCGTCTTCATCCCGCTCTGCCATGGCCCTTGCCCTCACCCGTGCAGCTTGTACGATACCACGGGTTGAAGGCGCAGAAGGAGCGACGCAGGAACCGTGGGTCTAGGCTGCCCCCCCCCCCCCTTTCCCTTTTCTCTGTTTCAGACACAGTGTGTGTCTTGAGGTCTAACCAGGTTTGGCATAGAGAATAAAGATGCACTTATGCCTGACTGTGGAGTGCATTACCTCTGGTTTGCATTTGTCTGTTTTTTAATTAGGTCACCCCCCCCCCCTTTTCCCTTTTTCCCCACTGAATGGTGGGCTGATGGGGAAGGGTAGGTGGGGGGAATCCGTGGCCAGCCCCTGATCAAGAGCAAGATGGCAACTTGGCTGTAGTGTAGATCGGTACGGAGGACTGGATGAGGGTTTAAGGTGGTGGGGTTGCCATGGTGTTCCCGGTTCCCAAGAAGATGTGGTTCCATGGCCATGAATGGATCAGGGTCCCCAAGGCGGGAAGGAGGCATGGCTGCACAGCATGGGGTCCCGAGTGTGGGCAGGAGACGTGGTTACATATCCTCTAACACAAAAGCTATTGAGAGTGGGGAGGAGCTGTGCCTACTTAACCCCAGCTTTGCTGGGGTCTCCTAAGCTGGGAGGGAACGTGGCCACGTAACTTTTGCTTCATTGGGGTCCCCAGAGTGGGTACCCCCCCCCCCCCTGCTCAAATTCTCCCCTTGGACCATTGTTCAGCCGACTGGAGATCGCTGGCCTTGGATTTGGTAGTGCCAACTTCAGCGCCCTTAAGATGCCTCCCAGTCCTTCTCCTGTTTCCCCCCGGGTGGCGTAAGAAGGTGAGAGGATGGTTGTCAGGAGTTGTAGAGGGTTCTCCGGGTCTGCGCTGGGGAGTAAAGGATTGGGGAGGTCTATGGAGGAGTCGGGACGCGCTCTCTGTGTACAGCTGATCACGCCGTTGGTGGTGGTGACTGTGATCTACTCGGTGCTGGCCTTGGCCGTGGCCATCTCCGTGGTCATACTTGTGTGCCCTCGCGGTCGTTTCCGGAGCCCCAAGATGAGGTACAGACACGCCGTTGGCCATTTGGGTTTGCGAGGGCCCGCACGTTTGCAGGACCAGATAGAGGAGGGGGGTAGTGTGGTCGTGGGAACGAAGTCAATTGGAGCATTGCCGGCGCCGGCACGGGAGGGACGCCAAGGCGCTGAAGCGGCGGCTGTGAGCAGAGGGACAACCCGCTCTCCCCCACCGCCTTTTCTCCCGGGAACCCGAACCAGTGCATAGGCCCGGCACACTTACGGAGCTGTTATGGCAACCCCCCCCTCCGCCCATCTTCAATGGGTGTTTGGACAGTCGGCAACGAAGGCCGTGCAGTAGCAGCCGCGGCTGGAGTCTAATGCGGACCTGGTTGCAACGACGTCTGAGGGCAAGGCAGTGCACCGCTCGTTGCGGTGGCATTGCGCAGCAGAGTACAGGAACTCAGCCCTGCAGTGCCACACAGAGACTCCCAGCGGTTTGGAGCAGTCTGAAGCCCCCCACAGCCGTTCGGACGACACAGAACCCCTCAGCGATCCTCTGCGATCACTGGCTCACAGTACACAGCCCAGAGCACGTGGCAGTCACAGACGAAGATGCTAGCGGTATACTGCGGTGCACGTGCCGCTACAACCTCATGCCTGGGGGCAGCCCCTGTGGCGAAGGCATCAGTCGTGATCCCTCGTTTTGTTCTCCGTGGTGCGGTTGTCCATGACCCCCCTCCAAGCATGACAGGGAATGGTAGCCCTGCGCTTGGATAACAACTCATTCCACCCGAACCGCTGTCGTCCGCCCCTGACGGCCCACCAACCATTTTCGGAACCGCCAACCTCCCCCTTAACCGCTGTTCCGACCACCAGTACACCCTCTGGCAGCCGCTTTTCAAACCTCCCCTGCAGCCTTCTGCCCCTGTATGTCCAATCTGTTTGTGCATGCGACTGCCGTTGCTGCTGTTGCTGCCTACGCTGTGCAAAGCTCATGCTGGTCCTTAGGAATGGGTAGAACAGACGTGGCAGAGTGCAGCCTCCCGATAGCAAATGGTGTCACGTCTCCAGCTGAGAGGGTTACCAAGACCCCCCCCCCCCTCTGTGCCACGCCCGCCAGACTGCAAGCACAAGTGGGGGGGGGGGATATTTCGGGGTGGGCAGAACTAAGGACGATGGCGCGGCCACCGTGCAGCGTAAATCACCCAGGACACCACGCAGGCGCACACGCCACCCGTGTCAACCATAACGGAGCGCACGCCACCCGCGAAGCGCACGCCACCCGTGACCATCAAGGAGCGCGCCATGCGCGCACGCGACCCACGGAGTGGTGGAGCGCAGGGGGTGGACGGCCGGTACAACATGCGGAGGAGGGGGGCACCTGGGCCTCACGCACACGGAAACACGGTGAGGCAGGTGGTGGACGACCGCAGAGCGGTGGTGCGTGGGCAGCGAAAACCGTCAAACGACCCCCGCAACAACCAGCACAGCCCCGGTACACCAACGACTGGGCTCCGCGAACGCGGAAACGACACCAGCAGGAGCACCGGCCGCAGCAGCTGACAAAACGCAGCGACCGGACGCAGCATGCGGCCCGGGGGGGGGGGGCGGCCCGGCCCGGTCCTTGTATGCGACACCCCCCAGCCCCCCCCCCTCCGAGTTTTGACAGATAGCTGGGGGGGGTGTCGCATCAGGACCAGTTGTAGTCGCCCCCCCCGGGGCATGCGGAGGGAAGAACGGGTGACTGTCCAGGGCCCCGTAAAGAAACAGCGACCCGACGGAATGTCACACACAGGAGGGCGTTCCGGTAGGAAGGATGAGAGTCTTGAATGATGTGTCCGACGTTCTGTACTGCAAATTTTGATGTGTCGTTTGAATGAAACCCCCATGAACTGTCACGCGGGGTACCTCTTCTGTCGCAGCGAAAGGCGCCTATGGCAATGTCACTGAGGAGCTTCTTGTTCTGACTTTGTTGCTCTGCGGCCTTGTGCCTTGCAGCGTACAGGCTCGCATTCAACATCTGCATCCCACAGCGGTGGTGGTGGTGGGGGGGCAGCCCCCCCCCCCCCCCCATTCAAGCGCAGACCCACGCCGCAGGCGTCAGGGTCCAAAACTGCCCACCATGGCCATGGGACTCGGAGGTTTGCTGCCCAAGTTTTGGGAAACGGCCTGAAAAGCGGAGGCCACCCCCATCCCCTTGTCAGGCCAGACGGCGTTTGTGGAGCATCCGCTGTGCACCGACGTGTGGCTTGCACTGGCCCACGCTGTTTACGTCCCCGCCTCGCCACTGCACCGGACTACACACGGGATGTGTGGCGTGTGCACCACCCCTCTAGGCCACGCAGTCCTGCCTCTATGGACTTGATTGTGGCTGCGGTTTTCCTGGCAGATGAGGCAGGGCGTTCCTTTATCACTCCGTCTTTTCTTTTTCCTTTGCGCAAAGGAGCGCCTTTAGAAAGCGCCCAAAACAACCGCTCAACCGCCGTCGGTTACACTCCAACCGCTGTCAGCCACCGCCCAACCGCCGTTGGTCACCGCCCGAATATGACTGAGTTTATGGTCATCCACTTCCCTTGTTTTTTTGTTTGAAACAGGGAGAGGGTATGTGGCGCGGGGCAATGCCTGTTCACAGCCCTGCACTCTGCCTCAACATCGACGCCTGCTGTCGTTCCTGCCTCCAAGCCCGAGGCTTTCCGCACCGCTGCCCCTTCGCACCTGCACTTGCTCAGGGGCCTGCGGATCTGCAATGCGCTCGTGCACGCCATCACGTACATCTGCGGCGGGGGCTTCATCCTCCAGTGCGCGCGGGTGAAGGACGGGAACATGAGGGGGCTGGAGGACACGGTGGGGCTGCTCATCCCCTTCACCTGCTTCTCGGCCGGCAGCACGCTGCTGCACATCAAGTCCGCCATGCAGATCTGTTTGCAGTACAACACAGGTGCACCGCATGGCCCTGGGCAGGGGGTGCATTAGAAGGGAAGGGGCCTCGGAGGCGGCCCCCGGAGCCGCTGAACAGGCGGTTGGAGGAGGATGCCAAAGCAGTTGGGGGCGGTTACTGTCGGTTACAAATGCGATTGAAGCCGGCACTTGGCGTCAGAGGGACAGTGGCTGGGCATAGGCTGGGCCCCCTGGAGGGGGGGGGGGGGCGCGGAATGTCACACGGGGGGGGGGTACCTCCCCCCTCTCCAAAGTGTCCCTGGTCACGCAGGGGCAGGGGCAGAGGCAGGGGACAGGGGCACGGGCAGGGGCAGTGGGGGTGGCATGGGCAGGGGCGCCGCCCCCGTCGTCTCTTGCAGTTGTGGAGCGCATTCCGGAGCAGTGGCCCACGCCGCCGCCCGCGGCCAGTCAGCCGCCGACGCGGCGGCCCATGCAGCCGCCCACGCCGCGGGCCCCGGTGGACACCCCCGCGGGGGACGACGACGTGTCCAGCCACGGCAACGACACCGAAGCGCAGGGGGAGGTGTGTTGCCGGGCCCCGGCCGAGGCCCTGGGGCCCGGCAAGGGCCCTCGGGGGAGCGCGCGCGCGGGCGTCGGAAGAGGGACGGCCACGGGCCGTGGGGGAGCGGCAGCGGGTGCGCACTCCGAAGGATGTCCACAGTTTTGGTTGAGGACTGCCCCCCGGGGGCTGCTCTGTTCACCGTGAAACTGCCGCCGGGTCCCCGACAACCGCTGTCAGTTACCCTCCAACCGCCGTTGGTTACCCTCCAACTGCGCACAGACTCCGGTCGATCGAGAGGTCAGACACGTAACATCTGCACGGAGGGCCCCGGGTCCGGATCAGAAGACTGCTGAGTGGCCGGTCGCCTCTATCCCGGGGTTTGGGTGGGGGGGGTCTGAGGCCACACAACACTTTTGTGTACCTGAAATCGCCCTCCATTCTCTCGCCCCTTTAATGAGTTTCATTTTCCCCCGAGGCAAAACTTTCTGATCTGGTGGGGGGAGGGGCAGAGTTTTGCTCAACAACTCAGCATCTCCTTTGGGGGGGGGGGGGCTCGTCCCCAGTTTTGGAGTTCCAAAACTGGATAGCCCCCGGAAGCGCCATGTCTGCCACGCGGATAGTCGCCACCTCCCCGACTCGCAGGAAGCAAACCCAGGCAAGGGTTGCAAGAGCCCCGAGGAGGGGCCCACATGAGGATGACCAGCCCGGCCGGGGGAAGGTACGGCTGGGGCCCCCCTCTTTAAGTGATTGGGCAAAATTTTCTCTGTGCCTTCGGCCAATCAAAATTTTTTCTGGCGCTTTTGGCGCAAGTCAGTTTACGCCAAACCATTTGTTCGGCGCCTTTGGCGCCTCTAGCAACTCAGGGTCTCCCGAGGGGGGGGCTTCCCCACCACAGCCCCCCCCCCCCCTTTAAGAAAAACACTGCGGGGGGGGGGGGGGGCAAATCCCAGGAAGGCCAGAATACCCCCCGCCCCCTCCGTATCACTGAGCAATCCCCCGGTCCGGATCCCATGATTTGAAGGCGCCTCGATTGGGCGCACGGCAGCAAAGCCACGGCCTCCGACCGCTCTGAAAGACCCCCACGGACGAGAGCACGCCACTTGGCGTTGCACACCGACGGTCAAGGGCACGCCGTGTCAGGTGCTCGCGTGCCGGCGCGGGGCCCTCAGGACCAGGACTCCTGCCTCACCCCCCGTCCGTTGCTGTCCAACCGCCTTCGGGCCACCCTCCGCCCGCCGTCTGCCACCGCCGAACCGCCGCCGGTGACCGCCCGAATGGAAGTGAGCGTATGGCCACCCCCCCTCCGGGTCGTCCCGGTCTCCGTTTGGGCCACATCATTCTGATCGGCGGGCGCGGGGGGGGAGTGGCCGTGGAGATCCGCGGAGGTGTTGGTCGGGGGTGTGTATCTGTAGTACGGGCCTGTGGTGCGGGTCTGAAGTGTGTCCAAAATGACAGCCGCCCGCTCCCTCACGGCGTGACCAGACGTGGGGGCGGGAGGTCCTGCGCCCCGCCCACCAGGTTTGCAGGGGGTCTCGCTGCAGGCAACCCGGAAGTATGACATTTTGTTGGGCAATGGTGTTGTCCCCCCCCCCCCCCGGCACGGGCAACAGCCCCGTCTCCGGGACGGTCGACCCCCGGAGTAGTCAAACAGGACACGTCGTCCAGGGGCTCCGTTGACACAACCAAAACACGTTCGGGCCCACAGAGGGTCAGGATGAGCAGTGGCGAGAGGCCGATAGGCACTGCTAAAGGCAAACAATCAGATGCCGAGGCCTTGTGCCAACCCCCCCCCCCCCTGCAGACCAAATTGGCCATCGTGGGAAGAAACGAAATTTACCATCGGGAAAATCTTGTCGGGCCATTTTTGGTACACAAAAAATTTTGGGTCGCAGACGCCCCCCCCCCCCCCTTCTAATTCAGGCCCGGCTGCAGGTTCCTCCGTGCTAACCGGCACCTCGCCCGGGCGGTTTTGCCTCCGGGAGCGCCCTGCCCCAGCCCCCCATCCTCCGCCCGTCAGGACGCGTGCGTGCTGTGCTGCACCCGGGCGATCAACGCGGCCTTCATCCCGTGCGGCCACGTGGCGACCTGCACCAAGTGCGCCAAGAAGCTGCTGGCCGACTCCAGCCCCTGCCCCTTCTGCCGCGGGGCCATCCGCAGCGTCATCCACCTCTACTTCGCGGGCAACTCCCGCAGCACCAACGACCTGAGCGTGCTGTGCACGCCCCGGTGCCGCGGCACGCAGGCCGAGGCCACGAGCATGCACCCGATGAGCGCGCGCTCGGCGGTCAGCCGGGTGGACGTCTACCGCGCCGACCCCGCGGTATGCGGATTGGCAGGAGCGCCGGGTCGGGGCTTGGGGTTCGTGCAGGGATGTATTAGAACGGCCGTACACCGAAGGAGGAGGGGGGGGTACCCCCCCCTCCCCCCTGGACCCACCCTAGAACCCCCCCCCCCCCTTCGGTGCCAAGAGGATTAAGGCTGAAAAAATTTCGGCCTGCCGTTGGCGGGCACCAGAGGGGGACCCAAGGAGGAGGGGTGTCCCAGCCAAACCCCCTTCCCCCCTTCAGAACCCCCCCTTCCCCCCCCTCCCCCCTTCAGAACCCCCCCTTCCCCCCCCCTCCCCCCTTCAGAACCCCCCCTCCCCCCCCCCCCTTCAGAACCCCCCCTTCCCCCCCTCCCCCCCCCCTTCTAATACATCCCTGGGTCCGCGGGGCTGGAGGCCGTTGCTATCTGGGACATGCCTCCTCTCGTGCCTCTGCGGAGGGCATAGTGGCCCCCTCGCTCTGGCGGAACGCCGCCCACGACGGCCTCCGGGCGCACTTCACGGAGGTTGTGGTGCGGAGCGGGTTGCGGCAGTGGACGGCAGAGGCGGCCGCATGCCCTCCGTATGTGGGTACATGGTGCACACTCGCACACCCCCGTGTGTGTGGAGATGCATGGCACGCACCCACGCACCGAGAGGAGAGCCTCCGCCGTGATGCTGTGCCGGGCAGGCCCGAGGGGCGTCACCCTGCCGACGACGCGCAGACGTCGGTGAGGGGCCGGCAGGCACCATGGGGCTGGCGAGCGGGTGCGCCCTACAGGGGGACCGCATCTCCTCCTCTCCCCCTACCCTGTGTGCGTAGAGGCATGGTACACACCCACGTACCGGGGGGCCTCACGCACACAGAAACACAGCGAGGCAGGCTATGGACGGCCTGTGGACAGAGGCGCGTGTGGACAGCAAAAACAGTCAAACGACCCCGGCAACAACCAGCACATCCTCAATACGCCAACTATTGGGCGCTGCTGACGCGCAAACGGCACACTCGCCACATTCAGCACAGCCCCAGCACACCAACTACTGGGCTCCGCGAACGCGGAAACGACACCAGCAAGAGCACTGGCTGCAGCTGCTGACAGAACACAGCGACCCGACGCAGCATGCGACATGCGAAGGGAAGAACGGGTGACTGTCCAGGGCCCCGTAAAGGAACAACAACCCGACGGAATGTCACAAAGGGGGATTATGCAAACTGGAATTTCTACCATTCAAATTCTGTACGAAATTTTTGTACGCAATTTCTTCGGTGTTTTTGAAGGATTTGTGTAGGTATACGTTGGGCATTGCAATTGCTGACTGTTTCTCATGAGCAATTGTTGGGACCCAAACATAATTTGTTCGCTCAATTTTAAGAAGTGGCGCAGATTTTGTCGCACCAGAATTTGTAGATTCATATTTTCCCCCGCACGGAATTCCCCCCCCCCCCCCTGTACTCTGTGTGTGTAGATCTGCATTGCTTTCCAGTGGTGTCCACCCACTTACCCTGTGTACGTGGGTGCAGGGTGCACACACACGGAGGATCCAGCTTCATCAATATCGAAGACAGGAATCGATCCGCCATGAGGACAAACACCGGGCCAACTACGCCCCCCCCCCCCCCCGCCATGGGCAGAAGGTGCATTCTGGATTCCCACCCAGGGGCAGGGGGATGCCCGTAGCAGTGCGGATGCCCGCAGTAGTACGGAGGCCGGCTTGTCATAGCAGAAGGTTCAAGGGCGACAGGCCAATAGGCGCCGCCACAGGCTAACAGAGCCAACCACCAAAGGCCTTGTGCCAACCCCCCCCCACCCCCCGAGTCGGTCAGGGGCCCAACGAGTCGACAAAATTCGGCGAAGTTGCCAAAAACCAAAATTTTGGGTGCAGCACTGATGTGAGGAGTGCCATGCAAACTGGAATGATACCTGCACAGCCAACGCCGCATCATAGGCCTTATGTTGTGCCAGCCTCCAAAGTTTTGCTCCCGCCCTCCAAGTCGGGTAAAACGCGCCGCCGA
>OZ038380.1:173793272-173895356 GCA_964036045.1 Eutreptiella sp. 'Long Island Sound 2002'
CCACCGAACTCACCAACTCACCCAAACGAGGGGTTTGAATGGTGGGAAAATGGGGGAACTGGATCCCCGCCCCTCGACTTTCTGGCCAAGACAGTCGTGACTCTGCCGGCTGCTGATCTGCGCTGAACCCCCCCCCCCCAAAGTGGACGCCCCCCCCCCCCCCCAAGTGGGACGGGGGGGGTCGCTTGTTGGCCCTCAGCATTTTGTGCTTCCAACCAGTGGAGCTTTGGGTAGGATTGGCCCGTGGGAGGATTATCGCAGGGGATACCACAGAGTGGGCGGGGGTTTCGGAGGTTCTGGGTGGATGGGTGTCCAACCCCCCCCCCCCCCCCCTCCCTCCTTGGGGCTTGGACATTTTGGGGGTGGGTGGGTTGGCGCCGAAGGCTCCAGAAGAAGACGAAGAAGAAGAAGAAGATCGGAGCTTGTCAACCGTTGGGGGAGGGTTGGTGAAGATGGGAGGTTGGAAACGGTTAGCGGAGGGTTGAAGATGGGGGGCTGGAAACGGTTTGGCAGGGGGGTCCAAAAGGAACTGAATTTTTTGTTTGGTAAGGACCGCCCTTAGGGACCGCCCCAAGGGACCATCAACCGCCAACCACCAACCGCCACCAACTATCAATCCCCAACCACCAACCGCCACCGACCGCCACCAACCGCCACCAACTGCCACCAACCGCCAGTCGCCAACTGCCAGTCGCCAACAGCCCACCGCCAACACATGGTGTGCCTGCGGGCTTTTTTGGGAAAACTGTGTAACGGAACTTTTTTTCTTTTTCTTTTTTCCATTAAGGACCGCCCTGCAGTTTGGGGAGGGTTGGTGGATATTGGAGGTGGGAAACGGTTGAGGGAGGGGTGAAGACCGGATTGGAAACGGCTGGGGGAAGGCTGGTGAAGATTGCAGGTTGTCAACCGTTGGGGGAGGGTTGGTGAAGATGGGAGGTTGGAAACGGTTTGGCAGGGGAGTTGAAGATGGGGGATTGGAAACGGTTGGGGGAGGGCTGGTGAAGATTGCAGGTTGTCAACCGTTGGGGGAGGGTTGGTGAAGATTGGGGTTTGGAAACATTTGGGGGAGGGTTGAAGATGGGGGATTGGAAACGGTTGGGGGAGGGCTGATGAAGATCGGCGGTTGGAAACGGTTGGGGGAGGGCTGGTGAAGGGATTGGTGTCCTCCTGCGTTGCTCTTGCATTTGTCCGGTGGGGTCTGGGTGTTGTGAGGGCCGGGATTGACCCAGTGCTCGTCTCGTTCACAGAATTCGGTGTATGACGAAGAGCAGCGCAGAGGCGTTGGGAGTACGGAGGTGCTTGTCCGCTGCCCGTTCTCATTGCCTTTTCTGTGATGGGCCGCACCCAGACTTCCCGCGCAGCAGACCAGCCCAGGCGTGCGCCCCGAGGTCCACTTAACAACAACTCAGCACCAGCCGGGGTAGGGGCAGGGGTGGGGGTTCCAGACCACCCACCCACCCCCCTCAGACCCCCCCCCCCCGCCCTCTTAAGTGGTCAAAGTTGGCACGTACCGGAGGCCGAGAGAGATACATCTCTTCAGCAGTCAGTGGTGAGCCTTTTCCGATTGGATGCATCGTGCGTGGTTGGATATTGGGTAGGTACCGTGGACGAGGCGTTGAGTGGGTGCCTGCCTCCGTGGCGACCCCCCCCCCCCGGGTAGGGGTAGGACAAAAGCAGTGCCTGCCATGAAAAATTGCCTGCCGCCTCCAAGATTTCACCCCCCAAGCCCCTCCCCCCGAATCACAAAAAAGGCTTGGCTAGGTTCAGGGCCCTGGGTCTTCGGGTGGCCATGCTGGTAGACTCACAATGACTGGTATCAGAATAGCTGGTGATCCCGCATGAGTACTGTTTCATCTGATCCATGTCGGGTCCCTCCTTCACATGAGCACCACCGAGCCGACCCTCCGCAGAACAAGGCGGATGCCCTCCTTGATATGAGACGTTTCGCAAAGCACAGCAGGGCGGATGTGGGAACAGCCCCCCCCCCCCCCGCCGGTAGGAAACAGTCCTGCTGACCCCCGGGGGCATTGCGCGAGGCCCGCTCCCAGCCTTCAATTGCAATCGACACTGAACCTATTCCTCATGGTTTCAACCCCCCCCCCCGTTCCGGTCACCGGAATTGCCGGAACGTGCCGGAACGTTTTGCCGGAACGTTGTGATTCTGTGAGGCTCAATGTTTTTCAGTGAAAACGCTTGCTGCTACTGTCAACCGTTGTCGTCCACTTTGCCAGTAACACTTTTGTTCGTCCATCCACTGAAAGAGATGTTGAAATGTTGTTTTTGTGGCTCCGAGGGGGCATCCATGACTGATTTCCATGATCTGCAACTGAAGGAGCAGCTGTTATTGCAACAGAAATGGGAAGATGATGTTTGGCCCCCAGTTACAACGAACGGCAACAACGCTACACTCGGAAGGAAGCAGAAAGCACAAGTCGCAGAGAAGGTGCTGAGCATAATTAGGAAATACAAACGGACACAGTTGCCTTTTTTTGACGAGTTACGTGTTTTTGATCCCCGGCAGCGCGACAGCATGCCTTCAAACATTGATGCATACTCTCACCTCTTATGTCGGCCTGTTGCCACTTTTCTTTCAGACTTGTTTCTGCATGGAAAAAAAAAGGACAGCTTTGAATGCCGATCAGAGCCAAGTGACAAAAAGTGCAAAAAAACTTCGGTGGGTGGCAGAGCCAAGTGACAAAAAGTGCAAAAGAACTTCGGTGGCCCGGCAGAGGGGATCGAATCTACGCTTGCGGATCTGTAGATCACTGCATATCCACTGGACCAGTGGCAGGTTCTGACAGACTGCTGACCAGGAACCATATAGAGACCGAGAGATGAAAATTTTTTTTTGCAAATTGAGGGATGCTTTGGGTTTCCACATTACTCCAACTACCGAACAACCAAAAGGAAGGTGTGTTTGCGCCCTGGGACTGAGATCCTGGGCACCGGGAACCTCTTTTGCTGAAAAAACGGCTCGCCGGAACGTTGCGCCGGAACATTGGGTTTTTCTCGCCGGAACGGGGGGGGGGTTGTGGTTTGATCTGCAGGTACAAGTTTTCAACTCCCCTTCATATGGGCTTCCCCTACACTCACACATGCACGGACAGACAAACAGACACATGCACGTTCCATGCACGCACGAGCACATGCACAAACGCTCTGACTGTCAGGGGTCAGTACTACATCCTTCCTGTGGAGGGTCGGAAAAAAAAATTCCCGGCCACTTTGCGGCCCGAGTGAGACCCACTGTGGTCTTACCTGCCACACCGCTGGGACCGCTATCTTTCAAAACCCGTGGGAGGGGGAGGGGGGGGGAGGCTCGCATACAAGGACCAGGCCCGGCTGCCCCCCCGTCCCCTGTGCATTCAGGGCCCCTGCCCGCAGGGAGACAGCCTCGATGGCTGAGCTCGACAGATGCTCTGAAGGACGCCGGATCAATGCATGGGCACAGGCCCTCGTGCAGGGATTTAAGAAAACGGCGGTCCCCTGTGGGTTTGACTGAGCCTTAGCACAATGGAACGGGGCAGGCACTCCAGATAGTGTCAGTTGGCGAGCCTGTTGTGATGGCGCCAGGCATGACAAGGGCCACCTCAGCCAGACTGCCGGCCCCTGAGCCAGCCTGCAAGTCGCATTCTGTTGCATCCTGTTGCCTGGAGAACAGCCTGTGGACAAGACATGCCTACGGCTGTCTCCCAAGGGCTCGCCCATGCAGAGGCGTACCACTGGGGCATGGGTGTGGCAGAGGGTGCTGCATTGTGACATTTGGCGGCTCTTAGGCTACGTGTGATCCTTCACTATACGCTGACGGCACCCTCTCTTCTTTCATTCAGAGCGGCCCAAGTTCGCCTTTGACGGGGGAAGTGGCCGCCAGCAGCCAACTCCAACTGATTGAGAGATGCGAGAGTGATTCGTCGAGGGCTGCAAGTTGGGTATGTCCCGCGCCTCCGGACCTTGCGCTGCCTCATGTGCATGTAGCCTCCCCAGACTTCCATGGGATCTAGCACTTTCATGCCCATGCAACACACACTGTATGTAGTGCCTTCCCTCTCTGACATGCTCTTCTTACACAAGCCAATGAACTTGGGGAGGGGAAGGCAGCTCGTAACTTGCACCAAACCAAGCACAATGGCACGTTCTTGACTGGTTGGGACTTTTCAATTTTGAGCATGATTCATACAGACAGTTTCCACACCTCCTGGCTGGGTTGTCTCATCCATTTGGCCACTTTCAAGGTAATGAAGGGTCATGCCAGCAGGTCCCCATTGGTTGTTGTCCCCTTGTATTGTTATACATGAAGCCAATGTTTTCTAACGATTCTGGTAATCAGATAACACACAATCCACCTGCATCCATTTTCATGCCGTATTCGGAAGTCTGTATTGTGGATGTCACCAAGTATTTGCAAACTGCAGCTTGCGAAGCTGCAGTGCAAGATGGGGACAAGGTGGGGGAGGATGATGCTACGAAGACTATAACCGGAATTGAGAACATTTTGGAGCCTTTGTGTGTGTCTTTGTGTTGTGTGTGTGTGTGCAAGTTTCTGGCATCGCCTTCTTGTGGAGACTGAGGCATGCATGCTGATGAGGTCCCCGACTTGTTGGGGGTATGTGGGGCAGGGCGTCCCTCCAAGGTGTTGCAGGGGGAAGGGAAGAGCTATCTCCCTATTTGTGGGGAATGTTTTTTCGGGGTACGCATGGTGCTACTCTGGTGTGGTGTTGCAAAGTTTGCCTCTTTAAATGCACATTCGCAGTGTATACAAAGCCGGAACCGGACTAAGAGGTGGGGCTGTGGATTGGACCCAGGGAGCGCTTTTCACGTGGTGTGCACACAGTGCAACGTTATGTTTGTCAGCAATTACTTGAATCCTACTTTTGACTCTTCACACAACTTACTTGGGGTTTTTAGTGGCAGTTCTTTGATTGCCACGTGGATATCACCGAATGTTCCGCCCTGTTGTACACAGGTGGCGTTGGGTGCGTTTCCAATCTGGCGGTATTGACTGCATACGCACGCAGTACGTATGCAGTACACAAACATTTGCCTAGTTGTTTGTGCACACTCCACCAGACACATGCCTTCTGCGCTGTCACCCAATATTTTTCCGTGCAGGAAGTTCCAGTGTCCCCGCTGAACAGACCATTGGAAGGCGAACCATCAGGTCCTGTCGACAGTGCTTGCTCATTGCTGCTTCACCATCACCCCCTCCACCCCATCTGCCCGTCCGCCTGGCCACCCACCCAACGCGCCCACTCATCTTGCCCAACCTCCGATAGGCCTTCAGAGACCAGAACATTCTGGGTGGCCTCCCCTTGCTGCAAGGTTGATACCAGTGCTGGGGGAGTTGTGGTGATAGAGGTGCGGCATTTGCACTTTTCATTGGACCCACCGCTCATTTGATGGCAATACACAAGTGAAACGCATTAAGCGCTCACACACTGAGCCCCCGCCCCCCTTCCTCTTTCTCTTGCAATCCTCACAGACGTGGCCTATCGACATGGCTATGGTTTAGATCATTGACAGACCCCATCTATAGGTGGGGGAGGGGGGGCAATTTCGCCATCCTTGAAATCCCCAAAGCTCAGCGTGCCATACACCTGAAACACAACACAAAAAACATACAAAAAGAGTGCAAAATATTTCAATTGCAGGTCTTGCGCCTCTTGCTGATGCCCAAATTCCATCAGGAACCCTACATGAAAGCGGAAGCGCGTGTGACAGCCATATACACAGGACCCTCTGCAGGGCACAACCCCCAGAATTTGCCAGGGAAAAGTTTCTTCACGTTTCTTCACGTCGAAATCATCCCCCCCCCCCCTTTGCGAAATCATCACCCCCCAGTACGTGATCTGCGGCAAGACAGTGAGAGTCAGACAGATGCTTGGGTTACAATGCTGATAGTGTTTGTGTGGTGTGCGTGCTGCACTAATGGTTTTGCCCACAGTTCTTTTTCTGCTGGGGGCAATCAAAGAGGTTTTCCAAACGGCTGCCTACACTTTCAAAGCCCCGCTGCCAAATCTGCTGCAAACTCATGTATCACCGCAGGAGACGCCCACGAGTCTCTCTTACCATGAGAAATGACAAGCCGTTGGAGAATAGCTGTGCTTCCTCACACCACCACACTATACCTCGGAACAGGCAACGCAGCCATGAGTCCACCTCCCTGGGGGTGGTTCCCCAAGAGGAGGGCCACGTTCGAATTTCAAGACAGCACATATAGTCACCGGCCCCCCTTCCAGTGCCCTGTGCCCTATGTTACATTTCCCACATCGGTGGTGAGGACCCTCCAAACTTCACTGTCTTGGGGCTGACTGAAATGTGGAGCATTGCTGGCGCCAGCGTGGGAGGGACGCCAAGCGGCAGAAGCAGCGCCCGTGAGGAGAGGGACAGCATTCCCACGCTCATTTATTGAAAATATTTTTCCCCAGTGGCTTGGGACAAGCGACTCCTGAAACTTCAAACCAGAGTGCACACCTGAAAGTACCAACCGGCACAGTTAATCAGCCTTTTATGACCCCCCCCCCGCCCCCTGCGGCTTGTAGGTGATGATTCCCTGGGAGAATGATCGAATCAAGGCTGGTGGCTGGCCCAGGAGAGATATTCAGGGGGGGGAGGGTATTTGGCTCTTTTTGTGTGCATCTGTGCTTGTGATCTACAGATGTACAATGGATATTGATCCACCCGGTGTGTTGCGCAATGATGAGTCATCCTGCACACTGCGGGTCACATCCTACACATTGGCATTCACATTCTGCACGCTGTGATTCACCTGCTTCTGTGCGTCGCATCCTCCGCTTTGTGATTCACATCCCACACACTCTGCTTCACACATCACCAATCTCAGAGAGCTATCGGGGGTTGGGGGATCAAATTTTTCTGGGGGTTTTCTGCTGCAGCGCAAGTGCATTGCCGCAGGTGTGGTGCACTTCTCCCCACCGGAGACCACCAGGCTGCAGACGCCCTCGCTTTGGCTTCTGGGTGTGAAGGCCCCATTCAGCACCGAAATGTTGTGCATGCGGTGGGTGTTTGCGAGTAGGCCCCTTCTGCCTGCCCTGCCCCCTTTTCCCTGTGCTGAGGAAATGGGGTTCGGTTTGGGTTTGGGTTGGGCTGCGATTTTGGGGTTGGCGTCGAGCGCTTGGTCTCATTCAGCATCGGATCTTCACAGTACCCAACTCGTCATCTGCGTCCCATCAGGTTTGCCCACAAATCCGGGATTAGCGCCGATTGTGGACGGACCAGAGGTCTCAGAGCCCCAAAGCGCGAACCGCGTGAGTGTGTTCTCACGGCGATCGAGCATCGCCTCCTCCTCCAGTGGCCAGTGACCGACCGCGCGCAGTTCTCGCCTTCATTCGCGAATTTGAGGTGCGGAATTCGCGATTTGAGGGCCAAGACTCGACTCCGCCGCGAAGCCTTCACTGCCACCACCCAGTGCGCTGGCCAGACGCCCCATCAATGGCCCGTTTCGGACCTCCGGCGCGTGTGGCACCCGAAAGCCTCTTGGTGGGGGAACAGGATGCAGTTGTACAGCAATGCCCTCCATCCCCTGCGGTCTGCCCAACGGAGAGGCAGCATGGCCCGCTGCCTCTCTGTCCTGTGACCACCAGCAGTTCCAGTGCAGGTGGCCCGCATCGCCAACTCCAGGCCATTACCGAAGCTTCCTCCGGCAAACCCCTGGAGCTGAGCTTGACGGGGCACCAGCCCCGCAACCCCCGTTTGGCACAGAGCAAACCGTTCCATGCAGCACGTGGTAGCCTTGGCTGCATCGATGGCCTCATGGCCCTGAGGTCGTGCTGCGCCCGTCGCGCCGGTCTTGTGGGCCGAGGGTTGGTTGCCTTCTCCCGTAGGGGGCGAACCGAGTGTGTGCGGTGCGCCCCGTGTCGTTGTCACGCACCGATTCATTCTGGTGGCCCAAACTTTGGCTTCAGTTTTGCCCCAGAAGGCGCAGAGGAGGACCTGCTGGTGATTGGGCCCCGCCTGACCCCCGCTGCTCGTCTTTGCGTGGCGGGTGTTCTCAAACAGGGCAGCCCCCTCCGCGGGGGCGACGATGAGGAGGAGGCCTCACAGAGGTCAGATGCCGCCCCAGCGCCCACAGGGCGCTCTGGGAGCCTGAGACGGGGCCATGGGAGGGCAGAGGGGGCGGATACCTGACCCTGGGGCCTCAGTCCTTCCGTTGCGCTGCGGCACTAGGGGGGGGGGCAGGGGGTGGGGCGGGGGGGGCGGCGCAGCCAGTCCCTGACCCATAACCCCCTCGCTTAACCCGTCGCGCAGCGTCCAGGACTTTAATCGGCCTTTGCCCTCTGCGGCATTACCCCCACCCCCGAAGGCACTCAGCGCCCCCCAAATGCGCTGCTGCACTCCTTTGCACACCGCATTGCATTGGGTGCGCATGGGGCCTTTGGAGGCTCCCTCCCGCCCTCATGCGTCCGTTGTCGCACCGGTTCGCTCAGGGTCCAGCACAACCCGCCCGCTTCTCCACGATGGATCAGGGGGATGCGTGGATCTCCTTGGTCCGCTTCACGTGATGAAGTCTGGGATCGTGAGCGCTGGTAGTCGCAGATGTTCCCATGCCCGGCTCCACATGCCATGACAATTGTGGTCACTCTTCACGTGCACGTCTTTGGCAACCCTCCAGTGCACTGCAGTCACTGCTGTGCCCCGATCTGCCGCCACATCCCAACTGCCCGAAAGTGGCAGCAGCAGATGTGTTTGGACCCCTGATGCCTAAATCGCTCAATCTGGTGCCCTGGCCAGGGTTAGGGCCATGCCTCCCACGCCTGGCAACAGGAGACTGGGTTTTGGCAGTACGTCGTGTGCGCTGGTGATTTCCGATCTGCTAAGAGAGCAGTCACACGTGTGAGAGGGGTCACGTGTGGACGGCCAGAATAGCGCCCCCCCCCCCCCCCTTTCAAGTATCAGTACGCAATCCCCTGGTTGAGGGGCAGCGTGGCGGCTGTGGTACGGTCCACGACCAGCACCGTCCAAAATTGTATCCCACGGCCACTCCTGCATGGCGACCCATCGGGAGCCTAATCCGTGAGCCCAACAGCCGGCGGCAGGTCACAGTGCAGACCACGCCCTTCGGCCCCTGTCCCCCGATGGCACAGCGGTGTGCTGCCCCGCGAGCCGCGCGCACCGGACAGACACAAAGTCACCCCAAAGCAGATGACCGTGGTGTGTGGGTGGCCATGGCTCCTGCTCATGTATGATGGCAGATCAGGCTTGGGCTGAATTCCTTTTTCCGCAAGGAGGAGGGTCACCCCCTCCCTGGACCCCTCCCCCCCCCAGACCAAAGTGACCATCGTGGGAAAAAACGAAATTTACAATTTGGGAAAATCTGATCGGGCCATTTTTGAGTTTTTGGGTCCCAGCCCCCCCCCCCCCCCTTTAAGCACAAGCCAGGCAGATGCTCTGCCACTGTGCTCCTTTGCCCCGGTTTATCACGTGGTGATGTCCCCAGGAGGTGCACGGCTCCCGGTGCACCAACACGGCCTGCCAGAGGTCCGCCCATGCTGCCCTGCGATTCCGCGATTGCGGTCGCAAGTGCTCGTGTTCCAAGTCACTTGCCATGCACCAGAAATGTGCACGGGGTTGCACATGCCGCTGTGGCGCAACCGCAGCACATGGTGTCATCTCAGGATTTACCAGGGATTTGGGCATCTCTGTCCGCTGTCAGTCACGGTTTTCACCTGTAGCCCCCCCCCCCCCCCCTTGCGAGAGCAACACCTCGTCAGAGCAAGAGCAGGTGTTGTTTCCACGACTTTTGGGACCGTGGAATTTGGCGGTTCCATTTCCTGGTGGTCTATAAAGATCACGTTTTCAGTGATCGGAGGCTGGGGGATAGCATTTTAGGGATATCGACTGCTGCCCTGCCACCCACTTTCACTTCTTGTCCTTTGGAAGTGGAGATTGGGGAATCACCTGACGACTGGTGCATTCACGGCGCAATGGTCACCGCTTGTGTGTTCTCATGGCGCGCGCAAACAACTCGCTTGCTGAACTGGTACAGCTCTTGTTCCACGGTTGTTTGATTCAAACCAACGACTAGTGTCGTGTTCGAAACCTGTGCTCATGTTCTGCCCAGGAACACTCGCCACGTCTTTGTGCTGTCAATCCGATGAAGTATGGCGTGGGACGACTCTGGAGTGGGGTCAACCCATGTTTATCCCAATGAGCAGAAGTTCAGTGCCAGTGGGTGACCCCCTCTTTCTGTACCACACTCACTGAGTTCTCTGATACCCCGATCAGCATGTGGCAGGGTGAGCGCCAGGCGACACCTAACCAACCTGCCTGCAGTCGTCCCGTCAGTTGTGCATGCGCTGTGCAAGCTTGCCACTGATTGCAGACCCTCACTTTCCAGTGCGGATGGTTGCAAGCTTGTGCTTGGATCGGAAAAAGATAAAAGGAGCCCCCTGCCCCCCTTCGGATCCTTCCCCGTGGGTCCCTCAAAAGATTCCTCAGGGGAAAAAGTACATTTTCTAAAAGGGAAAACATTTTCTGGCAATTTTTAGTACACAAATCCTTGGATCTCAAGCACCCCCCTCCCCCCGTCTAAAACAGACCTGGATAGTTGTCATGTGGCGCAACCCACGGAGCCAAGGTCCCCCCCCCCCCCTACCCTCACTCATCCTCCTGTCCCCTGCTGTGTCCAGCCAACATGTCCTCAGCCTCAGAGAAGACGTCTCCTGGGTCTAACCGGTGCATGCGCGGTGCATTACGTGGGCCTGCACGGCATCCGTCCCCCACCGTGCGGCATCCCGCTGCACCGGGTTATCCCTTGCCGTTGTGAGTGTGGCAAGGAACGGGGGCCACTGGAGGGCGGTGATGGGGTGCGCCCAGGGGATCATCTTGGTCTCCCCCCCCCCCCCCCCAAAACACGTTCCGACCCCCAGAGGGTCAGAATGAGCAGTGGCGAGAGGCCAACAGGCGCCGCCAAAGGCAAGCAGCCTGATACCGAGGCCTTGTGCCAACCCCCCCCCCCCCCCCCAAAAGGGTGCGTGTGCTGGTGAACCGAAGGGAAACCACCCACGATTTGGGCCGAGTGAGGCAACGAAGGGACGGTGACGACGCAAGAGACAAGATTAGAATTCATCCCCCCACAGTGCACAGAGGGATGGAATGCTCCAGCCATGAAAGTCTTATGATTCACCCTCCACTTGCTCAGCCCCGTAACTACTGTGGCCTGCCCCAGATCAACCGGGACCAACCCCGGCACTACCGGGACGAGCCCCAGATCAACCGGGACGAGCCCCAGATCAACCGGGACCAGCCCCGGTACTACCGGGGCCTGCCCCGAGATGCATGCACCGGCATTGCGGAGTTCCTGATGACCCCAAAGGGGGTGTTGCCTGAACCGTGCGCGCCCTGTGCGGTCTTGTTGGGTATTGTTTGTTCCCCAGATCCACAATTCCTGAATCAGAGTTGCCCTGGCTTGTCCCTGGGCTGCCTGTGTACTACCACCGCTCCACTGGGGAGAGGGTGCCAGCCACTATTGTTGGCCCTTGTCCAAAAGGTGGGCGCCGCTTCTCTATTCGGTACACCTTGGGAGGTCAAGAGGTCTTGTACAAGTATGCCCCCAGAGGCCACAGCGTGCAGAGATTGGGACCCTGGGTGTCGTTCTGTGGGGGCCGTTCAACGGGGTAACAGTTCGGCGAACATTCCCAAAAAATTGGACCGCGCGCGGACCGCGCGACAACACCCGCCACCACCCGCCCCACGTATTCGTATCCATCCGGTGTGGTCTGTCGTGCCCCAGATGTTCTTATCGGGGCCCCATCGGTTCAGTGAATCATTGTTATGTACACACATACACAACAGCTGCGGCCTCCTGCATTCGGAGCTTGTGTATGTTATGTGGTTTGTATGCATGGGGCGCAGGACAGACTGACGGAGAACGGAGACAGGATTGCATTCGGGAATGACTGAGTTGTGCATGCTGCAGTGCAGGGGGGGTCGAACCAAAACTAACCTGGCTGCTCGCTGAAAGGGCCATTTTGTACTCTGGGCTCTAGAGTTGCATTTATCTTCATATTCAGACTTTCCCTTGTTATTTTTTCGGGTGAGCTGGGGCAGCGTGCCAGGCCCCAGGATGCGAGCTTCTTCGGGACACGGCATTTGCCCCCATGAAAGAGTCCCCGTGGTGGGCGGGTGGGGTAGGTGTGTCTCAGCCGTTCTGAACAACACAAAATCATGTCCAGGTTGCAAATGCATAGCAAATACCCAGCCTGCCCAGATGGCAACTGCCAGCCGTAGAATGGCCGTACACCATCGGAGGAGGGGGGATCCCCCCCCCCCCCCCTACCAAAGTGACCATAGTGTGAAATGTACGGAATGTACCATTGGAAAAATCTGGTTGGGCCATTATTGATACACAAAATTTTGGGTCCCAGAACCCTACCCACTTCTAATACTTCCCTGCGCTGCCCCCCCCCCCCTTTTCTCCCCAGCCTCCGGCCACATTTAGTTCCCGAGGGTCACTGGGGTTGGGCCTGGCATGCCCATTTGCGCCGAAGGCGCCACAAGAAAAAAGGTGAGAGGGGCACCCCCGGCCCCACCAGAAATTTGTTTTTCGCCCAAGATGTGCACCTCAAAATGATCAGCACAGCGTGGCCATCTTTTTGAGGAATGTCTGGCCCCCCAACCCTGGCCCCCTGCACGAAGGACAACACCAAGCAGACAAGCCGAGACCGCCTACCGATATTGTGTAATGCAGACGCCACGTGTCGACCGAAACAAGGCCATAGCAGAGAACATCGTGTGTCCTATCACACGTGGCTGCGCAAGTCAGCAAACTGAACGATTTGTATGTCAGATTATGTCATTTGGAGCGGCCGAACATCACTTGTAGATCCGTGTTAGGACGCGCACGTGTGGAGCGCGTTTTGACATGCGTGCGGCCCCGGCCCGCTAACCCCCCTCCACATTGAGTTTGAGCGGCAGTGCCCGTCATACCCCCGGGATGCGTCCTCCCTGTGAGTGCACCCATTCCACACTTTGCCAGCATTCTGTCAGATTGGAGGGTTTTTCCGAGTGATAACCAGATGAGGAGGCTTGAGGGTAAGGGTAGAGGCGCAGTACCCCGGTGATCTTCAGGTACCGGCGAACCATCAGTAGTCCCTTCCGCCCCACGGGGCCGCTGAGGACACCCTACCCAGCGCCTGGACACAGGTTAGTGTTATTGCTTTTGCCTGGTCTAGGACTCGAACCCGGTACCTGCTGGCCAGGTGCCATGTGCTCTGACATCTGAGCCACGTGACCTTGCCAGGAGACGTCAGGGCCGCATGCCTTGCCAGTCGTCCCATGGGGTTGTGCCAGGAAGTGTGTGACTGTCGCATGGGCATCTGTCCCCTCCTTCCTCTAATTCTCTGCCGACTGAATGATGGCGGGCAGCGATGCTTTGTTCTGTGTGTCGGGAGACCTCCGGAATTGCACACAACATTTTGCGACTAAGACATAAGCACAATGGAGACCCGTCAGTCTCCCTCTGGAACAGATATTCCAGAGTACAAGGCGTGTGCAGTCGGCAGCCCGTACACAAGCAGAACCGGGGTAGGCCCAGCACTCGCTCATATCCCCCCCCCCCCTTGTCGTTCCCCACCCAGGGAAGACGGTCCCCCACCCCCCCTGGGGGACCACACTACCACCGTACACGCACATTTGCAGGCACAGAAATTGCAGCATAAAACGAAAGAATTCAGCATAAGATACGTTCAAAGGGCTGCCAATGTACGGAGACCTACTCCTTGACTGGCTCGGTGTAAAATTTCTTGATCCTGCTCCACTTCACCTTGAACTCTTGCACATGCTCTCCACTTTCCACTGGAATGCTTTGGGCAGCACTCTTGGGTGGTGGTTTTGCCTTCTTGGTAGGAGGCTTGGCAAGCGCAAGCAGATTTTTGGGAACCCATTTCCCTTCGGGAATGTCCCTTGTAAAATACAACTTGTTCCCAAAACTGTGTCTCATACCCCATACACCATGGGCACTCTTCACCCACACACCCTCCGTGTCAGAATTCAGGTCACTATCATCATCCGTCAGATTTGTCCCAAGGGGAAACATGGCTGTGCTGTCAAGTTCCATTTCAGCAAAAGTAAGCAAAATGTCCCGCCATGAGTGCAAGGGATACAAGTGGTAGTGCCCCACAACACAGTCACCCACACAACAACACAATGAGCCGCAACGAAAAATTTTGGGTTGACCAAGTGACGGTCCCCCACCCCCCCCTGGGGAACGACAAGGGGTGGGGAACGACAAGGGGGGGGGGGGGAGAAACACACAGAGTCACAAATGGTGGCCAGTGAAACCGACGAGCTGCGATTCACAATTTGCGAGTGGTGCTCCGTAGCTATCCATCAGCGAGTACCTCGGTGTGACATCTCACTGGAACTGGAAGTTTGTGGGGTGGGCTGTTTTTAGTTTTCATAGAGGGTAGGGAGACACGATCTAGCCAATCCCAAATGCACAATATGGGGGTTGGGGGGCACAATTTACAAGTGCTACACATGCACGTCCTGGTGTGCGTATGTAGCAATGTTCGGCAATTCAAGTAGCTGACAAAGCTCCCCCACTGGGATCATTGTCTGTAATCGTATTTTTTTTGGGCCATAAGCCTTGGGGCGTGACGAGTGTGAGCATCTGGCTGTTTCATGTCACATGCGTATCGTGTGCGTGCACACGTATGCATATCTTTAGAAGGTCAGACTCACACGTCAGGAAACGCAACACATGCAGCGGCACCGCTACAGCAGCACCTACGGCTCCCTCATGGAATCTGTCATGGCTCTCCGATTTTTTTTTGGGGGGGGAGGGTTATCCAGCAGGGCAAAAGGGGAAATTGCTACATTCGTTAACTCAGGTCCGGCATGTGCGGCTGGCTGGCAAACAGTTTGCAGTTTCCCCGAGAGCTTCACGAAACAGTTCACACGGCGCCACAGAAGTGTGGCACGCTGTTCTTTGCGTCTGGCACCCTCCAGGGTGCCCTCGCTCAGGGGGCGCATGCACACACTGAAGGCATTGTAGTCATGCGTGATCTCGTGATGTTTCAGCACCCGGCACCCGGCAGGCGAACCAGGCCCCCCAAGCCTTGGTTATGGCTATAAACTTAAGGTTAGGATAACGGTGTGTGCCCAAACCTGTACCCAAAGGTGCCAAGCAACCTGCAGCGAAGCTGCTGCAGCCAGCTCGTCCATCCCTGTTGCTAATGGGGATAATGTGCAGCAGTTCAAGACTCTGTGGATCTCAAGAGAAAGTTTTACACTGTCCCTTTTCAGCAGTAGGGGCAACCAAAAATATGGTGGATGGATGCAGTACATTGAGATCTCTGCTTGTTTGTGCCATGTGCCTTGCACCATGAGCATCTATGCATGTCGGTGTGTATCCAGAAGCCTTTGGCAACCAACGGTGAGCAAGTGGTTTGCAGTGAATTTGGACTCTATGGGCCGAAAAGTGTTTGGTCTGCGTTGGTGTCCATCACCCCCTTGGGGGGATCCGTCACTTGGTGACAATCCCCCCCCCCACCCCGGGGGCTTTTTCCAATAAAGAATTATCCAATAAAAAGTTTTTCCAATAATTTTTTCCCCGATGAATCGGTTCACTGATTTTTACTAGGTATCGGGAACCTAGTAAAAAAAAGTTTTCATTTTACTAGGTTTCAGAACCTAGTAAAAAAGAAGTTTTCCTTTTACTAGGTTCAGACCTCAGTAAAAAACCCTTTTTTTTTTATAGGTTTCAGAACCTGCAAAAAAAAATTCGTGTCAGAACTTTAGGGCCACTTCTGGGCCACTTCTGATGTTTTGCCCCTCTCTGAAGCGTCCGGGACCCGCCATGCGGCATGGGTTATGTAGCCACCCGGCCCACTTGTGGGCCACTTGTGATTTTATCCCCCGCTCTAAAGCATTGGGACCCCCCAGGTGGAAGGGGTTATGTAGCCCTTGGGCTCATTTGTGGGCTACATAACCCCTGCCGCTTGGGGGGTCCCTGATGCTTCAGAGCAGGGGAAAAAATCAGAAGTGGGCCACAAGTGAGCCCAGTGGCTACATAACCCCTGCCTCTTGGGGGGCAACAGGTGAGATGAGTGGTAGTGACAGTGGGGACAGTGGGGGACATATGGACCATGAACTGTACGACTCGGGATTGGAGGGGTACAGGATGGTAGAAGTGAGTAAAAATTTTTTTTAAATTTTTTTTTTGCTCAGTTTCAAAACTTAGTAAAAAACCAATTTGTTACTAAGTAAGTGGGGTTTCTACTCAGTTGCGAAGCTTATTAAATTTTTTTTTTACTAAGTAAAAAACTTAGTAGAAAAGATTTTTTTTTACACCAAGTAAAAAGCTTAGTAGAAAAAAATTTACCGAACTTTTACCGAAGCTCTGCAGCGGTGGGGATCCTCGAGATGGCAGGGGTGACACAGCCACCTTGCCCACAAGTGGGCCACTTCTGATTTCCCCCCCCGCTCTTAAGCGGTGGGGATCCCCGAGACGGCAGGGGTGATGTAGCCACCTTGCCCACTTGTGGGCCTCTTCTCATTTTCCCCCCCGCTCTGAAGCGGTGGGGATCCCCGAGACGGCAGGCGTGACGTAGCCACTTTGCCCACAAGTGGGCCACTTCTGATTTTGCCCCCCGCTCTGAAGCGGTGGGGATCCCCGAGACGGCAGGGGTGACGTAGCCACTTTGCCCACTTGTGGGCCATTTCTGATTTTGCCCCCCGCTCTGAAGCGGTTGGGATCCCCGAGACGGCAGGGGTGACGTAGCCACTTTGCCCACTTGTGGGCCACTTTTGATTTTCCCCCCCGCTCTGAAGCGGTGGGGATCCCCAAGGCAGCAGGCGTGACATAGCCACTTTGCCCACAAGTGGGCCACTTCTGATCTTGCCCCCTGCTCTGAAGCGGTGGGGATCCCCGAGACGACAGGGGTGACGTAGCCACTTTGCCCACTTGTGGGCCACTTCTGATTTTGCCCCCCGCTCTGAAGCGGTGGGGATCCCCGAGACGGCAGGGGTGCCGTAGCCACTTTGCCCACAAGTGGGCCACTTCTGATCTTGCCCCCCCGCTTTGAAGCGGTGGGGATCCCCGAGACGGCAGGGGTGACGTAGCCACTTTGCCCACAAGTGGGCCACTTCTGATCTTGCCCCCCGCTCTGAAGCGGTGGGGATCCCCGAGACGGCAGGGGTGACGTAGCCACTTTGCCCACTTGTGGGCCACTTCTGATTTTGCCCCCCGCTCTGAAGCGGTGGGGATCCCCGAGACGGCAGGGGTGACGTAGCCACTTTGCCCACAAGTGGGCCACTTCTGATTTCCCCCCCGCTCTGAAGCGGTGGGGATCCCCGAGACGGCAGGGGTGACGTAGCCACTTTGCCCACAAGTGGGCCACTTCTAATTGACCCCCCCGCTCTGAAGCGGTGGGGAACCCCGAGACGGCAGGGGTGACGTAGCCACTTTCCTCACTTGTGGGCCACTTCTGATTTCCCCCCCGCTCCGAAGCGGTGGGGAACCCGGAGATGGCAGGGGTGGCATGGCCACTTTGCCCTCTTGTGGGCCACTTCTGATTTTGCCCCCCGCTCTGAAGCGGTGGGGATCCCCGAGACGGCAGGGGTGACGTAGCCACTTTGCCCACAAGTGGGCCACTTCTGATTTCCCCCCCCGCTCTTAAGCGGTGGGGATCCTCGAGACGGCAGGGGTGACGTAGCCACTTTGCCCACAAGTGGGCCACTTCTGATTTTGCCCCCCCGCTCTTAAGCGGTGGGGATCCCCGAGACGGCAGGGGTGACGTAGCCACTTTGCCCACAAGTGGGCCACTTCTGATTTTCCCCCCGCTTTGAAGCGGTGGGGATCCCCGAGACGGCAGGAGTGACGTAGCCACTTTGCCCACAAGTGGGCCACTTCTGATTTTGCCCCCCGCTCTTAAGCGGTGGGGATCCTCGAGACGGCAGGGGTGACGTAGCCACTTTGCCCACTTGTGGGCCACTTTTGATCTTGCCCCCCGCTCTGAAGCGGTGGGGATCCCCGAGACGGCAGGGGTGACGTAGCCACTTTGCCCACAAGTGGGCCACTTCTGATTTTGCCCCCCGCTGTGAAGCGGTGGGGATCCCCGAGACGGCAGGGGTGACGTAGCCACTTTGCCCACAAGTGGGCCACTTCTGATCTTGCCCCCCGCTCTGAAGCGGTGGGGATCCCCGAGACGGCAGGGGTGACGTAGCCACTTTGCCCACAAGTGGGCCACTTCTGATTTTGCCCCCCGCTGTGAAGCGGTGGGGATCCCCGAGACGGCAGGCGTGACATAGCCACTTTGCCCACTTGTGGGCCACTTCTGATCTTGCCCCCCGCTCTGAAGCGGTGGGGATCCCCGAGACGGCAGGGGTGACGTAGCCACTTTGCCCACAAGTGGGCCACTTCTGATTTTCCCCCCGCTCTGAAGCGGGGGGGATCCCCGAGACGGCAGGCGTGGCATAGCCACTTTGCCCACTTGTGGGCCACTTCTGATTTTGCCCCCCGCTCTGAAGCGGTGGGGATCCCCGAGACGGCAGGGGTGACATAGCCACTTTGCCCACAAGTGGGCCAATTCTGGTTTTGTCCCCCGCTGTGAAGCGGTGGGGATCCCCGAGACGGCAGGGGTGACGTAGCCACTTTGCCCACAAGTGGGCCACTTCTGATTTTCCCCCGGCTGTGAAGCGGGGGGGAGCCCGGAGACGGCACGGGTGACGTAGCCACTTTGCCCACTTGTGGGCCAATTCTGATTTTGCCCCCCGCTCTTAAGCGGTGGGGATCCCCGAGACGGCAGGCGTGACATAGCCACTTTGCCCACTTGTGGGCCACTTCTGATTTCCCCCCCGCTGTGAAACGGGGGGGATCCCCGAGACGGCAGGGGTGACGTAGCCACTTTGCCCACTTGTGGGCCACTTCTGATTTTGCCCCCCGCTCTGAAGCGGAGGGGATCCCCGAGACGGCAGGGGTGACGTAGCCACTTTGCCCACAAGTGGGCCACTTCTGATTTTCCCCCCGCTTTGAAGCGGTGGGGATCCCCGAGACGGCAGGGGTGACGTAGCCACTTTGCCCACTTGTGGGCCACTTCTGATTTTGCCCCCCGCTCTGAAGCGGAGGGGATCCCCGAGACGGCAGGGGTGACGTAGCCACTTTGCCCACAAGTGGGCCACTTCTGATTTTCCCCCCGCTTTGAAGCGGTGGGGATCCCCGAGACGGCAGGGGTGACGTAGCCACTTTGCCCACTTGTGGGCCACTTCTGATTTCCCCCCCCGCTCTTAAGCGGGGGGGATCCCCGAGACGGCAGGGGTGGCGTAGCCACTTTGCCCACTTGTGGGCCACTTCTGAGTTTGCCCCCCGCTGTGAAGCGGTGGGGATCCCCGAGACGGCAGGGGTGACGTAGCCACTTTGCCCACAAGTGGGCCACTTCTGATTTTCCCCCCGCTTTGAAGCGGTGGGGATCCCCGAGACGGCAGGGGTGACGTAGCCACTTTGCCCACAAGTGGGCCACTTCTGATTTTGCCCCCCGCTGTGAAGCGGTGGGGATCCTCGGGACGGCAGGGGTGATGTAGCCACTTTGCCCACAAGTGGGCCACTTCTGATCTTGCCCCCCGCTCTGAAGCGGTGGGGATCCCCGAGATGGCAGGGGTGACGTAGCCACTTTGCCCACAAGTGGGCCACTTCTGATTTTGCCCCCCGCTGTGAAGCGGTGGGGATCCCCGAGACGGCAAGGGTGACGTAGCCACTTTGCCCACAAGTGGGCCACTTCTGATTTTGCCCCCCGCTCTTAAGCGGTGGGGATCCTCGAGACGGCAGGGGTGACGTAGCCACTTTGCCCACAAGTGGGCCACTTCTGATTTTCCCCCCGCTGTGAAGCCGGGGGGATCCCCGAGACGGCACGCGTGACATAGCCACTTGCCCACAAGTGGGCCACTTCTCATCTTCCCCCTGCTCTGAAGCGGTGGGGATCCCCGAGACGGCAGGCGTGACATAGCCACTTTGCCCACTTGTGGGCCACTTCTGATTTTGCCCCCCGCTCTGAAGCGGTGGGTGATCCCCGAGACGGCAGGGGTGACGTAGCCACTTTGCCCACAAGTGGGCCACTTCTGATTTCCCCCCCGCTCTGAAGCGGGGGGGATCCCCGAGACGGCAGGGGTGGCGTAGCCACTTTGCCCACAAGTGGGCCACTTCTGATTTTGCCCCCCGCTGTTAAGCGGTGGGGATCCCCGAGACGGTAGGGGTGACATAGCCACTTTGCCCACTTGTGGGCCACTTCTGATTTTGCCCCCCGCTCTTAAGCGGTGGGGATCCCCGAGACGGCAGGGGTGACGTAGCCACTTTGCCCACAAGTGGGCCAATTCTGGTTTTGCCCCCCGCTGTGAAGCGGTGGGGATCCCCGAGACGGCAGGGGTGACATAGCCACTTTGCCCACTTGTGGGCCACTTCTGATCTTGCCCCCCGCTCTGAAGCGGTGGGGATCCCCGAGATGGCAGGGGTGACGTAGCCACTTTGCCCACAAGTGGGCCACTTCTGATTTTGCCCCCCGCTGTGAAGCGGTGGGGTTCCCCGAGACGGCAAGGGTGACGTAGCCACTTTGCCCACAAGTGGGCCACTTCTGATTTTGCCCCCCGCTCTTAAGCGGTGGGGATCCTCGAGACGGCAGGGGTGACGTAGCCACTTTGCCCACAAGTGGGCCACTTCTGATTTTCCCCCCGCTGTGAAGCCGGGGGGATCCCCGAGACGGCACGCGTGACATAGCCACTTGCCCACAAGTGGGCCACTTCTCATCTTCCCCCTGCTCTGAAGCGGTGGGGATCCCCGAGACGGCAGGCGTGACATAGCCACTTTGCCCACTTGTGGGCCACTTCTGATTTTGCCCCCCGCTCTGAAGCGGTGGGTGATCCCCGAGACGGCAGGGGTGACGTAGCCACTTTGCCCACAAGTGGGCCACTTCTGATTTCCCCCCCGCTCTGAAGCGGGGGGGATCCCCGAGACGGCAGGGGTGGCGTAGCCACTTTGCCCACAAGTGGGCCACTTCTGATTTTGCCCCCCGCTGTTAAGCGGTGGGGATCCCCGAGACGGTAGGGGTGACATAGCCACTTTGCCCACTTGTGGGCCACTTCTGATTTTGCCCCCCGCTCTTAAGCGGTGGGGATCCCCGAGACGGCAGGGGTGACGTAGCCACTTTGCCCGCAAGTGGGCCAATTCTGGTTTTGCCCCCCGCTGTGAAGCGGTGGGGATCCCCGAGACGGCAGGGGTGACATAGCCACTTTGCCCACTTGTGGACCACTTCTGATTTTGCCCCCCGCTCTGGAGCGGTGGGGATCCCCGAGGCGGCAGGGGTGACGTAGCCACTTTGCCCACAAGTGGGCCAATTCTGGTTTTGCCCCCCGCTCTGAAGCGGTGGGGATCCTCGAGACGGCAGGGGTGACGTAGCCACTTTGCCCACTTGTGGGCCATTTCTGATTTTGCCCCCCGCTCTGAAGCGGTGGGGAACCCCGAGACGGCAGGGGTGACGTAGCCACTTTGCCCACTTGTGGGCCACTTCTGATTTTGCCCCCCGCTCTGAAGCGGAGGGGATCCCCGAGACGGCAGGGGTGACGTAGCCACTTTGCCCACAAGTGGGCCACTTCTGATTTTCCCCCGGCTGTGAAGCGGGGGGGAGCCCGGAGACGGCACGGGTGACGTAGCCACTTTGCCCACAAGTGGGCCAATTCTGATTTTGCCCCCCGCTCTTAAGCGGTGGGGATCCCCGAGACGGCAGGCGTGACATAGCCACTTTGCCCACTTGTGGGCCACTTCTGATTTCCCCCCCGCTGTGAAACGGGGGGGATCCCCGAGACGGCAGGGGTGACGTAGCCACTTTGCCCACTTGTGGGCCACTTCTGATTTTGCCCCCTGCTCTGAAGCGGAGGGGATCCCCGAGACGGCAGGGGTGACGTAGCCACTTTGCCCACAAGTGGGCCACTTCTGATTTCCCCCCCCGCTCTTAAGCGGGGGGGATCCCCGAGACGGCAGGGGTGGCGTAGCCACTTTGCCCACTTGTGGGCCACTTCTGATTTTGCCCCCCGCTCTGAAGCGGTGGGGATCCCCGAGACGGCAGGGGTGACGTAGCCACTTTGCCCACAAGTGGGCCACTTCTGATTTTCCCCCCGCTTTGAAGCGGTGGGGATCCCCGAGACGGCAGGGGTGACGTAGCCACTTTGCCCACAAGTGGGCCACTTCTGATTTTGCCCCCCGCTCTGAAGCGGTGGGGATCCTCGGGACGGCAGGGGTGATGTAGCCACTTTGCCCACAAGTGGGCCACTTCTGATCTTGCCCCCCGCTCTGAAGCGGTGGGGATCCCCGAGACGGCAGGGGTGACGTAGCCACTTTGCCCACAAGTGGGCCACTTCTGATTTTGCCCCCCGCTGTGAAGCGGTGGGGATCCCCGAGACGGCACGGGTGACGTAGCCACTTTGCCCACAAGTGGGCCACTTCTGATTTTGCCCCCCGCTCTTAAGCGGTGGGGATCCTCGAGACGGCAGGGGTGACGTAGCCACTTTGCCCACAAGTGGGCCACTTCTGATTTTCCCCCCGCTGTGAAGCCGGGGGGATCCCCGAGACGGCACGCGTGACATAGCCACTTGCCCACAAGTGGGCCACTTCTCATCTTCCCCCTGCTCTGAAGCGGTGGGGATCCCCGAGACGGCAGGCGTGACATAGCCACTTTGCCCACTTGTGGGCCACTTCTGATTTTGCCCCCCGCTCTGAAGCGGTGGGTGATCCCCGAGACGGCAGGGGTGACGTAGCCACTTTGCCCACAAGTGGGCCACTTCTGATTTCCCCCCCGCTCTGAAGCGGGGGGGATCCCCGAGACGGCAGGGGTGGCGTAGCCACTTTGCCCACAAGTGGGCCACTTCTGATTTTGCCCCCCGCTGTTAAGCGGTGGGGATCCCCGAGACGGTAGGGGTGACATAGCCACTTTGCCCACTTGTGGGCCACTTCTGATTTTGCCCCCCGCTGTTAAGCGGTGGGGATCCCCGAGACGGCAAGGGTGACGTAGCCACTTTGCCCACAAGTGGGCCAATTCTGGTTTTGCCCCCCGCTGTGAAGCGGTGGGGATCCCCGAGACGGCAGGGGTGACATAGCCACTTTGCCCACTTGTGGGCCACTTCTGATTTTGCCCCCCGGCTGTGAAGCGGTGGGGATCCCCGAGACGGCAGGCGTGACGTAGCCACTTTGCCCACAAGTGGGCCAATTCTGGTTTTGCCCCCCCCTCTGAAGCGGTGGGGATCCTCGAGACGGCAGGGGTGACATAGCCACTTTGCCCACTTGTGGGCCACTTCTGATCTTGCCCCCCGCTCTGAAGCGGTGGGGATCCCCGAGATGGCAGGGGTGACGTAGCCACTTTGCCCACAAGTGGGCCACTTCTGATTTTGCCCCCCGCTGTGAAGCGGTGGGGTTCCCCGAGACGGCAAGGGTGACGTAGCCACTTTGCCCACAAGTGGGCCACTTCTGATTTTGCCCCCCGCTCTTAAGCGGTGGGGATCCTCGAGACGGCAGGGGTGACGTAGCCACTTTGCCCACAAGTGGGCCACTTCTGATTTTCCCCCCGCTGTGAAGCCGGGGGGATCCCCGAGACGGCACGCGTGACATAGCCACTTGCCCACAAGTGGGCCACTTCTCATCTTCCCCCTGCTCTGAAGCGGTGGGGATCCCCGAGACGGCAGGCGTGACATAGCCACTTTGCCCACTTGTGGGCCACTTCTGATTTTGCCCCCCGCTCTGAAGCGGTGGGTGATCCCCGAGACGGCAGGGGTGACGTAGCCACTTTGCCCACAAGTGGGCCACTTCTGATTTCCCCCCCGCTCTGAAGCGGGGGGGATCCCCGAGACGGCAGGGGTGGCGTAGCCACTTTGCCCACAAGTGGGCCACTTCTGATTTTGCCCCCCGCTGTTAAGCGGTGGGGATCCCCGAGACGGTAGGGGTGACATAGCCACTTTGCCCACTTGTGGGCCACTTCTGATTTTGCCCCCCGCTCTTAAGCGGTGGGGATCCCCGAGACGGCAGGGGTGACGTAGCCACTTTGCCCGCAAGTGGGCCAATTCTGGTTTTGCCCCCCGCTGTGAAGCGGTGGGGATCCCCGAGACGGCAGGGGTGACATAGCCACTTTGCCCACTTGTGGACCACTTCTGATTTTGCCCCCCGCTCTGGAGCGGTGGGGATCCCCGAGGCGGCAGGGGTGACGTAGCCACTTTGCCCACAAGTGGGCCAATTCTGGTTTTGCCCCCCGCTCTGAAGCGGTGGGGATCCTCGAGACGGCAGGGGTGACGTAGCCACTTTGCCCACTTGTGGGCCATTTCTGATTTTGCCCCCCGCTCTGAAGCGGTGGGGAACCCCGAGACGGCAGGGGTGACGTAGCCACTTTGCCCACTTGTGGGCCACTTCTGATTTTGCCCCCCGCTCTGAAGCGGAGGGGATCCCCGAGACGGCAGGGGTGACGTAGCCACTTTGCCCACAAGTGGGCCACTTCTGATTTTCCCCCGGCTGTGAAGCGGGGGGGAGCCCGGAGACGGCACGGGTGACGTAGCCACTTTGCCCACAAGTGGGCCAATTCTGATTTTGCCCCCCGCTCTTAAGCGGTGGGGATCCCCGAGACGGCAGGCGTGACATAGCCACTTTGCCCACTTGTGGGCCACTTCTGATTTCCCCCCCGCTGTGCAACGGGGGGGATCCCCGAGACGGCAGGGGTGACGTAGCCACTTTGCCCACTTGTGGGCCACTTCTGATTTTGCCCCCTGCTCTGAAGCGGAGGGGATCCCCGAGACGGCAGGGGTGACGTAGCCACTTTGCCCACAAGTGGGCCACTTCTGATTTCCCCCCCCGCTCTTAAGCGGGGGGGATCCCCGAGACGGCAGGGGTGGCGTAGCCACTTTGCCCACTTGTGGGCCACTTCTGATTTTGCCCCCCGCTCTGAAGCGGTGGGGATCCCCGAGACGGCAGGGGTGACGTAGCCACTTTGCCCACAAGTGGGCCACTTCTGATTTCCCCCCCGCTTTGAAGCGGTGGGGATCCCCGAGACGGCAGGGGTGACGTAGCCACTTTGCCCACAAGTGGGCCACTTCTGATTTTGCCCC
This sequence comes from Eutreptiella sp. 'Long Island Sound 2002', assembly GCA_964036045.1. Lineage (NCBI taxonomy): Eukaryota > Euglenozoa > Euglenophyceae > Eutreptiales > Eutreptiaceae > Eutreptiella > Eutreptiella sp. 'Long Island Sound 2002'. The sequence continues at coordinate 173,818,359 of OZ038380.1, forward strand.
CCGCTCTGAAGCGGTGGGGATCCTCGGGACGGCAGGGGTGATGTAGCCACTTTGCCCACAAGTGGGCCACTTCTGATCTTGCCCCCCGCTCTGAAGCGGTGGGGATCCCCGAGACGGCAGGGGTGACGTAGCCACTTTGCCCACAAGTGGGCCACTTCTGATTTTGCCCCCCGCTGTGAAGCGGTGGGGTTCCCCGAGACGGCAAGGGTGACGTAGCCACTTTGCCCACAAGTGGGCCACTTCTGATTTTGCCCCCCGCTCTTAAGCGGTGGGGATCCTCGAGACGGCAGGGGTGACGTAGCCACTTTGCCCACAAGTGGGCCACTTCTGATTTTCCCCCCGCTGTGAAGCCGGGGGGATCCCCGAGACGGCACGCGTGACATAGCCACTTGCCCACAAGTGGGCCACTTCTCATCTTCCCCCTGCTCTGAAGCGGTGGGGATCCCCGAGACGGCAGGCGTGACATAGCCACTTTGCCCACTTGTGGGCCACTTCTGATTTTGCCCCCCGCTCTGAAGCGGTGGGTGATCCCCGAGACGGCAGGGGTGACGTAGCCACTTTGCCCACAAGTGGGCCACTTCTGATTTCCCCCCCGCCCTGAAGCGGGGGGGATCCCCGAGACGGCAGGGGTGGCGTAGCCACTTTGCCCACAAGTGGGCCACTTCTGATTTTGCCCCCCGCTGTTAAGCGGTGGGGATCCCCGAGACGGTAGGGGTGACATAGCCACTTTGCCCACTTGTGGGCCACTTCTGATTTTGCCCCCCGCTGTTAAGCGGTGGGGATCCCCGAGACGGCAAGGGTGACGTAGCCACTTTGCCCACAAGTGGGCCAATTCTGGTTTTGCCCCCCGCTGTGAAGCGGTGGGGATCCCCGAGACGGCAGGGGTGACATAGCCACTTTGCCCACTTGTGGGCCACTTCTGATTTTGCCCCCCGGCTGTGAAGCGGTGGGGATCCCCGAGACGGCAGGCGTGACGTAGCCACTTTGCCCACAAGTGGGCCAATTCTGGTTTTGCCCCCCCCTCTGAAGCGGTGGGGATCCTCGAGACGGCAGGGGTGACGTAGCCACTTTGCCCACTTGTGGGCCATTTCTGATTTTGCCCCCCGCTCTGAAGCGGTGGGGAACCCCGAGACGGCAGGGGTGACGTAGCCACTTTGCCCACTTGTGGGCCACTTCTGATTTTGCCCCCCGCTCTGAAGCGGAGGGGATCCCCGAGACGGCAGGGGTGACGTAGCCACTTTGCCCACAAGTGGGCCACTTCTGATTTTCCCCCGGCTGTGAAGCGGGGGGGAGCCCGGAGACGGCACGGGTGACGTAGCCACTTTGCCCACAAGTGGGCCACTTCTGATTTTGCCCCCCGCTCTTAAGCGGTGGGGATCCTCGAGACGGCAGGCGTGACATAGCCACTTTGCCCACTTGTGGGCCACTTCTGATTTCCTTCCCGCTGTGAAACGGGGGGGATCCCCGAGACGGCAGGGGTGACGTAGCCACTTTGCCCACAAGTGGGCCACTTCTGATTTTGCCCCCCGCTCTTAAGCGGTGGGGATCCCCGAGACGGCAGGGGTGACGTAGCCACTTTGCACACTTGTGGGCCACTTCTGATTTTGCCCCCCGCTTTGAAGCGGAGGAGATCCCCGAGACGGCAGGGGTGACGTAGCCACTTTGCCCACAAGTGGGCCACTTCTGATTTTGCCCCCCGCTCTGAAGCGGGGGGGATCCCCGAGACGGCAGGGGTGACGTAGCCACTTTGCCCACAAGTGGGCCAATTCTGATTTTGCCCCCCGCTCTGAAGCGGTGGGGATCCCCGAGACGGCAGGAGTGACGTAGCCACTTTGCCCAGAAGTGGGCCACTTCTGATTTTGCCCCTCCGCTCTGAAGCGGTGGGGATCCCCGAGATGGCAAGGGTGACGTAGCCAGTTTGCCCACAAGTGGGTCACTTCTGATTTTGCCCCCCGCTGTGAAACGGGGGGGATCCCCGAGACGGCAGGCGTGACGTAGCCACTTTGCCCACAAGTGGGCCACTTCTGATTTTGCCCCCCGCTCTTAAGCGGGGGGGAGCCCCGAGACGGCAGGGGTGACGTAGCCACTTTGCTCACAAGTGGGCCACTTCTGATTTTGCCCCCCGCTCTGAAGCGGTGGGGATCCCCGAGACGGCAGGGGTGACGTAGCCACTTTGCCCACAAGTGGGCCAATTCTGGTTTTGCCCCCCGCTCTGAAGCGGTGGGGATCCCCGAGACGGCAGGAGTGACGTAGCCACTTTGCCCACAAGTGGGCCACTTCTGATTTTGCCCCCCGCTCTTAAGCGGTGGGGATCCCCGAGACGGCAGGGGTGACGTAGTCACTTTGCCCACAAGTGGGTCACTTCTGATTTTGCCCCCCGCTCTGAAGCGGTGGGGATCCCCAAGACGGCAAGCGTGACGTAGCCACTTTGCCCACTTGTGGGCCACTTCTGATTTCCCCCCCGCTCTGAAGCGGTGGGGATCCCCGAGACGGCAAGGGTGACGTAGCCACTTTGCCCACAAGTGGGCCACTTCTGATTTTGCCCCCCGCTCTTAAGCGGTGGGGATCCCCGAGACGGCAGGGGTGACGTAGCCACCTTGCCCACTTGTGGGCCACTTCTGATTTCCCCCCCGCTCTGAAGCGGTGGGGAACCCGAGATGGCAGGGGTGACGTAGCCACTTTGCCCACTTGTGGGCCACTTCTGATTTTCCCCCCGCTCTGAAGCGGTGGGTGATCCCCGAGACGGCAGGGGTGGCGTAGCCACTTTGCCCACAAGTGGGCCACTTCTGATCTTCCCCCCGCTCTTAAGCGGTGGGGATCCCCGAGACGGCAGGGATGACGTAGCCACTTTGCCCACTTGTTGGCCACTTCTGATTTTGCCCCCCGCTCTGAAGCGGTGGGGATCCCCGAAACGGCAGGGGTGGCGTAGCCACTTTGCCCACAAGTGGGCCACTTCTGATCTTCCCCCCGCTCTTAAGCGGTGGGGATCCCCGAGACGGCAGGGGTGACGTAGCCACTTTGTCCACAAGTGGGCCACTTCTGATTTTGCCCCCCGCTCTGAAGCGGTGGGCATCCCCGAGACGGCAGGAGTGACGTAGCCACTTTGCCCACAAGTGGGCCACTTCTGATTTTGCCCCCCGCTCTGAAGCGGAGGGGATCCCCGAGACGGCAGGGGTGACGTAGCCGCTTTGCCCACAAGTGGGCCAATCCTGATTTTGCCCCCCGCTCTGAAGCGGTGGGGATCCCCGAGACGGCAGGGGTGACGCAGCCACTCTGCCCACAAGTGGGCCAATTCTGATTTTGCCCTCCGCTCTTAAGCGGTGGGGATCCCCGAGACGGCAGGGGTGACGTAGCCACTTTGCCCACAAGTGGGCCACTTCTGATTTCCCCCCCGCTCTGAAGCGGTGGGGATCCCCGAGACGGCAGGCGTGACGCAGCCACTTTGCCCACAAGTGGGCCACTTCTGATCTTCCCCCCGCTCTTAAGCGGTGGGGATCCCGGAGACGGCAGGGGTGACGTAGCCACTTCGCCCACTTGTTGGCCACTTCTGATTTTGCCCCCCGCTCTTAAGCGGTGGGGATCCCCGAGACGGCAGGGGTGACGTAGCCACTTTGCCCACTTGTGGGCCACTTCTGATTTTGCCCCCGCTGTGAAGCGGTGGGGATCCCCGAGGCGGCAGGGGTGACGTAGCCACTTTGCCCACAAGTGGGCCAATTCTGATTTTGCCCCCCGCTCTTAAGCGGTGGGGATCCCCGAGACGGCAGGGGTGACGTAGCCCCTTTGCCCACTTTTCGGCCACTTCTGATTTCCCCCCCGCTCTGAAGCGGTGGGGATCCCCGAGACGGCAGGCGTGACATAGCCACTTTGCCCTCTTGTGGGCCACTTCTGATCTTCCTGCCGCTCTTAAGCGGTGGGGATCCCCGAGGCGGCAGGGGTGACGTAGCCACTTTGCCCACTTGTGGGCCACTTCTGATTTTGCCCCCCGCTCTGAAGCGGTGGGGATCCCCGAGACGGCAGGGGTGACATAGCCACTTTGCCCACTTGTGGGCCACTCCTGATTTCCCCCCCGCTCTGAAGCGGTGGGGATCCCCGAGACGGCAGGAGTGACGTAGCCACTTTGCCCACAAGTGGGCCACTTCTGATTTTGCCCCCCGCTCTGAAGCGGTGGGGATCCCCGAGACTGCAGGGGTGACGTAGCCACTTTGCCCACTTGTGCGCCACTTCTGATTTTGCCCCCCGCTCTGAAGCGGAGGGGATCCCCGAGACGGCAGGGGTGACGTAGCCACTTTGCCCACTTGTGGGCCACTTCTGATTTTGCCCCCCGCTCTGAAGCGGTGGGGATCCCCGAGACGGCAGAGGTGACATAGCCACTTTGCCCACTTGTGGGCCACTTCTGATTTTGCCCCCCGCTCTAAAGCGGTGGGGATCCCCGAGACGGCAGGGGTGACGTAGCCATCTTGCCCACTTGCTGGCCACTTCTGATTATGCCCCCCGCTCTGAAGCGGTGGGGATCCCCGAGACGGCAGGGGTGACGTAGCCACTTTGCCCACAAGTGGGCCACTTCTGATTTTGCCCCCCGCTCTTAAGAGGTGGGGAACCCCGAGACTGCACGGGTGACGTAGCCACTTTGCCCACTTGTGGGCCACTTCTGATTTTGCCCCCCGCTCTGAAGCGGTGGGGATCCCCGAGACGGCAGGGGTGGCGTAGCCACTTTGCCCACTTGTGGGCCACTTCTGATTTCCCCCCCGCTCTGAAGCGGTGGGGATCCCCGAGATGGCAAGGGTGACGTAGCCACTTTGCCCACAAGTGGGTCACTTCTGATTTTGCCCCCCGCCCCGAGGCGGTGGGGATCCCCGAGACGGCAGGGGTGACGTAGCCACTTTGCCCACAAGTGGGCCACTTCTGATTTCCCCCCCGCTCTGAAGCCCTGGGGATCCCCGAGACGGTAGGGGTGACGTAGCCACCTTGCCCACTTGTGGGCTACTTCTGATTTCCCCCCCGCTCTGAAGCGGTGGGGGATCCCCGAGACGGCAGGGGTGACGTAGCCACTTTGCCCACAAGTGGGCCACTTCTGATTTTGCCCCCCGCTCTTAAGCGGTGCGGATCTCCGAGGCGGCAGGGGTGACGTAGCCACTTTGCCCACAAGTGGGCCAATTCTGATTTTGTTCCCCGCTCTTAAGCGGTGGGGATCCCCGAGACGGCAGGGGTGACGTAGCCACTTTGCCCACTTGTGGGCCACTTCTGATTTCCCCCCCGCTCTGAAGCGGTGGGGATCCCCGAGACGGCAGGCGTGACATAGCCACTTTGCCCACAAGTGGGCCACTTCTGATCTTCCCCCCGCTCTTAAGCGGTGGGGATCCCCGAGGCGGCAAGGGTGACATAGCCACTTTGCCCACTTGTTGGCCACTTCTGATTTTGCCCCCCGCTCTGAAGCGGTGGGGATCCCCGAGACGGCAGGGGTGACGTAGCCACTTTGCCCACTTGTGGGCCACTTCTGATTTTGCCCCCCGCTCTGAAGCGGTGGGGATCCCCGAGACGGCAGGGGTGACGTAGCCACTTTGCCCACAAGTGGGCCACTTCTGATCTTCCCCCCGCTCTTAAGCGGTGGGGATCCCCGAGACGGCAGGGGTGACATAGCCACTTTGCCCACTTGTGGGCCACTTCTGATTTTGCCCCTGCTCTGAAGCGTTGGGGATCCCCGAGACGGCAGGGGTGACGTAGCCACTTTGCCCACTTGTGGGCCACTTCTGATTTTGCCCCCCGCTCTGAAGCGGTGGGCATCCCCGAGACGGCAGAGGTGACATAGCCACTTTGCCCACAAGTGGGCCACTTCTGATTTTGCCCCTGCTCTAAAGCGGTGGGGATCCCCGAGACGGCAGGAGTGACATAGCCACTTTGCCCACAAGTGGGCCACTTCTGATTTTGCCCCCCGCTCTTAAGCGGTGCGGATCTCCGAGGCGGCAGGGGTGACGTAGCCACTTTGCCCACAAGTGGGCCAATTCTGATTTTGCCCCCCGCTCTGAAGCGGAGGGGATCCCCGAGACGGCAGGGGTGACGTAGCCACTTTGCCCACTTGTGGGCCACTTCTGATTTTGCCCCCCGCTCTGAAGCGGTGGGGATCCCCGAGACGGCAGGGGTGACGTAGCCACTTTGCCCACAAGTGGGCCACTTCTGATTTTGCCCCCCGCTCTGAAGCGATGGGGATCCCGGAGACGACAGGGGTGACGTAGCCATCTTGCCCACTTGCTGGCCACTTCTGATTTTGCCCCCCGCTCTGAAGCGGTGGGGATCCCCGAGACGGCAGGGGTGACGTAGCCACTTTGCCCACAAGTGGGCCACTTCTGATTTTGCCCCCCGCTCTTAAGAGGTGGGGAACCCCGAGACTGCAGGGGTGACGTAGCCACTTTGTCCACTTGTGGGCCACTTCTGATTTTGCCCCCCGCTCTGAAGCGGTGGGGATCCCCGAGACGGCAGGGGTGGCGTAGCCACTTTGCCCACTTGTGGGCCACTTCTGATTTCCCCCCCGCTCTGAAGCGGTGGGGATCCCCGAGATGGCAAGGGTGACGTAGCCACTTTGCCCACAAGTGGGTCACTTCTGATTTTGCCCCCCGCTCCGAAGCGGTGGGGATCCCCGAGACGGCAAGGGGTGAAGTAGCCACTTTGCCCACAAGTGGGCCACTTCTGATTTCCCCCCCGCTCTGAAGCGGTGGGGATCCCCGAGACGGTAGGGGTGACGTAGCCACCTTGCCCACTTGTGGGCCACTTCTGATTTCCCCCCCGCTCTGAAGCGGTGGGGGATCCCCGAGACGGCAGGGGTGACGTAGCCACTTTGCCCACAAGTGGGCCACTTCTGATTTTGCCCCCCGCTCTTAAGCGGTGCGGATCTCCGAGGCGGCAGGGGTGACGTAGCCACTTTGCCCACAAGTGGGCCAATTCTGATTTTGCCCCCCGCTCTTAAGCGGTGGGGAACCCGAGACGGCAGGGGTGACGTAGCCACTTTGCCCACAAGTGGGCCACTTCTGATTTCCCCCCCGCTCTGAAGCGGTGGGGATCCCCGAGACGGCAGGCGTGACATAGCCACTTTGCCCACAAGTGGGCCACTTCTGATCTTCCCCCCGCTCTTAAGCGGTGGGGATCCCCGAGGCGGCAGGGGTGACGTAGCCACTTTGCCCACTTGTTGGCCACTTCTCATTTTGCCCCCCGCTCTGAAGCGGTGGGGATCCCCGAGACGGCAAGGGTGACGTAGCCACTTTGCCCACTTGTGGGCCACTTCTGATTTTGCCCCCCGCTCTGAAGCGGTGGGGATCCCCGAGACGGCAGGGGTGACATAGCCACTTTGCCCACAACTGGGCCACTTCTGATTTTCCCCCCGCTCTGAAGCGGTGGGTGATCCCCGAGACTGCAGGGGTGACGTAGCCACTTTGCCCACTTGTTGGCCACTTCTGATTTTGCCCCCCGCTCTGAAGCGGTGGGGATCCCCGAGACGGCACGGGTGACGTAGCCACTTTGCCCACTTGTGGGCCACTTCTGATTTTGCCCCCCGCTCTGAAGCGGTGGGGATCCCCGAGACAGCAGGCGTGACATAGCCACTTTGCCCACTTGTGGGCCACTTCTGATTTTGCCCCCCGCTCTTAAGAGGTGGGGAACCCCGAGACTGCAGGGCTGACGTAGCCACTTTGCCCACTTGTGGGCCGCTTCTGATTTTGCCCCCCGCTCTGAAGCGGTGGGGATCCCCGAGACGGCAGGGGTGGCGTAGCCACTTTGCCCACTTGTGGGCCACTTCTGATTTCCCCCCCGCTCTGAAGCGGTGGGGATCCCCGAGATGGCAAGGGTGACGTAGCCACTTTGCCCACTTGTGGGCCACTTCTGATTTCCCCCCCGCTCTGAAGCGGTGGGGATCCCCGAGATGGCAAGGGTGACGTAGCCATTTTGCCCACAAGTGGGCCACTTCTGATTTTGCCCCCCGCTCTTAAGCGGTGCGGATCTCCAAGACGGCAGGGGTGACGTAGCCACTTTGCCCACAAGTGGGCCAATTCTGATTTTGCCCCCCGCTCTTAAGAGGTGGGGAACCCCGAGACTGCAGGGCTGACGTAGCCACTTTGCCCACTTGTGGGCCGCTTCTGATTTTGCCCCCCGCTCTGAAGCGGTGGGGATCCCCGAGACGGCAGGGGTGGCGTAGCCACTTTGCCCACTTGTGGGCCACTTCTGATTTCCCCCCCGCTCTGAAGCGGTGGGGATCCCCGAGATGGCAAGGGTGACGTAGCCACTTTGCCCACAAGTGGGTCACTTCTGATTTTGCCCCCCGCTCCGAAGCGGTGGGGAACCCCGAGACGGCAGGGGTGACGTAGCCACTTTGCCCACAAGTGGGCCACTTCTGATTTCCCCCCCGCTCTGAAGCGGTGGGGATCCCCGAGACGGTAGGGGTGACGTAGCCACCTTGCCCACTTGTGGGCCACTTCTGATTTCCCCCCCGCTCTGAAGCGGTGGGGATCCCCGAGACGGCAGGGGTGACGTAGCCACTTTCCCCACAAGTGGGCCACTTCTGATTTTGCCCCCCGCTCTTAAGCGGTGCGGATCTCCAAGGCGGCAGGGGTGACGTAGCCACTTTGCCCACAAGTGGGCCAATTCTGATTTTGCCCCCCGCTCTTAAGCGGTGGGGATCCCCGAGATGGCAGGGGTGACGTAGCCACTTTGCCCACTTGTGGGCCACTTCTGATTTCCCCCCCGCTCTGAAGCGGTGGGGATCCCCGAGACGGCAGGCGTGACATAGCCACTTTGCCCACAAGTGGGCCACTTCTGATCTTCCCCCCGCTCTTAAGCGGTGGGGATACCCGAGGCGGCAGGGGTGACGTAGCCACTTTGCCCACTTGTTGGCCACTTCTGATTTTGCCCCCCGCCATGAAGCGGTGGGGATCCCCGAGACGGCAGGGGTGACGTGGCCACTTTGCCCACTTGTGGGCCACTTCTGATTTTGTCCCCGCTCTGAAGCGGTGGGGATCCCCGAGACGGCAGGGGTGACATAGCCACTTTGCCCACAAGTGGGCCACTTCTGATTTTGCCCCCCGCTCTAAAGCGGTGGGGATCCCCGAGACGGCAGGAGTGACGTAGCCACTTTGCCCACACCCGGGCCATTTCTGATTTTGCCCCCCGCTCTTAAGCGGTGCGGATCTCCAAGGCGGCAGGGGTGACGTAGCCACTTTGCCCACAAGTGGGCCACTTCTGATTTCCCCCCCGCTCTGAAGCGGTGGGGATCCCCGAGACGGTAGGGGTGACGTAGCCACCTTGCCCACTTGTGGGCCACTTCTGATTTTGCCCCCGCTCTGAAGCGGTGGGGATCCCCGAGACGGCAGGGGTGACGTAGCCACTTTGCCCACAAGTGGGCCACTTCTGATTTTGCCCCCCGCTCTTAAGCGGTGCGGATCTCCAAGGCGGCAGGGGTGACGTAGCCACTTTGCCCACAAGTGGGCCACTTCTGATTTTGCCCCCCGCTCTGAAGCGGTGGGGATCCCCGAGACGGCAGGGGTGACGTAGCCACTTTGCCCACTTGTGGGCCACTTCTGATTTTGCCCCCCGCTCTGAAGCGGAGGGGATCCCCGAGACGGCAGGGGTGACGTAGCCACTTTGCCCACTTGTGGGCCACTTCTGATTTTGCCCCCCGCTCTGAAGCGGTGGGGATCCCCGAGACGGCAGGCGTGACATAGCCACTTTGCCCACTTGTTGGCCACTTCTGATTTTGCCCCCCGCTCTAAAGTGGTGGGGATCCCCGAGACGGCAGGAGTGACGTAGCCACTTTGCCCACAAGTGGGCCACTTCTGAGTTTGCCCCCCGCTGTGAAGCGGTGGGGATCCCCGAGACTGCAGGGGTGACGTAGCCACTTTGCCCACTTGTGGGCCACTTCTGATTTTGCCCCCCGCTGTGAAGCGGTGGGGATCCCCGAGACTGCAGGGGTGACGTAGCCACTTTGCCCACTTGTGGGCCACTTCTGATTTTGCCCCCCGCTCTGAAGCGGTGGGGATCCCCGAGACGGCAGGGGTGGCGTAGCCACTTTGCCCACTTGTGGGCCACTTCTGATTTCCCCCCCGCTCTGAAGCGGTGGGGATCCCCGAGATGGCAAGGGTGACGTAGCCACATTGCCCACAAGTGGGTCACTTCTGATTTTGCCCCCCGCTCCGAAGCGGTGGGGATCCCCGAGACGGCAGGGGTGACGTAGCCACTTTGCCCACAAGTGGGCCACTTCTGATTTCCCCCCCGCTCTTAAGCGGTGGGGATCCCCGAGACGGCAGGGATGACGTAGCCACTTTGCCCACTTGTTGGCCACTTCTGATTTTGCCCCCCGCTCTGAAGCGGTGGGGGATCCCCGAGACGGCAGGGGTGACGTAGCCACTTTGCCCACAAGTGGGCCACTTCTGATTTTGCCCCCCGCTCTTAAGCGGTGGGGATCTCCCAGGCGGCAGGGGTGACGTAGCCACTTTGCCCACTTGTGGGCCCCTTCTGATTTCCCCCCCGCTCCGAAACGGTGGGGAACCCGAGATGGCAGGGGTGACGTAGCCACTTTGCCCACAAGTGGGTCACTTCTGATTTTGCCCCCCGCTCTGAAGCGGTGGGGATCCCCGAGACGGCAGGGGTGACGTAGCCACTTTGCCCACAAGTGGGTCACTTCTGATTTCCCCCCCGCTTTGAAGCGGAGGGGATCCCCGAGACGGCACGGGTGACGTAGCCACTTTGCCCACTTGTGGGCCACTTCTGATTTGCCCCCCGCTGTGAAGCGGTGGGGGATCCCCGAGACGGCAGGGGTGACGTAGCCACTTTGCCCACAAGTGGGCCCCTTCTGATCTTCCCCCCGCTCTTAAGCGGTGGGGATCCCCGAGACGGCAGGGATGACGTAGCCACTTTGCCCACTTGCTGGCCACTTCTGATTTTGCCCCCCGCTCTGAAGCGGTGGGGATCCCCGAGATGGCAGGGGTGACGTAGCCACTTTGCCCACATGTGGGCCACTTCTGTTTTCTCCCCCCGCTCTGAAGCGGTGGGGATCCCCCGATGGCAGGGGTGACGTAGCCACTTTGCCCACAAGTGGGCCACTTCTGATTTTCCCCCCCGCTCCGAAGCGGTGGGGATCCCCGAGACGGCAGGGCTGACGTAGCCACTTTGCCCACAAGTGGGCCAATTCTGATTTTGCCCCCGCTCTGAAGCGGTGGGGATCCCCGAGACGGCAGGGGTGACATAGCCACTTTGCCCACAAGTGGGCCACTTCTGATCTTCCCCCCGCTCTTAAGCGGTGGGGATCCCCGAGGCGGCAGGGGTGACGTAGCCACTTTGTCCACTTGTTGGCCACTTCTGCTTTTGCCCCCCGCTCTGAAGCGGTGGGGATCCCGGAGACGGCACGGGTGACGTAGCCACTTTGCCCACTTGTGGGCCACTTCTGATTTTGCCCCCGCTGTGAAGCGGTGGGGATCCCCGAGACGGCAGGCGTGACATAGCCACTTTGCCCACAAGTGGGCCACTTCTGATCTTCCCCCCGCTCTTAAGCGGTGCGGATCCCCGAGGCGGCAGGGGTGACGTAGCCACTTTGCCCACTTGTTGGCCACTTCTGATTTTGCCCCCCGCTCCGAAGCGGTGGGGATCCCCGAGACGGCAGGGATGACGTAGCCACTTTGCCCACTTGTTGGCCACTTCTGATTTTGCCCCCCGCTCTCAAGAGGTGGGGAACCCCGAGACTGCAGGGGTGTCGTAGCCACTTTGCCCACTTGTGGGCCACTTCTGATTTTGCCCCCCGCTCTGAAGCGGTGCGGATCTCCAAGGCGGTAGGGGTGACGTAGCCACTTTGCCCACAAGTGGGCCACTTCTGATTTTGCCCCCCGCTCTGAAGCGGTGGGGATCCCCGAGACGGCAGGGGTGACGTAGCCACTTTGCCCACTTGTGGGCCACTTCTGATTTTGCCCCCCGCTCCGAAGCGGAGGGGATCCCCGAGACGGCAGGGGTGACGTAGCCACTTTGCCCACTTGTGGGCCACTTCTGATTTTGCCCCCCGCTCTGAAGCGGTGGGGATCCCCGAGACGGCAGGGGTGACGTAGCCACTTTGCCCACTTGTTGGCCACTTCTGATTTTGCCCCCCGCTCTAAAGTGGTGGGGATCCCCGAGACGGCAGGAGTGACGTAGCCACTTTGCCCACAAGTGGGCCACTTCTGATTTTGCCCCCCGCTGTGAAGCGGTGGGGATCCCCGAGACTGCAGGGGTGACGTAGCCACTTTGCCCACTTGTGGGCCACTTCTGATTTTGCCCCCCGCTCTGAAGCGGTGGGGATCCCCGAGACGGCAGGGGTGACGTAGCCACTTTGCCCACTTGTGGGCCACTTCTGATTTTGCCCCCCGCTCTGAAGCGGTGGGGATCCCCGAGATGGCAAGGGTGACGTAGCCACATTGCCCACAAGTGGGTCACTTCTGATTTTGCCCCCCGCTCCGAAGCGGTGGGGAACCCCGAGACGGCAGGGGTGACGTAGCCACTTTGCCCACAAGTGGGCCACTTCTGATTTCCCCCCCGCTCTTAAGCGGTGGGGTCCTCGAGACGGCAGGGATGACGTAGCCACTTTGCCCACTTGTTGGCCACTTCTGATTTTGCCCCCCGCTCTGAAGCGGTGGGGGATCCCCGAGACGGCAGGGGTGACGTAGCCACTTTGCCCACTTGTGGGCCCCTTCTGATTTCCCCCCCGCTCCGAAGCGGTGGGGATCCCCGAGACGGCAGGGGTGACGTAGCCACTTTGCCCACAAGTGGGTCACTTCTGATTTTGCCCCCCGCTCTGAAGCGGTGGGGATCCCCGAGACGGCAGGGGTGACGTAGCCACGTTGCCCACAAGTGGGTCACTTCTGATTTCCCCCCCGCTCTGAAGCGGAGGGGATCCCCGAGACGGCAGGGGTGACGTAGCCACTTTGCCCACTTGTGGGCCACTTCTGATTTGCCCCCCGCTGTGAAGCGGTGGGGGATCCCCGAGACGGCAGGGGTGACGTAGCCACTTTGCCCACAAGTGGGCCCCTTCTGATCTTCCCCCCGCTCTTAAGCGGTGGGGATCCCCGAGACGGCAGGGATGACGTAGCCACTTTGCCCACTTGCTGGCCACTTCTGATTTTGCCCCCCGCTGTGAAGCGGTGGGGATCCCCGAGACGGCAGGGGTGACGTAGCCACTTTGCCCACAAGTGGGCCACTTCTGTTTTCTCCCCCCGCTCTGAAGCGGTGGGGATCCCCCGATGGCAGGGGTGACGTAGCCACTTTGCCCACAAGTGGGCCACTTCTGATTTTGCCCCCCGCTCTGAAGCGGTGGGGATCCCCGAGACGGCAGGGCTAACGTAGCCACTTTGCCCACAAGTGGGCCAATTCTGATTTCCCCCCCGCTCTGAAGCGGTGGGGATCCCCGAGACGGCAGGGGTGACATAGCCACTTTGCCCACAAGTGGGCCACTTCTGATCTTCCCCCCGCTCTTAAGCGGTGGGGATCCCCGAGGCGGCAGGGGTGACGTAGCCACTTTGCCCACTTGTTGGCCACTTCTGCTTTTGCCCCCCGCTCTGAAGCGGTGGGGATCCCCGAGACGGCAGGGGTGACGTAGCCACTTTGCCCACTTGTGGGCCACTTCTGATTTTGCCCCCGCTGTGAAGCGGTGGGGATCCCCGAGACGGCAGGCGTGACATAGCCACTTTGCCCACAAGTGGGCCACTTCTGATCTTCCCCCCGCTCTTAAGCGGTGCGGATCCCCGAGGCGGCAGGGGTGACGTAGCCACTTTGCCCACTTGTTGGCCAATCCTGATTTTGCCCCCCGCTCTGAAGCGGTGGGGATCCCTGAGACGGCAGGGGTGACGTAGCCACTTTGCCCACAAGTGGGCCACTTCTGATTTTGCCCCCCGCTCTTAGGAGGTGGGGAACCCCGAGACTGCAGGGGTGACGTAGCCACTTTGCCCACTTGTGGGCCACTTCTGATTTTGCCCCCCGCTCTGAAGCGGTGGGGATCCCCGAGGCGGCAGGGGTGGCGTAGCCACTTTGCCCACTTGTGGGCCACTTCTGATTTCCCCCCCGCTCTGAAGCGGTGGGGATCCCCGAGATGGCAAGGGTGACGTAGCCACTTTGCCCACAAGTGGGTCACTTCTGATTTTGCCCCCCGCTCTGAAGCGGTGGGGATCCCCGAGACGGCAGGGGTGACGTAGTCACTTTGCCCACACGTGGGCCACTTCTGATTTCCCCCCCGCTCTGAAGCGGTGGGGATCCCCGAGACGGCAGGGGTGACGTAGCCACCTTGCCCACTTGTGGGCCCATCCTGATTTTGCCCCCCGCTCTGAAGCGGTGGGGGACCCCCGAGACGGCAGGGGGGAAGTCGCCACTTTGCCCACAAGTGGGCCACTTCTGATTTTGCCCCCAGCTCTTAAGCGGTGCGGATCTCCGAGGCGGCAGGGGTGACGTAGCCACTTTGCCCACTTGTGCGCCACTTCTGATTTCCCCCCGCCCCGAAGCGGTGTGGAATCCGAGATGGCAGGGGTGACGTAGCCACTTTGCCCACAAGTGGGTCACTTCTGATTTTGCCCCCCGCTCTGAAGCGGTGGGGATCCCCGAGACGGCAGGGGTGACGTAGCCACTTTGCCCACTTGTGGGCCACTTCTGATTTCCCCCCCGCTCTGAAGCGGTGGGGATCCCCGAGACGGCAGGGGTGACGTAGCCACTTTGCCCACAAGTGGGCCACTTCTGATCTTCCCCCCGCTCTTAAGCGATGGGGATCCCCGAGATGGCAGGGATGACGTAGCCACTTTGCCCACTTGTTGGCCACTTGTGATTTTGCCCCCCGCTGTGAAGCGGTGGGGATCCCCGAGACGGCAGGGGTGACGTAGCCACTTTGCCCACTTGTGGGCCACTTCTGATTTTGCCCCCCGCTCTGAAGCGGTGGGGATCCCCCGATGGCAGGGGTGACGTAGCTACTTTGCCCACAAGTGGGCCACTTCTGATTTTGCCCCCCGCTCTGAAGCGGTGGGGATCCCCGAGACGGCAGGGCTGACGTAGCCACTTGGCCCACAAGTGGGCCAATTCTGATTTGCCCCCCGCTCTGAAGCGGTGGGGATCCCCGAGACGGCAGGGATGACGTAGCCACTTTGCCCACAAGTGGGCCACTTCTGATCTACCCCCCGCTCTTAAGCGGTGGGGATCCCCGAGGCGGCAGGGGTTACGTAGCCACTTTGCCCACTTGTTGGCCACTTCTGCTTTTGCCCCCCGCTCTGAAGCAGTGGGGATCCCCGAGACGGCAGGGGTGACATAGCCACCTTGCCCACTTGTGAGCCACTTCTCATCTTCCCCCCGCTCTTAAGCGGTGGGGATCCCCGAGGCGGCTGGGGTGACGTAGCCACTTTGCCCACTTGTTGGCCACTTCTGCTTTTGCCCCCCGCTCTGAAGCGGTGGGGATCCCCGAGACGGCAGGGGTGACGTAGCCACTTTGCCCACTTGTGGGCCACTTCTAATTTTGCCCCCGCTGTGAAGCGGTGGGGATCCCCGAGGCGGCAGGGGTGACGTAGCCACTTTGCCCACTTGTGGGCCACTTCTAATTTTGCCCCCCGCTCTGAAGCGGTGGGGATCCCCGAGACGGCAGGGGTGACGTAGCCACTTTGCCCACTTGTGGGCCACTTCTAATTTCCCCCCCGCTCTGAAGCGGTGGGGATCCCCGAGACGGCAGGCGTGACATAGCCACTTTGCCCACAAGTGGGCCACTTCTCATCTTCCCCCCGCTCTTAAGCGGTGGGGATCCCCGAGGCGGCAGGGGTGACGTAGCCACTTTGCCCACTTGTTGGCCACTTCTGCTTTTGCCCCCCGCTCTGAAGCGGTGGGGATCCCCGAGACGACAGGGGTGACGTAGCCACTTTGCCCACTTGTGGGCCACTTCTGATTTTGCCCCCCGCTCTGAAGCGGTGGGGATCCCCGAGACGGCAGGGGTGACATAGCCACTTTGCCCACTTGTGGGCCACTTCTGATTTTGCCCCCCGCTCTAAAGCGGTGGGGATCCCCGAGACGGCAGGAGTGACGTAGCCACTTTGCCCACTTGTGGGCCACTTCTGATTTTGCCCCCCGCTGTGAAGCGGTGGGGATTCCCGAGAGTGCAGGGGTGACGTAGCCACTTGGCCCACTTGTGGGCCACTTCTGATTTTCCCCCCGCTCTGAGGCGGTGGGGATCCCCGAGACGGCAGGGGTGACGTAGCCATTTTGCCCACAAGTGGGCCAATCCTGATTTTGCCCCCCGCTCTGAAGCGGTGGGGATTCCCGAGACGGCAGGGGTGACATAGCCACTTTGCCCACAAGTGGGCCAATCCTGATTTTGCCCCCCGCTCTGAAGCGGTGGGGAACCCCGAGACGGCAGGGGTGGCGTAGCCACTTTGCCCACTTGTGGGCCACTTCTGATTTTGCCCCCCGCTCTGAAGCGGTGGGGATCCCCGAGACGGCAGGGGTGACGTAGCCACTTTGCCCACAAGTGGGCCACTTCTGATTTCCCCCGTGCTCTGAAGCGGTGGGGATCCCCGAGATGGCAGGGGTGACGTAGCCACTTTGCCCACTTGTGGGCCACTTCTGATTTTCCCCCCGCTGTGAAGCGGTGGGGATCCCCGAGACGGCAGGGGTGACGTAGCCACTTTGCCCACAAGTGGGTCACTTCTGATTTTGCCCCCCGCTCTGAAGCGGTGGAGGATCCCCGAGACGGCAGGGGTGGCGTAGCCACTTTGCCCACTTGTGGGCCACTTCTGATCTTCCCCCCGCTCTTAAGCGGTGGGGATCCCCGAGACGGCAGGGGTGCCGTAGCCACTTTGCCCACAAGTGGGCCACTTCTGATCTTCCCCCCGCTCTTAAGCGGTGGGGATCCCCGAGACGGCAGGGATGACGTAGCCACTTTGCCCACTTGTTGGCCACTTCTGATTTTGCCCCCCGCTCTGAAGCGGTGGGGATCCCCGAGACGGCAGGGGTGACGTAGCCACTTTGCCCACAAGTGGGCCACTTCTGATTTTGCCCCCCGCTCTGAAGCGGTGGGGATCCCCGAGACGGCAGGGGTGACGTAGCCACTTTGCCCACAAGTGGGCCAATCCTGATCTTCCCCCCGCTCTGAAGCGGTGGGGATCCCCGAGACGGCAGGGGTGACGTAGCCACTTTGCCCACAAGTGGGCCACTTCTGATTTCCCCCGTGCTCTGAAGCAGTGAGGATCCCCGAGATGGCAGGGGTGACGTAGCCACTTTGCCCACTTGTGGGCCACTTCTGATTTTCCCCCCGCTGTGAAGCGGTGGGGATCCCCGAGACGGCAGGGGTGACGTAGCCACTTTGCCCACAAGTGGGTCACTTTTGATTTTGCCCCCCGCTCTGAAGCGGTGGAGGATCCCCGAGACGGCAGGGGTGGCGTAGCCACTTTGCCCACTTGTGGGCCACTTCTGATCTTCCCCCCGCTCTTAAGCGGTGGGGATCCCCGAGACGGCAGGGGTGACGTAGCCACTTTGCCCACAAGTGGGCCACTTCTGATCTTCCCCCCGCTCTTAAGCGGTGGGGATCCCCGAGACGGCAGGGATGACGTAGCCACTTTGCCCACTTGTTGGCCACTTCTGATTTTGCCCCCCGCTCTGAAGCGGTGGGGATCCCCGAGACGGCAGGGGTGACGTAGCCACTTTGCCCACAAGTGGGCCACTTCTGATTTTGCCCCCCGCTCTGAAGCGGTGGGGATCCCCGAGACGGCAGGGGTGACGTAGCCACTTTGCCCACAAGTGGGCCAATCCTGATTTTGCCCCCCGCTCTGAAGCGGTGGGGATCCCCGAGACGGCAGGGGTAACGTAGCCACTTTGCCCAGAAGTGGGCCAATTCTGATTTTGCCCCCCGCTCTTAAGCGGTGGGGATCCCCGAGACGGCAGGGGTCACATAGCCACTTTGCCCACTTGTGGGCCACTTCTGATCTTCCCCCCGCTCTTAAGCGGTGGGGATCCCCGAGACGGCAGGGGTGGCGTAGCCACTTTGCCCACTTGTTGGCCACTTCTGATTTTGCCCCCCGCTCTGAAGCGGTGGGGATCCCCCAGACGGCAGGGGTGACGTGGCCACTTTGCCCACTTGTGGGCCACTTCTGATTTTGCCCCTGCTGTGAAGCGGTGGGGATCCCCGAGGCGGCAGGGGTGACGTAGCCACTTTGCCCACAAGTGGGCCAATTCTCATTTTGCCCCCCGCTCTTAAGCGGAGGGGATCCCCGAGACTGCAGGGGTGACGTAGCCACTTTGCCCACTTGTGGGCCACTTCTGATTTCCCCCCCGCTCTGAAGCGGTGGGGGATCCCCGAGACGGCAGGGGTGACGTCGCCACTTTGCCCACAAGTGGGCCACTTCTGATTTCCCCCCCGCTCTGAAGCGGTGGGGGATCCCCGAGACGGCAGGGGTGACGTCGCCACTTTGCCCACAAGTGGGCCACTTCTGATTTTGCCCCCAGCTCTTAAGCGGTGGGGATCCCCGAGATGGCAGGGGTGACGTAGCCACTTTGCCCACTTGTGGGCCACTTCTGATTTGCCCCCCGCTCTGAAGCGGTGGGGATCCCCGAGACGGCAGGGGTGACGTAGCCATTTTGCCCACTTGTGGGCCACTTCTGATCTTCCCCCAGCTCTTAAGCGGTGGGCATCCCCGAGCTGGCAGGGATGACGTAGCCACTTTGCCCACTTGTTGGCCACTTGTGATTTTGCCCGCCGCTGTGAAGCGGTGGGGATCCCCGAGACGGCAGGGGTGACGTAGCCACTTTGCCCACAAGTGGGCCACTTCTGATTTTGCCCCCCGCTCTGAAGCGGTGGGGATCCCCCGATGGCAGGGGTGACGTAGCCACTTTGCCCACAAGTGGGCCACTTCTGATTTTGCCCCCCGCTCTGAAGCGGTGGGGATCCCCGAGACGGCAGGGCTAACGTAGCCACTTTGCCCACAAGTGGGCCAATTCTGATTTGCCCCCCGCTCTGAAGCGGTGGGGATCCCCGAGACGGCAGGGATGACGTAGCCACTTTGCCCACAAGTGGGCCACTTCTGATCTACCCCCCGCTCTTAAGCGGTGGGGATCCCCGAGGAGGCAGGGGTGACGTAGCCACTTTGCCCACTTGTTGGCCACTTCTGCTTTTGCCCCCCGCTCTGAAGCGGTGGGGATCCCCGAGACGGCAGGGGTGACATAGCCACCTTGCCCACTTGTGGGCCACTTCTCATCTTCCCCCCGCTGTGAAGCGGTGGGGATCCCCGAGACGGCAGGGGTGACGTAGCCACTTTGCCCACTTGTGGGCCACTTCTAATTTTGCCCCCGCTGTGAAGCCGTGGGGATCCCCGAGGCGGCAGGGGTGACGTAGCCACTTTGCCCACAAGTGGGCCAATTCTGATTTTGCCCCCCGCTCTTAAGCGGTGGGGATCCCCGAGACGGCAGGGGTGACGTAGCCACTTTGCCCACTTGTGGGCCACTTCTGATTTCCCCCCCGCTCTGAAGCGGTGGGGGATCCCCGAGACGGCAGGGGTGACATAGCCACTTTGCCCACAAGTGGGCCACTTCTCATCTTCCCCCCGCTCTTAAGCGGTGGGGATCCCCGAGGCGGCAGGGGTGACGTAGCCACTTTGCCCACTTGTTGGCCACTTCTGATTTTGCCCCCCGCTCTGAAGCGGTGGGGATCCTCGAGACGGCAGGAGTGACGTAGCCACTTTGCCCACTTGTGGGCCACTTCTGATTTTGCCCCCCGCTGTGAAGCGGTGGGGATCCCCGAGACGGCAGGGGTGACATAGCCACTTTGCCCACTTGTGGGCCACTTCTGATTTTGCCCCCCGCTCTAAAGCGGTGGGGATCCCCGAGACGGCAGGAGTGACGTAGCCACTTTGCCCACTTGTGGGCCACTTCTGATTTTGCCCCCCGCTCTGAAGCGGTGGGGATCCCCGAGACGGCAGGGGTGACGTAGCCACTTTGCCCACTTGTGGGCCACTTCTGATTTTCCCCCCGCTCTGAAGCGGTGGGGGATCCCCGAGACGGCAGAGGTGACGTTGCCACTTTGCCCACAAGTGGGCCACTTCTGATTTCCCCCCCGCTCTGAAGCGGTGGGGGATCCCCGAGACGGCAGGGGTGACGTCGCCACTTTGCCCACAAGTGGGCCACTTCTGATTTTGCCCCCCGCTCTGAAGCGGTGGGGATCCCCGAGATGGCAGGGGTGACGTAGCCACTTTGCCCACTTGTGGGCCACTTCTGATTTCCCCCCCGCTCCGAAGCGGTGGGGATCCCCGAGACGGCAGGGGTGACGTAGCCACTTTGCCCACTTGTGGGCCACTTCTGATCTTCCCCCCGCTCTTAAGCGGTGGGGATCCCCGAGCTGGCAGGGATGACGTAGCCACTTTGCCCACTTGTTGGCCACTTGTGATTTTGCCCCCCGCTGTGAAGCGGTGGGGATCCCCGAGACGGCAGGGGTGACGTAGCCACTTTGCCCACAAGTGGGCCACTTCTGATTTTGCCCCCCGCTCTGAAGCGGTGGGGATCCCCCAATGGCAGGGGTGACGTAGCCACTTTGCCCACAAGTGGGCCACTTCTGATTTTGCCCCCCGCTCCGAAGCGGTGGGGATCCCCGAGACGGCAGGGCTAACGTAGCCACTTTGCCCACAAGTGGGCCAATTCTGATTTGCCCCCCGCTCTGAAGCGGTGGGGATCCCCGAGACGGCAGGGATGACGTAGCCACTTTGCCCACAAGTGGGCCACTTCTGATCTACCCCCCGCTCTTAAGCGGTGGGGATCCCCGAGGCGGCAGGGGTGACGTAGCCACTTTGCCCACTTGTTGGCCACTTCTGCTTTTGCCCCCCGCTCTGAAGCGGTGGGGATCCCCGAGACGGCAGGGGTGACATAGCCACCTTGCCCACTTGTGGGCCACTTCTCATCTTCCCCCCGCTGTGAAGCGGTGGGGATCCCCGAGACGGCAGGGGTGACGTAGCCACTTTGCCCACTTGTGGGCCACTTCTAATTTTGCCCCCGCTGTGAAGCGGTGGGGATCCCCGAGGCGGCAGGGGTGACATAGCCACTTTGCCCACAAGTGGGCCAATTCTGATTTTGCCCCCCGCTCTTAAGCGGTGGGGATCCCCGAGACGGCAGGGGTGACGTAGCCACTTTGCCCACAAGTGGGCCAATTCTGATTTTCCCCCCCGCTCTGAAGCGGTGGGGATCCCCGAGACGGCAGGGGTGACATAGCCACTTTGCCCACTTGTGGGCCACTTCTGATCTTCCCCCCGCTCTTAAGCGGTGGGGATCCCCGAGACGGCAGGGGCGGCGTAGCCACTTTGCCCACTTGTTGGCCACTTCTGATTTTGCCCCCCGCTCTGAAGCCGTGGGGATCCCCGAGACGGCAGGGGTGACGTGGCCACTTTGCCCACTTGTGGGCCACTTCTGATTTTGCCCCTGCTGTGAAGCGGAGGGGATCCCCGAGGCGGCAGGGGTGACGTAGCCACTTTGCCCACAAGTGGGCCAATTCTCATTTTGCTCCCCGCTCTTAAGCGGTGGGGATCCCCGAGACGGCAGGGGTGACGTAGCCACTTTGCCCACTTGTGGGCCACTTCTGATTTTGCCCCCCGCTCTGAAGCGGTGGGGATCCCCGAGACGGCAGGCGTGACATAGCCACTTTGCCCACAAGTGGGCCACTTCTCATCTTCCCCCCGCTCTGAAGCGGTGGGGATCCCCGAGGCGGCAGGGGTGACGTAGCCACTTTGCCCACTTGTTGGCCACTTCTGATTTTGCCCCCCGCTCTGAAGCGGTGGGGATCCCCGAGACGGCAGGGGTGACGTAGCCACTTTGCCCACTTGTGGGCCACTTCTGATTTTGCCCCCCGCTCTGAAGCGGTGGGGATCCCCGAGACGGCAGGCGTGACATGGCCACTTGCCCACAAGTGGGCCACTTCTCATCTTCCCCCCGCTCTTAAGCGGTGGGGATCCCCGAGGCGGCAGGGGTGACGTAGCCACTTTGCCCACTTGTGGGCCACTTCTGATTTTGCCCCCCGCTCTTAAGCGGTGGGGATCCCCGAGACGGCAGGGGTGACGTAGCCACTTTGCCCACTTGTGGGCCACTTCTGATTTTGCCCCCCGCTCTGAAGCGGTGGGGATCCCCGAGACGGCAGGCGTGACATAGCCACTTGCCCACAAGTGGGCCACTTCTCATCTTCCCCCCGCTCTTAAGCGGTGGGGATCCCCGAGGCGGCAGGGGTGACGTAGCCACTTTGCCCACTTGTGGGCCACTTCTGATTTTGCCCCCCGCTCTTAAGCGGTGGGGATCCCCGAGGCGGCAGGGGTGACGTAGCCACTTTGCCCACTTGTGGGCCAATTCTCATTTTGCCCCCCGCTCTTAAGCGGTGGGGATCCCCGAGACGGCAGGGGTGACGTAGCCACTTTGCCCACAAGTGGGCCACTTCTGATTTTGCCCCCCGCTGTGAAGCGGTGGGGATCCCCGAGACGGCAGGCGTGACATAGCCACTTGCCCACAAGTGGGCCACTTCTCATCTTCCCCCCGCTCTTAAGCGGTGGGGATCCCCGAGGCGGCAGGGGTGACGTAGCCACTTTGCCCACTTGTGGGCCACTTCTGATTTTGCCCCCCGCTCTTAAGCGGTGGGGATCCCCGAGGCGGCATGGGTGACGTAGCCACTTTGCCCACAAGTGGGCCAATTCTCATTTTGCCCCCCGCTCTTAAGCGGTGGGGATCCCCGAGACGGCAGGGGTGACGTAGCCACTTTGCCCACAAGTGGGCCACTTCTGATTTTGCCCCCCGCTGTGAAGCGGTGGGGATCCCCGAGACGGCAGGCGTGACATAGCCACTTTGCCCACAAGTGGGCCACTTCTCATCTTCCCCCCGCTCTTAAGCGGTGGGGATCCCCGAGGCGGCAGGGGCGACGTAGCCACTTTGCCCACAAGTGGGCCACTTCTGATTTTGCCCCCCGCTCTGAAGCGGTGGGGATCCCCGAGACGGCAGGGGTGACGTAGCCACTTTGCCCACTTGTGGGCCACTTCTGATTTTGCCCCCCGCTCTGAAGCGGTGGGGATCCCCGAGACGGCAGGGGTGACATAGCCACTTTGCCCACTTGTGGGCCACTTCTGATTTTGCCCCCGCTCTAAAGCGGTGGGGATCCCCGAGACGGCACGAGTGACGTAGCCACTTTGCCCACAAGTGGGCCACTTCTGATTTTGCCCCCCGCTCTTAAGCGGTGGGGATCCCCGAGACGGCAGCGGTGACGTAGCCACTTTGCCCACAAGTGGGCCACTTCTGATTTTGCCCCCCGCTCTTAAGCGGTGGGGAACCCCGAGAATGTAGGGGTGACGTAGCCACTTTGCCCAGTTGTGGGCCACTTCTGATTTTGCCCCCCGCTCTGAAGCGGTGGGGATCCCCGAGACGGCAGGGGTGACGTAGCCACTTTGCCCACAAGTGGGCCACTTCTGATTTTCCCCCCGCTCTGAAGCGGTGGGGATCCCCGAGATGGCAGGGCTGACGTAGCCACTTTGCCCACTTGTGGGCCACTTCTGATTTTCCCCCCGCTGTGAAGCGGTGGGGATCCCCGAGACGGCAGGGGTGACGTAGCCACTTTGCCCACAAGTGGGCCACTTCTCATCTTCCCCCCGCTCTTAAGCGGTGGGGATCCCCGAGGCGGCAGGGGTGACGTAGCCACTTTGCCCACTTGTGGGCCACTTCTGATTTTGCCCCCCGCTCTTAAGCGGTGGGGATCCCCGAGGCGGCAGGGGTGACGTAGCCACTTTGCCCACAAGTGGGCCAATTCTCATTTTGCCCCCCGCTCTTAAGCGGTGGGGATCCCCGAGACGGCAGGGGTGACGTAGCCACTTTGCCCACAAGTGGGCCACTTCTGATTTTGCCCCCCGCTGTGAAGCGGTGGGGATCCCCGAGACGGCAGGCGTGACATAGCCACTTTGCCCACAAGTGGGCCACTTCTCATCTTCCCCCCGCTCTTAAGCGGTGGGGATCCCCGAGGCGGCAGGGGTGACGTAGCCACTTTGCCCACAAGTGGGCCACTTCTGATTTTGCCCCCCGCTCTGAAGCGGTGGGGATCCCCGAGACGGCAGGGGTGACGTAGCCACTTTGCCCACTTGTGGGCCACTTCTGATTTTGCCCCCCGCTCTGAAGCGGTGCGGATCCCCGAGACGGCAGGGGTGACATAGCCACTTTGCCCACTTGTGGGCCACTTCTGATTTTGCCCCCGCTCTAAAGCGGTGGGGATCCCCGAGACGGCAGGGGTGACGTAGCCACTTTGCCCACAAGTGGGCCACTTCTGATTTTGCCCCCCGCTCTTAAGCGGTTGGGATCCCCGAGACGGCAGCGGTGACGTAGCCACTTTGCCCACAAGTGGGCCACTTCTGATTTTGCCCCCCGCTCTTAAGCGGTGGGGAACCCCGAGAATGTAGGGGTGACGTAGCCACTTTGCCCACTTGTGGGCCACTTCTGATTTTGCCCCCCGCTCTGAAGCGGTGGGGATCCCCGAGACGGCAGGGGTGACGTAGCCACTTTGCCCACAAGTGGGCCACTTCTGATTTTCCCCCCGCTCTGAAGCGGTGGGGATCCCCGAGATGGCAGGGCTGACGTAGCCACTTTGCCCACTTGTGGGCCACTTCTGATTTTCCCCCCGCTGTGAAGCGGTGGGGATCCCCGAGACGGCAGGGGTGACGTAGCCACTTTGCCCACAAGTGGGTCACTTCTGATTTTGCCCCCCGCTCTGAAGCGGTGGGGGATCCCCGAGACGGCAGGGGTGGCGTAGCCACTTTGCCCACTTGTGGGCCACTTCTGATTTTGCCTCCCGCTCTGAAGTGGTGGGGATCCCCGAGACGGCAAGCGTGACATAGCCACTTTGCCCACAAGTGGGTCACTTCTGATTTTGCCCCCCGCTCTGAAGCGATGGGGGATCCCCGAGACGGCAGGGGTGGCGTAGCCACTTTGCCCACTTGTGGGCCACTTCTGATCTTCCCCCCGCTCTTAAGCGGTGGGGATCTCGGAGGCGGCACGGGTGACGTAGCCACTTTGCCCACTTGTTGGCCACTTCTGATTTCCCCCGCCGCTGTGAAGCGGTGGGGAACCCCGAGACGGCAGGGGTGGCGTAGCCACTTTGCCCACTTGTGGGCCACTTCTGATTTTGCCCCCCGCTCTGAAGCGGTGGGGAACCCCGAGACGGCAGGGGTGGCGTAGCCACTTTGCCCACTTGTGGGCCACTTCTGATTTTGCCCCCCGCTCTGAAGCGGTGGGGATCCCCGAGACGGCAGGGGTGGCGTAGCCACTTTGCCCACTTGTGGGCCACTTCTGATCTTCCCCCCGCTCTTAAGCGGTGGGGATCTCGGAGGCGGCACGGGTGACGTAGCCACTTTGCCCACTTGTGGGTCACTTCTGATTTTGCCCCCCGCTCTGAAGCGGTGGGGGATCCCCGAGACGGCAGGGGTGGCGTAGCCACTTTGCCCACTTGTGGGCCACTTCTGATCTTCCCCCCGCTCTTAAGCGGTGGGGATCTCGGAGGCGGCACGGGTGACGTAGCCACTTTGCCCACTTGTTGGCCACTTCTGATTTCCCCCGCCGCTGTGAAGCGGTGGGGATCCCCGAGACGGCAGGCGTGACATAGCCACTTTGCCCACAAGTGGGCCACTTCTGATTTTGCCCCCCGCTCTGAAGCGGTGGGGATCCCCGAGACGGCAGGGGTGACGTAGCCACTTTGCCCACAAGTGGGTCACTTCTGATTTTGCCCCCGCTCTGAAGCGGTGGGGATCCCCGAGACGGCAGGGGTGGCGTAGCCACTTTGCCCACTTGTGGGCCACTTCTGATTTTGCCCCCCGCTCTGAAGCGGTGGGGATCCCCAAGACGGCAGGGGTGACGTAGCCACTTTGCCCACAAGTGGGCCACTTCTGATTTTCCCCCCGCTGTGAAGCGGTGGGGATCCCCGAGACGGCAGGGGTGACGTAGCCACTTTGCCCACTTGTGGGCCACTTCTGATTTTGCCCCCCGCTCTTAAGCGGTGGGGAACCCCGAGAATGTAGGGGTGACGTAGCCACTTTGCCCACTTGTGGGCCACTTCTGATTTTGCCCCCCGCTGTGAAGCGGTGGGGATCCCCGAGACGGCAGGGGTGACGTGGCCACTTTGCCCACAAGTGGGCCACTTCTGATTTTCCCCCCGCTCTGAAGCGGTGGGGATCCCCGAGATGGCAGGGCTGACGTAGCCACTTTGCCCACTTGTGGGCCACTTCTGATTTTCCCCCCGCTGTGAAGCGGTGGGGATCCCCGAGACGGCAGGGGTGACGTAGCCACTTTGCCCACAAGTGGGTCACTTCTGATTTTGCCCCCCGCTCTGAAGCGGTGGGGGATCCCCGAGACGGCAGGGGTGGCGTAGCCACTTTGCCCACTTGTGGGCCACTTCTGATTTTGCCCCCGCTCTGAAGCGGTGGGGATCCCCGAGACGGCAGGGGTGGCGTAGCCACTTTGCCCACTTGTGGGCCACTTCTGATTTTGCCCCCCGCTCTGAAGCGGTGGGGATCCCCGAGACGGCAGGGGTGACGTAGCCACTTTGCCCACAAGTGGGCCACTTCTGATTTTCCCCCCGCTCTGAAGCGGTGGGGATCCCCGAGACGGCAGGGGTGACGTAGCCACTTTGCCCACAAGTGGGTCACTTCTGATTTTGCCCCCGCTCTGAAGCGGTGGGGATCCCCGAGACGGCAGGGGTGGCGTAGCCACTTTGCCCACTTGTGGGCCACTTCTGATTTTGCCCCCCGCTCTGAAGCGGTGGGGATCCCCAAGACGGCAGGGGTGACGTAGCCACTTTGCCCACAAGTGGGCCACTTCTGATTTTCCCCCCGCTGTGAAGCGGTGGGGATCCCCGAGACGGCAGGGGTGACGTAGCCACTTTGCCCACTTGTGGGCCACTTCTGATCTTCCCCCCGCTCTTAAGCGGTGGGGATCTCGGAGGTGGCACGGGTGACGTAGCCACTTTGCCCACTTGTGGGCCACTTCTGATTTTCCCCCCGCTGTGAAGCGGTGGGGATCCCCGAGACGGCAGGGGTGACGTAGCCACTTTGCCCACTTGTGGGCCACTTCTGTTTTCTCCCCCCGCTCTAAAGCGGTGGGGATCCCCGAGACGGCAGCGGTGACGTAGCCACTTTGCCCACAAGTGGGCCACTTATGTTCTTCCCCCCGCTCTTAAGCGGTGGGGATCTCCGAGGCGGCAGGGGTGACGTAGCCATTTTGCCCACTTGTTGGCCACTTCTGATTTTGCCCCCCGCTCTGAAGCGGTGGGGATCCCCGAGGCGGCAGGCGTGACATAGCCACTTTGCCCACTTGTTGGCCACTTCTGATTTTGCCCCCCGCCCTGAAGCGTTGGCTCACCGAGACGGCAGGGGTGACATAGCCATTTTGCTCACTTGTGGGCCACTTCTGATTTCCCCCCCGCTGTGAAGCGGTGGGGATCCCCGAGACGGCAGGCGTGACATACCCATTTTGCCCACTTGTGGGCCACTTCTGATTTTGCCCCCGCTCTACAGCGGTGGGGATCCCCGAGACGGCAGGGATGACGTAGCCACTTTGCCCACCTGTGGGCCACTTCTGATTTTGCCGCCCGCTCTGAAGCGGTGGGGAACCCCGAGACGGCAGGGGTGACGTAGCCACTTTGCCCACAAGTGGGTCACTTCTGATTTTGCCCCCCGCTCTTAAGCGCGGGGCATCCCCGAGTTGTCTGTGATCCTCTACCCTTGAAGTGATGAACGAGCTTGCTTTTCACCCATGGGTAAAGAGTCGCAGACACATGCCAAGGTGCAGTTCATGTGGGGGACCAACAGTCAAAATGGATTTCATCATTAGACACTTTATACACATTAAATGAAGTTCATGTTTGCAATGGTCAGTGGAAATTCTCAGGATCATAATGAATCTCTGGCTTGGCCTTCTTCCCTTCATTGAATGTTGTATGTCGTCTTCTCTTGCTCTCTTTGTGAACGTACATGCGCACAGTGGGGTGCTCAGCTAAAGTTCCCTCCGGCCTCCCCCCAACACCTCTCGATTCGGTTTCTATTTGTTCTTGCAATGTTTGCTGTATTACCGTCGCTTTTCATGTAGGGGATCGAATGGCGGCTGAGCAACCCCATGTGCCTTGCTAGTGGCGGGCGGCCCTATTCCTATAGTGGCCGCCCCCCGTGTCATACCCCCAAGGGAGGGGGGGTATGGGTGGCAATTTTTCCAACGACACAAATTTTGGGTCCGAGTGTAAGGCCGCACCACCCGCCACCCAGTAACACAGCAGAACACTTCTTTTGGTTGAGGTGTGGCTAATGTGTGTTTGTTGCAAGGCAACAAAGCCGGTTCAGAGGTTAAGCCTGTGCGTTGTATGTGAGGTGTAAGCGGGGAGACGTGCTTGTAGCCTGGTGCCGTGTGGTCCAAGGCCACCACCTCAAGTTGCTATGGCCATACGTACGCACTTGCCTCCATCTCCAACCGGTAATTGTGCCTACAACTTCAATATTGCAACCGGAGAGGGAGAAAAAGAGAAAACTGATGTCGTACGTTGGTGTCCGACCCTTTAGGTACGGCCGTGTGAGGCGGACAATTGTCTCCCGGGTTGAGCCGCCGCATGTGCGTGAGTTGAAGTCGCAAGCAAACCCCTCCAAAAAAGGTTGCAAAAAAAGGCCGAAAGAGTTGTTGAGGATGGCTCCTCCAGTGAAGGTAGCTGTGATGGGGTGCCTCTTTCTTTGGCCAAAGAGATGAAGCGTGAGTTGGCCCGTGGGAATGCATTGTGGCATTTGATGCCCTTGTACCGTCCACCTTTTACTTGTGGTCAATGCAATAGGGCCGTATCTTTGTGGTGTATCTGTTGCGATGGGTGCTTGGTTGGAGCGGAGTGTCTAGCCCGATGGTTCAAGGATAGGGATGAGGTGAAATGGATGCTGCAAAAGTGGTTGAAGGAGGTGCACGTGGAAAGCATCTTGCACCCCACCCCCTCTATGAATGTGGATGGAAGCAGCACCTGTGTGGCCGAGGCATGGAGTACCCCACTGGACCCCGTCCCACCCAGTTCCATTCCGTCCGGAATCGTTGTTGCCGCACCATTTGGTGATAACCCAACATCTCCTTCTGGGTGCCCTGGTGCAGAACAGATCCTGGCTGATGTGTGCAAAGCACTGCGTGATAGCCAAGGCTCGTTTCACCCATCTATGTCAGAGGTAGAGGCACTGCTTGGCAATGATTGGAGGCAGCAACGTGGCTACACCGCTTCAGAGCGCGGGGCAGCATCAGAGGTGGCCCACAAGTGGGCAAGGTGGCTACATAACCCCTGCCGCTTGGGGGGTCCCCACTGCTTCAGAGCGGGGGCCAGAATCAGAGGTGGCCCACAAGTGGGCAAGGTGGCTACATAACCCCTGCCGCCTCGGGGGTCCCCACCGCTTCAGAGCGGAGGACAGAATTAGCACTGGCCCACAAGTGGGCAAGGTGGCTACATAACCCCTGCCGCTTGGGGGGTCCCTACCGCTTCAGAGTGGGGGGGCAGAATCAGAGGTGGCCGAGGACAACCCACGCCACGCCTATTGTGTCCCAATCCGCACAGAGAGCGGTTTGGGTAGCCCACCAGTAATAAACCGCAATCTGAGCACAATCTATGACATAGCTCTCTATGGTGAGGTCCCTGAAATGGCGTCCCTCAAACTCAAATTGTTGCGGCGACAAACCTGGAATTGTGACATGTAGTGCTTCTCTACAGTGTGAGAGTCATGGTCATGCTTGACTTTGAGCATGTCTTCAGAGGTGGAGGGGGGGGGGGGGCACAGGACAAAAGGCACGGTCGGGAAGGATGGAAGGGACAAGTTGCAAACGTAGCCCTTCACTCGGAGATACTAGCACTAACTCACTATGTCATCATAGACTGTCAGCCACGTCCTGTCGCATATGCATGTGTCTTAGAAGGAATACGCCAATGATACGCCAATGACGCAACTCTGTGTGGAATGCCTCATGTGCCAGTGCACAACGCCGCAAACAGCGAGTTAAATCGTGGGCAGAGCGCACTTTGCAAGCGTCGTCCATAGATATGTCTTTCGCACCACCCCTGATTGTGGCGCAGGTGTATAATATGAGCAATTGGCATTGGGTGCTCCGCTTGTTGTTGATTGCCCCAACTCGCGAATACCTCTGCCTTAAGTTTGACCCCATGTGTGACCGGCCCCACATTGTTGGGGCAAAATAGGAGCAGTTGGCTGTTGTGGATTTGATTGCCGAGCGAGAAGTCGTTGAACCACACCAGCGGAAAAAGTGGTCAAAGATTTTGGATGCTTTTGGTGCCCTTGCATTTGCAATTGCACCCCTGCATTCCACCTTCATCTAGCAGCTTGATGGTGTCAGTTGCCATCCGGCATGTCTCTTGACGTTGCATGGTGCCTTGTCTCGGCGCGATGTCAAGGGCATATTGCAAGTGCCACAAGATCGGTTGTGGTTGTTGCATGAAATGGCTGAGGCTACTCTGTACTAGCGGCACAAGCCACTAGGTGGACTGAGACCTTGGACCACTGGTTGACCAACGCCTGGGCTCAGAAAGAGCGTCGTTTGGTTGCAGAGGCTGATTATGTCCGCCGCCTCCTTCTCAAGCTGAAACACGCCCATCCCCCCAATGGTATGGCCCGCAAGCGGGCGCGCTGCCATGATAGGGGGGATTCGTGTGTGGTACAGCTTCGCGCGCATGAAGCTGAAGGTTCACCAATTCTTGCTGTACATATGATCTAGGCTTGGGTGCCCACGCACACCATTGGCCCGACTGCGTGAATTTTTCCGGTGTCAAAATAAAAAAAGAAAATAAAACAACAACAGTGAAGGCGGCGGTTCAACACAAGACATCAAACAGCAAAAGGGCATTTAGATAAATTTCCCAATAGTTTGAAGAAAGAGAGACATCAATTAAGTGATGTCAAGAAAGAAAATGAAGATGGTATCCAAAGATAGGAATCGCTACAGCGCTTGGACGCACTACGCATGAAGTTCAAAGGTTCAGTTGTACCTAATTCTGTAGAAAGCAAGAAGTGCAATGGTGTAAAGCCCTTTGTAGAGTGCAACATCGTAAACCCGAAGAAGGGACAATCAATTGCAATGTACAAACTGGGTATGTCTGCCATTCTGATTGTTATGGAGTTCATGCTGCCAATTTTTTGTAGGTTAGATATTGCACGTTTCATGAAATGGCACCATGCAAACAATCCCCCGGTGTTTTGAAGGTTATAAAGCCACACATGTATACATTTTTTCTTCTGTATCCCCATGATGCTGAATGAACAACCCGTGCAGATATATGAGGTTCTTTTGTCACACCTGTCCTCAATGGTCACCGCAAAACCACAAAAAAATCATCATATGACAATAGTCGGACAATCCAACCTGTTCAGTTTTCAGAGTCCGCATGCTTGTAGGGTGATAATGCATGAATATTGCGCCATATGTGCACTTTTGACACTTGGTGTGCGTAGGGCACAAGCACCCATGGCCATAGTATGCCGCAAGATGCCACTGCAAGCCGCCACATGCCGCAGCACTAGATTTTAGGAGCTGTTGGTGGGGGTTTTGAAGCATGCTGCAACATGCTGCCGCATGCCGCAGTGGCCTGAATTTTCCAGGTGGCTTCATACAGCTACACTTGTCTCCTGTTGTCCCACAGATTTTCCTCTTTTTGTGTCATTTCCCCATTTCTTTGATGCCAACTCCTATGGCTACTCCACTACTGAGGGGTCACAGAAACCTGTGAGGAGGAACAAGGAGATAACTAGGAGTACTGCAGATTGTTTACAGTGGGCAATTGGGGAACGTATTTTGCAGCACGTTTGCCTAATGAACAGCCAAGGTGAGTCACAGACTGGGAAATTGCATTGCACTTTTTGTGCTGTGTGGTTATCTGTGAAAGGGGCCATCCTCGAGGACCATGTTTTTGGGGAAAGTATGAAACAATCGGACGGTCTATATGCACGGAAACCTGGTTCACATGCCCATAAAGCCGCTGCACAGCCTTTACCAAGCCAGGCACCAGAAGCCGCACCTCAACAACTGCCTACTATTATTGTCAACGTTCCTGCCGCACAACCGAACCTGCACCACCTGCCGAGAAAAAGGGAGCATGAAGTGCCTATGATTTGCAGGTGATGCTTCAAAAGGATGGAAGGTGAAATCTGCTGATTTTCCTATCTTGTCCTCAGTTGCTGTGTTTTTTGTCCGCTGGCCTCGCTCTGCATGGTTTGTGGACCTTCAGTTTGTTGAGACACATCCTGACACATGATCGTCTCAATGTGAGTAATGAGACGTTGCACCACATGGCAATCGTGTACGCAAATAGAATGGACAAGAAACGGGAATGTGATGAGGAGCAGCAGGAACACGCCCACCTACAAATTGATTCTTCTGTTTTAATCTTTGCAGGGTGACAGGGCTTGCATTTCACTGTGTTTGGGTCTGCTCCTTGCCACCCTTGCGCCTTACGGAAAAGGACCCCCCCCCCCCCCACCAACGGCTTGAAGCACGCTGCAGCAAGACCAATTTTTCTTGGGGACCGTTGGTGCTTGCCAGGGACTCGCTATTTAGAGTTGCGTACAATCATCGTATGATTGTACAGCCATAGGCAGCCCAGTGGACACAGATGTGTGTGGGGTTCCCATAGTCCGCCTCGATGTGGGAGGGGTTGGCTCCCTGTTGTTGTGGGTAATTAGAGTGGGTGCCCGGGAGATACTTTCTGAGTGTCTGTTTTTTTTTTTCAGCGTCTATTTTTTGCGTGGCCATGAAGAGGGTCTCACAAAATGCAGAGACCCTGAAGTATGTGGACAAGGCCACGCAGACACCCATCTGCTTAGAGGCCCAAACGCAAACCCCGGGAGAGTGGCAGGACGATGGGCTGTCCCTTGAAGCAGCGAAGTATTTGACGTACGTCGACACGTCGAAGAAGGATGCCTCAATTGAATGGGACAGTACGAGGCAGATGCAGGCTGCCGTCGACATGTGGATGATGGATTATATTAAAAGGAATGGGGTGAAGAGCTACAAGGCCTACGGCCACAGACCTAAAGTAGAGCAGTTCACAAAAGAGTGGATGAGCTTCACTGGTGAGAGACCCCACCCCTTTGTAGTGGAGTTATTTAAATGGGCCAGACAGGAGCACTGGAGTCGGAAGCGCCCATCGCGAGAGGAAGCCGACCCCGACAACGGTGCGAATGGGACTTCAGACAAGTGCCATCCCGGCAGTGATGACGAAGACGAGGAGGGCCAGCCCCGGCAGAAGAGGCGCAAGCGCACGTCTGCGGCAGCCTCACCGACCGTGCGGGATCAGACGGACTCCATCCCGCCCGTCCTATTTAATTATTCTGACCCTGAGCACCAATGCACCTACTTCGGAGGTATGCGACGGAAATGGACAGGCGAAAGCAAGCTGTTCAAGGATCTGCTGGACCAGCGGACTGGCACCATTAAGAAAAACTGCTCCAGCTCAATGGAAGAGATGGCCGCAAAGAAAGGCGAGCATGTGTGGATGTACAAGACCAAGGTCATTAAAGGGTGTGTGCAGCTGTCGGAACCCTCTGGCGAGGTCTGTTGCCAAGGGAACAAGTTTCAGCAACAAGCGTATTACAACATTCTGTTGGATTTCACAGAAGCCTGGGACCAGCCGCTGAAGATGACGAGGGAAGGAAAGAGGCAGCTGCGGTCTGAGTACCAGCATCGCGAGGCATGGCCCAAAGACCAACGGACGCCCACGGCCTCGACAGAGCATGCGGCCTCCTCTTCTACCAGGCCTGAGGACAAGGCGGCCTCCTCTTCTACCAGGCCTGAGGACAAGGCGGCCTCCTCTTCCACCAGGCCTGAGGACAAGGCAGCGTCAAGCCCTCGTGAGGCGCCGCAGGAGTCGGAGCACTGCCCTGAGCGCATTGCCGATCAGAGGCGACCAGCATTGCGGCTGCCAGGCCCAGAGAATCCGACGCAAGTGTTGCTGGTGTTCGACTTGGACGGAGTCCTATGCGACCGTGCGTACCGCAACAATGCGCACCCTCATCTGTGGGACACGTACGACTACTACCAGGAGATGTTCGTGGCGCGGAGGCGGCCCTTCCTTCACGAGTTGATGGAGTTTCTTACGGCCAATCGCACACACTTTCAAGCGATCGTTTGGAGCTCTGCCAAGACCCAAAACGTCAAGGCCATCTGTGACTACTATTTTCCGCCCGATCTGTTCGCGCAAGTTATGGGGCGTGAGGATTGCCGCAAGTATTGGCTGGGGCCTGAAGAGCGGGAGAAAGCCATCGCACAAAGCCCACGGGGCATCGACGTTGCTGGAGTGCACTACGAGCTGACCTGTAAAGATCTGGGCGTCATCTGGGATTTGGGAATCGGCTGGAATGTGAAGAACACACTGCTCATGGATGACGATCCCAAAAAGGCATCGCTGAACCCACTGAATGCCATACACCCCTGCTCTTTTGACGCCACCATATGTAAAGACGAGCACGAGTACGACACAGACTGTGAGCTGCCGCGACTGATTGAGTACCTCACAGGATGCAGGGGAGTGGAGGACATCCAGAAGCACGTGGCCGAAATTAAGTACGAGCCCACGCGTCAGCAGGCCCCAGCGCCTGAGGTGAATGCCGAAGTTGTGTCCGGAGGTTCTTCGAACGATCCCGACAGCGGCAAGGGAATGGGTAAGGGCAAGCTCAAAGGCAAGGGCAAAGGGAAGGGGTGGGGAAGGACCAAAGGCTTCTTTTCAAAGGGGAAGGCCAGCTGGTCGTGGCAGTGACATGAGGGGCATGAGGAAGTCTGAGGTTTCAGGGGTCGCTGCGCGGTCCGCATACGGAGTCACATGTGTGACACGTTGTTGAAACCAATCACAATCGCTTTTGGCAGTGCTTAGGCTCCTTCCGTCAACAGTACCCCACTGATGACGAGAATGGCGATGCCGCACTTGCCATGTCCAGTCAGCATACCAACGAGTCAAAGCTGAACAAGGGCGCCGAGCCCAGAGGCAAAGGCCAGTCGGCGACGCGCCGCTCCGGATGCGCCGGCAGGGTGTTCTGCTTCAGGGTGCCCTCCGTACCGGGGGTGTTGGGCGCGCGGAACACGATTGGGGCCTGCCGTATGGCCTGCAGCATGCCACGGTTCTTGTGGTCCTTCGAGTGGTTGGTGCCGTGCAGCACTGCCGACATGATGCCGTCGTGGTCCGTGGCGTCTGTCAGCGACTGCAGCTTCTCCAGGCTGAGGTCACTGTAGCGCGCCTCTGCAACAGGTCGAGCAGCTGTGGGCCGCACTGCCGGAAGACGTGCGGTTAACTGCCTAACCGCCGGCTGTTACTGGCCAATCTTCGTCGGTAATGCCCACCCCCGCTCGGTTCAGATGGTGTGCCTGCCCTGCATGCATGCGTTCCGCACGCTCGAGGGTGCTGGACGGTGCGTGCGTAAACCGGGGGGGCGGGGGGGCAGGGGAAGGGGAATGGGCCTCCAGAGTTTTGCCCAATAACTCAGCATCTCCTGGCGGGGGGTCCAACACCCCCTCCCCCACCCCCTCGGACCCCCCATCCCATCCCACTCTTCTTAAGTGATTGGGCTGAATTATCCATTGGGTAACAATGACGGTCAGGGATGGCAATAAGAATCGCGGGTGAAGGGAGATGGGAGTGGATTCAGGCTTTAGTTGTCTGCGGTCGTTTTGCCTCTTCAGATTTTCGAAAAAGGCTTGGAACCCCCATTCTGCAATGTAGTGTGGTATTTGTTGGTTTACTGGCACCAGGGGGCTTCAGTCAGTTTTATTGTCACCCGTTCTATGTGAAGAAAAGGGCCTCACAAACACTCAGGGTCTCCCCCCCCCCCCCCCACAACCAAAACACGTTCGGGCCCACAAAGGGTCAGAATGAGCAGTGGCGAGAGGCCAATGGGCGCCGCCAAAGGCAAACAATCAGATACCGAGGCCTTGTGCCAACCCCCCCCCCCCCCCCCCACAGCCCCCCCCCCCCCGGGCTGGGCTCCCCCCCCCTTTACGCAAGTGGCAGGTGCATTCAGTCAATGGGAACCGATCATTGCTCTCTCTCTCTCCCCCCTTAAGCAAAACTCTGTGGGCCTCCCGCTATGGTGCCTTTGAATTAGTGGTGTTCATGCCTGCCATCCCCCCCCCCCTGCCCCCCCGCCCCCAAAAGAACAAGGACGGCCTCTGGCTCGGCTTTGCTCAGTCAGTCCATCCGTGATTGGCAGTCAGCCCCTTTTTTATTGCAAAGTGACCCCTGCGGTGCTGTACAATACGATCCCAAGGCCCTCTGTGGCCAACGAACGGGTTGCCCCAATGCACCGAACACGAGCGGAATGTGTTCGGGCCAGTACCGCTTTTGTTCAGTACCGCTTTTGTTGTTGACAAACATAAAATGCTTTCCCAGGCAAATTGGTTCACTGCTTGACATGTGTGGCAAGCTCAGATAGTATCTTGGTCTACCCTACCCTAACCTGCCTACCGTTTACCTGTGGTCGGCCCCTCTATATATTGAATACCATAGACTCAACCAACCATAGAAAACTTAGTACACTGCATTACCACACAATTTCATGATTGAAGCGAACCCTCCGTTACACAAATTGATGCATCCACTTTCTTGTACTAAGGCTCCACCACAACCAACGCCATTTACTGTCCATCCTCCAATCCTTGTCTATGCCACGGGACTCATTTCCCTCTCCAATTCACATTTGCTATCGATGCAGCCAAAAAATACCTGCTTTCAATTGATGATGCTCCTCAAAATGAGCACCCTCGCGAGAAACTCATGTGGTTGCCTTCACTTTCCATGACGGTACCTATTTGAAAATTTTGGTGCCTTTGAGTCGAATTTTTGTGCCAAGTGCCATTGGGCAGCGCCGGGGAGGTGATTTGAAGGTGCAATAGCAGGGTATGGAGGACCCTTTTAAAGTGGGGATGGGGTCTGCAGTCCCAAATGCTTTTCATCAAGAAGGCCACAAAACACAGCCACCAACTGACACCGCAATCATCAACAACAGCAATTGGCCAGCCCCGATGACCACTTACCTTGAATGTGAAACCTCTATTGTCCTACTTCATTCTATTGTGTTTCTAGCATACCCTCAAAACACAAAACATGCGCACATCCATCAGCAGGAAATCAAAAGAAGAGTGGCATCATTCAATCGCAATAATACACAGATGAGTGGTCACAAAAAGCAGCCAAATTCAACCTTACACTGTCACTCTTAATTCCCTTGTCTAGCCTGCTCGCCTCGATCACCTCGAAGAGAGGTTGTTAGATCAAGCGCAGGCGCATGCGTCGTATACCCCCCCCCCTTTTGGGGGTCGTTCCCGTAGCATACCCCAAGGCATGATATTGGATGTCCAACCCCTTGTAAAATCATTATTTTGCCCAATAAAACATACCCCCAATGGATTTTTTGATTCTGAAGCCTCTATCCCCTGAAACTGGATATCAGTTCTTTGTGGGGGGGGCTGGGGGTCAAAAGTTTGTGCTCAGAGGGATTTGAACGAGGCTCAGGTGCAATAAATGCTACTGGCCAGGCGCCGCCGCCGCCGGCAGTCGGCCGGCCGGGCATCAAACCGCCAGCCGAACTGTCGGCGGTCGACTGCATTTCCACTCGACCATTGACCGCTCTGGTACATACTGGGATCCCTACTGCTTGTAGCCGAGTCCGTCACTGAAAAAACCCAAACTGTGTGTTTCTGTTTGCGTGTTTATGTCTGCCTGTCTGCCTACTTGCCCGACTGACTGCGTGACTGACTGCTTGCCTGTCTAACTGACTGATTGGCTGACAGTCAGCCTCTCTTCGAGGTGCACTGCCGAAGGCAATAGAATTTTTTTTAAATTTTTTTAAAAATTTTTTTACTAGCTTTTACCAAATTTTACTAAGTTTTACCAAATTTTACTAAGTGTTACCTCATCCGGTACTAAGTTTTACCTAATACCCGGGAGGGAGGGGGTGGATGTTCGTTGGGGGTTATCAATATTTGTACCCCCGGTTGGCCCCATTATGGGCCATTGTTGGTGAGGACTTAGAGGTTTTCAAGTGGGCATGCATTGCCTGAAGATTTTGCTCTTCCTGAAATCCTACCATCGCCTCCGGGATGGGCTTGGGTGATCTTTTGGTGACAAGACATGTGCTTCACCCCTCATGGAAAACAATGTAATGGACACTAGGCGCATTTAGCAAAATGCTATGGTCCCCTGTAAGCCCTGAAGTTGCTGTTCTTTTAGGTTGTTTAGTGGCACTTGCAAAATTTTTCGAGATTGAGATAGATTGTGAGATGTTTTCCGAAATCCTTCTGTTGCCTGTGGGAGCGGTTTGGGCAATCATTTGGTGATAATACAGGTACTCTAGCACCCATGGGGCCGCACGTAGTGGGTGGTAGGCCCATGTAACCCGCCCCATGGGCCCCACGAAAACCCGAAATGTGTTTTGAAATTCTGAATTTTTTTTTTACATCCTTCCGACACCTCCTGGATGGGTTTGACGACATGGGCACTCTGGGAATGCCATGCACACAGTGCGCACGCAGTGCGAAATTTTGGATTCAAGCGCCCTTCGGATATCAACCTTCACTAACAAGGTAAGGCACTCGAGGATAACTCACAACCCACATTCCTTCATTGCATTTGTGCATTTGCCTTGTGTCTTGGGGCTAAAGGGTCTTCAAGGAATCCCCAGCCCCTAGACAGGTGACAGGTATTCTGGTATTCTTGGGTGAGTATCCCAGCCTCTATGTGCGCAGTATGCACGCAGTGCGCATGCAGTGCAAGAACTTGGCCTCTAGCTGCCATGGGGACCCACGTAGTGGCTGCTCGACCCTTGTACCACCCCCCCACCCAAAAACCCAAAATTCTTGTCCTTCAAACTGTTTAGTAGCACCTTGTTTGAAATTTTGAGCACAAGCCCCCTCCCCCTGAAAGTCACTTTCTGAGTGTCTATTTTTTTTCGTGCTCAACACAGCCCATGGACCCAAATGAAACCGGCAACCATGGGGTCAAAGAAGAAGCGATGCAAGTTCAAGGTGCAAGGGGATTTTCCATGCCCTTCAATCCTCAAGTTGTCATTGAAGATGACGATGAGTTCGAAGAAGGAGATGAAGGGTTAGACATGGAGATGTTGAGCCGGGATGAAACCATGAACGCTATGATGGTGCAAACGGAGGGACTGTTGCAAGAGCTTGATGCTTTGGGCGCATGGTATGACGAGGCGGTGCGAGATGCCCAAGCGTATATGCAGCATCAGATGGGCGATGAGCTGGATGTCATGGAGGAAGTGTGCAAAGTGAGCTCTGGGGAGTTGATGTACCGTGACGAATCTGGATTTTCGAATGCCTCCGATGAATGGGTGATTGAGAAAATTTTGCAGCGAAAAAGGTACCAAGGAGAGCAGTACTATCTGGTGAAGTGGAAGGGGTACGCAAGCCCAAGTTGGGAACTGGAACAGGACCTCGATTCACAAGGCTATGGAGGCTGGCTGGAGAAATTTGTGGTGGAGGCTGCTGTCCGTTGCCGTGAGCAAGGGGCCGCAAAAGTACTGCAACCAACCGAAGAAAAGCAGTGCAGGGTGCCACGCAGTGAGCCATTCCGTGTGGCTGGGCCCGGCGAGTTTAGCCCTGAGATATATTGGCACAATTTCCAGCTTCGCATTGCGGAGGCATTCAAACAGGCTGGAGCTTGCGTGTCTCGAATTCAGAACATTGTGGACCCCAGTCGCTCGCGCACATTCATGTGCCGCTGGATGAAATCACGGCAACATGATAAAGCTGCAGTGCCTGTCATGCTCTTTCATTGCACGCCAAATCACAACATTCCTGGCATCGTAAAGAATGGGCTTGTAGTGCCTGGTACAGGCCACAATGTCACCGTTGCTAACGGAAGCGCATACGGGGTGGGCATCTACACCGCCCGGTCTCCCTTGACTGGGTTCTGCCGTGGTGGCAACTACGCCTTCGTGTGTGCTGGGCTGGTAGGCCCCAGGTTCTTGGGCACTGCAGACCACGGCAGCATTGTGGTTTTCTTCGACCCCGACACAGTGCTCCCTTGCTTCCTAGTAGAAATCCACACCTGCACTTATGGCAACAAATGCGCTGGCCAGCCTCAGTACGTGTCGCAGCTGTACAAGCCCAACATGTGGCCTCCTTCCGACCGTGGCTACCATCACCCGTCTCATGTACAAGGATCTGCAGGGCCCGTGAGTAATGTCCAGAAGTATTACCCGGTAATACCCAAGGTCGAGGGAGATGAAGGCAATTGGGCAGACCACGCCATGGCCAAGCCCATCTCCAAAAAGCAACTCAAGCGTTGTGCCAAACGAGTTAAAATGCTCTATAAGCAGGGGCAATTGAAGCAAGTACGCAATAAGCGTTGACCGGTTGGTATGTCCCGGGGCTGTATGCAAAGTTGGGCTGTGGTTGAAGGGCTGTTGTCGGCCGTGGATTCCCGTTCTTTGCAAACCCTATCACCCCTTGACAAGCAACAAGCAAGGGATGAGCAATTTTTGCATTGGCCCATTGTTCCAACATATGGTCAATCCGCTCACCCTCGGTTTCCGCTCCCCCGCTCGTACCCTCACCGCCCCTTCCTGCTGTTGTTTCCCAGTCCCTTCTTGTGTGTGCCAGCCATGGCCTTGTGGCCGCCCGTGAGGTTGGGTTTGGCCACCTCCAGCCCCATTCGTAGCCTTCTCTCTGTCTGGGGCCATCATTTTTCCACACATCCAAATCCATTCTACTCTCCCGCGTGGCCACCAGCCGTTCTGCCTCCCTGTCTGGCTGTGCCACCCATCAGATTTTCAGATTTGCACTATCACTGGACAATGGGGGATGTCTGCCATTTCTTCCCATCAGCAGATTGTCTGATGGTACTTGCGATAATGGACGGTGCATAATGCGCAATGAAGCATCCGGAGCAACTTGAAGCAACATTTTGGCTATGCTTGGGAGTTCGCGATTTTGATCCTGATGGCCATCTCTGTGACGCGTGCCATTTTGTATTCTAGTGACTGCACGCAAAAACGCAAAAAGCCTGCGGACAGTCTGCGTTCACAGGGGCTGCTCAACCTTTGGGTTGCGGCCATAGTCTTCGTACATGGTATACCATGGGCATCCGAAGAATGTCCATGGCCGCAATATGCCTGCTTTGCGGGGCATATACTGCTTTCTGTCTCTGCATCAACAACGGCACTTCTGCTGTCAGAGTGTCCATGCCTCATTTCGAACCTCTTTGGCACTCCGCTAATCGTTCATGGCTCAGCCCCGAAAGTCGTAACGCTATGTCCCGGGGTAATATGTTAGCTAAATATCCGGCGCTTCATTCCCCGAAAGTTGTATAATTGCTGCTTTTATAGGCTATTTGGCACCCATGACAAACCAAGAATGCACTAGGACAAACCAGGTATGCCCTTGGACAAACCGGGAGTGCCCTCGGTCCAACTGGGAATGCCCTGGGACAAACCGGAAATGCTGTAGGACAAACTGGGAGTGCCTTAGGACATACTGGCAATGCCCTAGGACAGACTGGCAGTGCCCTAGGACAGACTGGCAGTGCCCTAGGGGAAACCGAGAATGCCGTAGGACAAACTGGGAACGCCCTAGGACTCACGCCACTCACCACCACGAATCCCTGTGTTCGGTCCTGCTCGATCTTGGCCACAACTCAACCCAAATTGTTGCGGGGACAATGGATCGTGAACATCCCCTGATGGGGACCCGAGTGCTGCTTCCAGGCCGTCTAATAAGGCCAACACTCGGTCTAGGCGTGTCAGAATGCGTGGTACCCCGGACCATCGCATCCGGAATTTTGCGCTCTTTGATTTTGTCTGGGAAAATTTGCTGAAAATGCACATAGCCCTGGGATTTCGTGATTTCTTGCCGTTTTGGACCGGTTTCGGCTTGAAAATTTTCGCCATTTGTACCGCACATTGCTGTGCATATCGTTGAGTACCCCAGAGACATGGGACAACGATTGTTTGTCCTTCGTCACAGCACCGGCGGGCATTGAGTCCACCATGAACACAAACCAAGTTCGCACCAACCCCAAGGAAGGAGGCCTCGGACTGTGTGCCATCAAGTGGATGTCATACGGGTCATCACCCATGGCCAAGGGGCGACCCCGGGAGTACCGCGTAAACTCAAAGAAACACAAAAAGTTTCCACAGCTGCAGTGCGCTAGGCGGGTGCCTCCTTGGGGGGCGCCTCACTACCCAAGGCAGGCGGGCGCTGTCCCACGACCTCTAGGACTCTGAGAGGTCCGATGGGGATGGTTTGTTGCCCTAGGCATCACATCCACCCCCTTTCCACCAGGCGAGCAGGGCAGAGAGGAGGCACATAGGGCCCACTCAGCATGCGCGTCCTGTTGTGTGTGTCCTACAGGCTTG
This sequence comes from Eutreptiella sp. 'Long Island Sound 2002', assembly GCA_964036045.1. Lineage (NCBI taxonomy): Eukaryota > Euglenozoa > Euglenophyceae > Eutreptiales > Eutreptiaceae > Eutreptiella > Eutreptiella sp. 'Long Island Sound 2002'. Next base: position 173,860,730 of record OZ038380.1, read on the forward strand.
CTGTGGGAGGTCCCCGCCCACGGGGGGGGGGGGGCGCCGGGACCGGACCCTTTACGCCGACCCCCCCCCCCCTCCCCCCCCCCCCCTCCCCCCCCCCTCCCCCCCCCCTCCCTGGAAATTGGCTGGAAAGTGCCGGACCATGGGCGCCGAAGTGGGAGGGAGTCGGCGTATGGCCCGTTGCTACGCCCCCCCCCCCGTGTCCCCGCCTATGTTGGCCGCTTCATAAGGCGCGGTGTTGCCACGGATGTCACAAAAAATAGCATACGAGGCTGCCTGCTCCAGCGTTCTGTGGCCTCGGACCCAACACATTGTTAGCTTCTTTGGAGTCAAAGTCTGCATAACCAATATCATAGAAGACCTGATCTAGAACGACGTGTTCCCACGTGTGTTCTCGCAGGATAGCTTTGGTTGCTTCCTGGTTATCAAGGGCAATGGAGTCTCCTTCTTGTGTCAGTTCGGAGGCCAACGTTGCAGCCACCGTCTCTACGCCGGGGGCCCTGAATGCAGTATGGAAGGAGCCATTGACAATTCCGCCCGTCCATGTCTTTTTGACCCATCTGTGTCCCAGGTGGTTGTAGTCGGCGTCCCGGTGTGCTGTTGGTAAACCTCGTACATCATATACCATGGCCAAAAAATGCCGACACCACTAAAGACCTGGTTGATGCGCCTGCGGAGGCAAAAGCCCACAGCTGGAAACTACCGCAGAAATGCAGACATGCCGCTTACCTCCTGTGGTTCCGGGGGCAGGTCACATGATGGGGATGCCCCCCTCCCCCATGGGACAGGAAGGACAATTGGTGTGCACACTGCAAGGGCAGACACGGCGCCGCAGTGCAGCACTGCCTGATGATGTGCACTCCATGGGCAGCATTTTGGCAACATTGGGGCCCATGGGCCGCCTACTCGGGAAATTGGCATGCAACTGCATCACAGGAGCACAAATCACTTGTGGTTAGGCTACTAGTCCCCACTTCGCTGCTTCAGTCCATTCCACCCACGGAGAAACATTTCACAAGGGAAATGGTAGGGAAATATCAGTGCAAGGCACTAGCAGGTGTGTCTAAACTGTGGAAGAAGTGCATCCCTTACTCCCCACCACCAAAGGTGTCACCCCTCTGACGCACTAGGTTCTTGCCAATGTTTATTTGAACCTCAGATGACACCCACATCCAGACCGGAGCCCCAATGCACACATGTCTGGCGAAGAGGCAACTCAAACAGGCACCAGCGGCACCAGCACAGAACGTGGCACAGTGGAGCGCGGAGGCAGAACGTCATGCCCACTAGGAGGCGCGGGCATGGGTCATTGGGCAGTAGGCCTAGAAATAGTGGCCAGCCACTGAAGACCCCTTCCTGCCAAGGAAGCGCGTACTAAAACTCTAATGGAAGTTCTGTACCTAGCTTGACGAACATGGCGGCGACTTACGAGTATTCATAGCTATGGCTGACAAGGTGCTCAAGTCCTTGGCCGAAGCTTGGCTGAAGCGATTCGCCAACAGATTGCCGCCTTTAAACGGTGGATGACGAGGGGACAGGGCATGCGCATGTCCAATGTGGCCATGCACATGTATAACCTGGTCCTCAAGCACATCGGCCTAGCACGGCGCCAACCTCGAGGATGGGACAAGCCGGAGCACGTTGCGCTGACTCACCCGGGCGGACACACCCAACCCTACCCCAACGGCTCTCAGAGGCTCCGGAACAGCTCCCAAAGACTCCGGAACGGCTCCTAGAGACTCCAGAATGGCTCACAGAGGCTCCAGAACGGCTCCCATGGGACACCACCTTATGGCTCACACCTCTGGCGCAAGTTCGCCATGTGTATAGTTTCCTATACTGATGGACTTCGAACACCGTGTTTAATGGCAAAAAAAAATGAGGAGGCGGGCCCATGACTCGTAGAGCCATGATCTCCCCTACAGCGAAATAACCAGGAAAGATCCGAGAAAAAAAGCAAAACTGGCGCATCAAGATGAGATGGAGATGGACAACTCGCCGGATGCGGTGCGGTTGTGTGGGGGCAGGTTGTCTGCCAAAGGCTGAAGGGGGGCGCAACAGTCAGTTGACGTCTGTTGAACACCACTTATGTCCTTGAACACTTTTTCTCTCAGTGTGGGACAGTTTTGAAGCGGCGGCACATATTGGGGCCTTCGGTTCATGCTTCAATTCCATGGTGATATTGAGCGGCGCCTCCTGCAATTGTGCTGCCCGTGGACCTTTTGAATGACCAGAAGAAAAGATCTGATCAACCTGTCGCACTTTGAGTGTTAAGGAGGGTTGCTAACTGTACCGCAATTTCCCTGCATTTCCCCACAATTTTCCCACAGTTTTCCCACAATTTTCCCTAATTGGATTTCACCCCCCCCAGACCGCAATCCCCCCCCCCCTGCCCCCTGCTTTGGTGTTGTTCTTGTAACTGGGGGGGGGGTGAAGAAAAAAAGTAGGTTCAGGATATATGTGTGGACATTGGTGTGCGAATTGCTTGTCCCCTCCACAGAGAGAATGCTCCATGTGCCCCGCCGGCTTTGTGGGGGCCTGCCCTGGCAAAGATTGGCGCATCGGGCTTTCAGTACCTCTCCAGCCGTTCCTGGACAATTGTTTATCAATAACGAGTACCTGGACGCAGAGGCAGGGGCCTCCGTGCCAGTCTTCAGCCCTCGTGATGGCACCCAGTTGACCACCATTGCCAATGCCTCTGCCGCGGATGTGAACCGGGCGGTGCAAAGTGCCCGGTATCTTCGCGTTTGTTGCGCCGAGGGCATTGTGGTCTGCAATGGTAGAGTCACTGTACAAAGGGAGCGCACCGTGCACTTGGTGACCCCCCGTTCCCCGGGAGACCGCATGCGAGGGGGCGAGACTCCAAAGGGGTGTGTGTGTGTGTGTGTGTGTCAATGCAATCTGTACAATACGTCAACTGACAGTTGTCACACATGAACAACTTCTCAAGGTTACACTTGGTGCAACAAAGCACACACGCATCCCCATTATCATCCACAGCATCCTCATCGTCACACGCCTCCTGTGCATGAGCATGTGCAGCCCATACATGTGCATGTGTTCCCATAGACCATGTGGAGGGTATTGAAAGAGCAACAGTCAAGGTGGGGTGGTATGGAGCTTGGAGAGGGGACGAGAGGAACAAAGCTTGATTGTAGCATGTATTTTCTTTTTCTTATCAAATAGGCTTCGCAATCTCAGTGCCAAGACCCCGAAGGTCAAGTGTTCGAATAAAGAAGAGGTTTTGGCAGGGTAGCCGGGGTAGCCATACAGGGTGCAGCTCAGGATTTGCCCCCCCCCCCCCTGGTGTCCCCAAGGGGGTACCCAGTCAGTGTTGGAGGATTTCCCACTCATTGCGGTCCTCGTGTGCCTTCTTGTGTTATGGGGGTGGCTGCAGCAGGATTTCCCACAAGGTGGGATCCCACTCCTCCCTGGGTCGCTTGCATATCATGTATCGTGTCTGTTGTGTTGGTGTAGTGTGTTGTTGGTGGTGTGTCAATAGTTTGGTTCGGTATGTATGTCGTGCTTGTGCCTCTGCATTGTGCAGTGCGTGGCGCAGCTCATTGTCATTACGTGTCAGCGGTATTTCTTGTGCCACTGGGTCAATTGTGTTGAGTTATTGTGTAGTGTGCGCGCGGCCTGTTTGGATGATTCATACTTCCCGCTAGGGGCAAATACCCTGGGTCCACACCCCTGCAGTACAGCCCAGACCCTAAACCAGACCCTAAACCCCTCCTCCGTGCCTTAGGGACTGCTTCCATCAGACATGGCCTTCCACGCCTATAAAGGAACGCTCCGCAATTCTGCGTGCCATGGGCGACCACCTCCAAAGCCGTGCGCAGGAGTTTGCTCATCTGGAGAGCCTGGATTGTGGCAAGCCCGTCACCGAGGCAGAGGGCGACATCCAATGCTGTGTGGACCTGCTGCACTACTACGCAGACATCGCCCCCACCGTCATAACCACGGAGGCTCTGGCAGTGCCCGATGCCCACTTCTCCTCTGCAGTGCACCATGCCGCCCTTGGGGTCGTGGGTTGCATAACACCATGGAACTATCCCCTCATGCAGGTGTGATGCGGTCCATCAGGGACCAGTGCCAGGCATGCAGAGGGCGGATATGCGAAGGTCCAACAGAGTATGTTAGTGCGCCGGGCGCGCTGGGCAAGGTTTTCCCAAGCTTTGGTGTGGCCCCTCGAGCTGGGGCTAAGGCCTCCCACTCTTCGGTGTGGCCACTTGAGTGGTCCGTCGTGCGCAAAAGGGGGATTCTTTGAAATTGAGGTGGGTGGCCAAGGGTAGGGTGCATGTGATCGTCTCATGTGTCGGGCGAAAAAATGGGGATTTAATTGATCGCCAACAGTCATACGATGTGCTTGTGCTCAGGGTTCATGGGCTAGAGGAGGGAGTGGTCTTTGGGGGTAAAGCATTGTAATAGATGGCCAGAACATTCATTTGGATGCCGGGCGCGCCGGGCGCATGCCGGGCAAACATACCCTCCAAGGGCCCCTCAACCGCCTTATTTATTACTCCAATGACTCCTGGTCTTGTTTTGTATGCGAAACACTTTTTGCAATTGCGACAGCGGAGCAGTCTCTTTTCTTCCAGATTTCCCGCATACCATGTCTGAATAATGGAGTTTTGCATGTGATTGAATTCCTAAAGTACGGCAGTAATCCAAGCCCCCAAGAATACCTCGCTTCCAAAACCGCTTACAAGGCACGTTTTAAGAGGCAAAGGACAAAGGAGAACCAAAAAAAATACTTGCAAAGCAAGTTGCTTGAGGTCAAGTAGATTTGTCACAGGCCGCAGTTGTGTTTGCATGTCGGTCATAAAAGGAACACACTTTATTTGGCATGACTGGTCCTTTTGGTGTGACATGGTATAGCACGGCAAGGGCAGAAGTTGTGCCATCCGTATGTTGTCAAACGAACTTTGGCACGAATTGCACGCGAGAACACTCTTTCTTCATTCATCTTTCCCTTCTCTACAGTGTGAGAGTCATGGTCATGCTTGACTTTGAGTATGTCTTCAGAGGTGGGGGGGGGGGGCACAGGAGAAAAGGCACGGTCGGGAAGGATGGAAGGGACAAGTTGCAAACGTAGCCCTTCACTCGGAGATACTAGCACTACCTCACTATGTCATCATAGACTATCATTCGGCCACGTCCTGTCGCATATGCATGTGTCTTAGAAGAAATACGCCAATGATTCATCGATTGAATTCTGCACTGAATTGCAGTCAACAACAGATCAAGCCTGCTGTGCACCATCGCATCCTTGTCTCGCAAGCGCCAAGACAATGGGTAATCATCCCGGCTCCAAACTACACGATGTGCCCTTGGGAGGTGCTCCCCTGTGGTGCCACACGGGGCAGCCGGGCCACGTCCTTGTATGCAAACCACCCCAGCCCCCCCCCCCCCCCCCGTTTTGAAAGATACTGGTCCCGGTGGTGTGCAGGACCATACTTGGTCTCACTCAGGCCGCAAAGTGGTCCGGAGTTTGTTTTGTCCCTAAACAGTGAGGGTGTAGGACCAAGAAGTTGTTGTGTATCTCACTCCATGACCCCGGCGGCCCCTGAACCCCCCCCCCCCTGCCCCGAATTTTTGACACATAGCTGGGGGGGGGGGGTTCGCAACGCGACCCATTCCATTGCCCCCCCCCCCCCCCCGTGTGCGGCGCCTGCTGCGCCTTACGAGTAGGTGTGATGTGGCGTGTATGCGCATGTGGATCTGTTTTGCCCGCCTGCCCAACGGTTTGAAGGTGCTGGTGATCATTGCTCAAACAACAAGTTCCAGATGCAACTGAGAGCCAGATTCTTTGTTGAGTCCTGGTGGGCACAACGCCCTTGTCAAAACAACGCGAGGTGGCGTCTCTGCAGCGTTTCGAAACGTGGCAGTTTCATTTTCTGGTTGTCCCTGACAATGACGAGTTTGTCCCGCCATTTGGGGCTGGGGATGGTATTTCGGGGATGCTGATTACCGTCCTGCCACCTGTTGCCACATGTCTGGCTGTCCAGGCGTGCAGGCCAGCATGCGTGGACCCGGCACTGAGGTGGTGCCCCTCCTTGTGTCTTTTGAGGGTGGGTGTAAACAACACCCGTGTCACAACAACAGCAGGCGTCTTTCCCGTCATTTTCAGTGCTTTCACTGTTGTTCTCGCAAGGGGGGGAGGGGGAAGGGGCTGTGCTAGAGATAAGGGGTTGTGCTGGGCCCCAGCCAAAAAGGGGACACAAGGATGGCTCCATCGCACTTTTTGGGATTAATGGGGGGAAGTGGCATTGCAGGGGACCAACGGCCAGGGATGCATTCGAAGGGGAAGGACCTCAGAGGCGCCCCCAGCAGCGGTTAGGCAGGCGGTTGGAGGCGGTTGCCAAAGCGGTTGGGGACCATTACTGTCAGTTACAAATGCCATTGACACTGGCACTTGCTGCCAGGGACAGTGGTTGGGCATAGGCTGGGTGCCTTGGAGGGGGGGGGGGGGGGGGGGTAACCTCCTGCAGCCCAGATGGGCTGTTTGCGCAACAGGAGCGGGAGCCCATCAGGGGCAGACCAGCCGTGAGGGGGAAAAGCACACATGGTGGACAGCCGGGACAACGCGTGGAGGAACAGGGCACCTGGGCCTCATGCACACAGAAACACAGCGAGGCAGGCTATGAACGGCCTATGGACAGAGGCGCGTGTGGACAGCAAAAACAGTCAAACGACCCCGGCAACAACCAGCACATCCTCAATACGCCAACTATTGGGCGCTGCTGACGCGCAAACGGCACACCCGCCACATTCAGCACAGCCCCAGCACACCAACTACTGGGCTCCGCGAACGCGGAAACGACACCAGCAAGAGCACCGGCCGCAGCGGCCGACAGAACGCAGCGACCCGACGCAACATGCGGAGGGAAGAACGGGTGACTGTCCAGGGCCCCGTAAAGAAACAACAACCCGACGGAATGTCACACAGGGGGTTAACCCCCCCCCCCCTTCCAATGCATCCCTGCCAACGGTCCACAGGATACCACAAGCCTTGGGCACCAACTGGGTTTGCTTGGTGTGTGGCCCACCCTAAGGGGGGTGGGATGGTGTGGTGGGGGGGGTGGGGGGGCACCATAAAGGCTGACTGTGTGTGCGGCTTGGTACTCCGGTGTACGGACGTGTGCGCCTTTTGAGGAGGGGGTCCTCCACTTCCGGATAGGGGGGGTTGCTTGGCCCCAGGCCAGAAAAATTGCGAGAGGTGGGCAGCTGGTTGAGCCACCTGACAGCCGGGGGGGGGGGGGATGATTTTCACTGAGATTGGGGGGGGGGGCGGGGGCAGAGATGCATTGGAAGGGGGGGAGCCCCCCCCCCCCCTCCTCCAGGGCGCCCAGCTTATGCCCAGCCACTGTCTCCCTGACAGCAGGTGCCAGCTTTAACGGCGTTTGTAACCGACACTAACCGCCCCCAACCGCTTTGGCAACCTCCTCCAACCGCCTGTCCAACCGCTTCTGGGACCGCCTCAGAGGTCCCTTCCTTTTCATGCACCCCTGGGGGGGGGGGGGGGGGGGCACGCGGGGCGTATGAGGGCGACGTTGTGTGCCTCAAACGGGCATCTCATTTTTGGCGGGAGGAAAAGTTTTTGGGTTTGGGCAGTGGGTGGTTTGGCCTGGGTCCGTCCGTCACATCACCCCTAGCCCCCCCCCCCCCCCCCCTCCGTTGCTCAGCAAACCCCCCGGGCCATTCAGTGGATCAGGGTCGTCCCGGTCCCCGTGCCGCGCAGGCCGTCTGCAAGATCGCCCCCGCCCTCGCCGCCGGCTGCGCCGTCGTCCTCAAACCGTCGCCCCTGGCCTCGCTGACCTGCGTCCGCTTCGGCGAGTGCGCCCTGGCCGCGGGCCTCCCCCCCGGCGCCCTCAACGTCATCACCGGGGGCCCGCCAGGGGGGGACGCGGGCCACGCCCTCGTGGCGCACGCGGGCCTCGCCAAAGTGTCCTTCACCGGCAGCTCCGCCGCCGGGCGCGCGATCCTCCGCGCGAGCGCCGACCTGCTGCGCCCCACGGCCCTCGAGCTCGGCGGCAAGGGCTGCATGATCGTGTTCGACGACGCGGCCCTGGACAGCGTCGTGGACTGGGCCATGTTCGGGATCTTCGGGTGCGCCGGGCAGATCTGCTCCGCCAACAGCCGCCTCCTCGTGCACCGCAGCGTCGCGGCGGAGCTCGCGGCGGCGCTCCGCGCGGGCGCCGGTCGCGTGCGCGTGGGCGACCCCCTGGACGCGGCGACCCAGATGGGCCCGGTGGTGTCCGCGGCGCAGCAGCAGAAGGTGCTGGGCTACATCGCCGGGGCGCGCGCGGCCGGCTGCGCGGTGTGGCAGGCGGAGGGGCAGCTGCCGGCGGACCCGGCCCTGGCCGGGGGCTACTTCGTGCCGCCCACCGTCGTCACGGAGGTCCCGCTGGACGCGGCGGTGTGGCGCGAGGAGGTGTTCGGGCCCGTGGTGGCCCTCAACACGTTCGACACTGAGGCGGAGGTCGTCACTGCCTCCCCACTCCATGTCCTGCTCTCGACGCAGTCCCAAAAGAGGGCGTCTAATTCAGCGCACCTGACGCCTGAACTACAGGAGCCCAGGGCTATCCTGCAGAACCCAGATTTTTTTTTTTTGTCTAGGACAGCCGGACCACCAACCGCCAACCGTCGGCCAACCGCTGCCAACTGCCACAACCACCACCCACCAGCCGCCAACTGCCGCCAACCGCCAACCTTTGAAGTAGAGCAGGTCCCGTGACCATGAAGCAGAGAGCGTCCCGGGAACGTTTGTTTCTGTTGGCGTTACGAACCCTCTTTCGTTCCCCCCTCCCCCTAAAGGACAGCCCCGCAGGAACACGCTGCTGTCCTAAGGCACTGGGTGTCCGCGCCCCCGTAAACTGGAGCGGACGCTGCGAGCGGTAAAGACTGGCTTCACGCGTCTTGAGATGGCCCCCCAACCCCATCCCACGTCGACGCAGTTCAAAGTACCGCAGACGTCGTTGTGACCCCGACCCCCGCCTCTTTCTCTTTCTCAACGCCACGCCCCCCCAGCCCCCGGGGGCAGGGCCGTGCGCCCAATCGTCAGTCTGCCGGGTCGCAGGCCCCCTGCCGAGGGTGGCCACCCTGAAACACCATCGGCAGCTCTGTGATCATTGGGCCCGGAGCCCGGCACAATGCCCTGGGGCATCATCCGACCGACTGACCGACCGACCGACCACCGTGTGCTGCTTGGGGGGTCTGCTGGCAATCCGCCTCCGCTGGCAGCGTGCGGCACAAGGGTGGGGCGGGGGGGGGGGGGGGGGCGGGGGGGATGCTGCCCCATGGGGGTGGGGGTGGGGTGGGGGGTGGGGTAGGTGCGGTTGGAGCTAATTGCGGTTGACCGATTGTGGCCCCTGGGGGTAGGGCATTGCGGAGGGGGGGGGGTTGGCGTCGAACGCAGAAAATCACCTCAAAGAGAGGTTGTTAGATCAAAGCGCAGCTGCGGGCGTTGTATACCCCCCCTTTTGGGGGTCATTCGTGTAGCATACCCCAAGGCATGATATTTGATGTCCAACCCCTTGTAAAATCATGATTTTGCCCAATAAGACGACCCCCCAATGGATTTTTTGATTCTGAGGCCTCTATCCCCTGAAACTGGATGTCACTTTTTTGGGGGGGTGTCAAAAGTTTGTGTGAAAACTTTGTGCGCAGAAGGGTTTGAACGAGGGTCAAATTGGGCAGAGATTACCGGCCGACCGGCGCGGCTGGCGGTCGGCCGCCTGGAATTCGAACTGCCGACCTGCGTGTCGGCGGTTGACTGCATTGCCATTGGACCATCGCTTGTTCTGTTGGTAACATCTTTCCCCGCTGTTGATAGCCGAGTCTGCCACTGAAGAAACCCAAACTGTGTGTTTCTGTCTGCCTGCCTGCTTGCCCGACTGACTGTCTGACTGACTGCTTGCCTGACTAACTGACTGATTGGCTGACTGTCAGCCTCTCTTCGAGGTGCACTGCCAAAGGCAATAGAATTTCTGCCCCACCCCCGTGGGGGTGGGACGTTTCTTGGGTCCCTGGGTTTTCCACAAATCTGAGGTCGGTGGCCAGTTGCTGAACAACTTGCATCTCCCGGGGGGCGGGGGAGAGGGGGAGGGGTCTGACCCCCCCCCCCCAAGTGATTGGGCCAAAATTTTCTCCTGGCCTTTGGCCAATCAAAAAATTTTTCTCCGGCGCCTTCAGCGCAAGTCACTTTAGGCCAAAAAATTTCTTCGGCGCCTCTTGCGGCTGTGACACCCCCGAGTCTTTAGGGGTCCCCCCCCCCCGCCCGAAGCAAAACTCTGTGGGTGGTTCCCTCAAATCCTCGCATGGCTAAGCACGTCCCCCCGGTGCAGCCGCATGCCCGTGCCATCGCACAGGCCATCGAGATCGCAAACGCCACGCCGTATGGGCTGGCGGACGCCGTGATGAGCCGCGACGCCGAGCGCTGCCGCCGCGTCGCCCTGGCGCTGCACAGCGGCACCGTGTGGCAGAACTGCTCGCAGGTGATCTTCCCGTCGACGCCGTTCGGCGGGGCCAAGGAGAGCGGCTTCGGCAAAGAGTTCGGCGTCGAGGGGCTCCGGGAGTACCTCTCGGCCAAGACCGTGACGGGCACTGAGAGCGGGCACTCGTGGCAGTGGTACGGCCCGCCGCCGGCGTGAGGGGGCCGTGCGCCTCGTGCCTTTGCGAGTGGCCGTGGGGCGGCCCCCGCCGCGACCTGCGCATGGGGCCGAGGCAGAGCACCGGGGCACCGGGGGCTTGCGATCGTCAGACGTGGTGCCGCGGCGATACTGCGGCGGCTGCAAATGCAGAGTTGATCCCGCGTGTGCGGGCGGGGGCCAGGTATTGCGGCGCCCACAGGCGGCGTTTGCCCGCCATGTGCCCCCCCTGGTAGCCTGGTGAGCCCCCTGGCGCGCACTGTGTCCCACGCCGTGCAGGCCCTGGGGGTCTGCCGGTGGGGGCCCGCCCACGAGATCGCTCTCCCATGGCGGGGCCGCGAGGGGACGTGAGGCACAGTCTGATCCCATCGGCTTTGCCACAGCACGAATTGGGGTCTCGGGGCAATTGCTCGTCCGGGACGGTGTCATTGCCAGTCATTGACCCGCAGATCTCTCTGGCGTGCTCCGGGCGGTGCGCATGGGCTGCGGAGGGGCGTTTGGGTGGATGGACGAACGGGCGTCTGGACCGTGCGGATTGCGATGCGACTCACCGACAACGTGGACCCCCATGGGCGGCTGCTGTGCGCTCGTTGTACCCGGTGACAATGGGGCGGTCCGGGCCGCAGTGCTTTGTGGCAGAGGCGTCGCACAGAGCACGACTGTGATCGGCAGTGGGTTGTTGGCAATACTCATGGCGAGTGCCGGGCCCGGTGCCCAGATGGGCTACGTGTCGGGTGCGGGGCACGATCCTCTCCTCGCATGCTCGCAGGGAACAGCATTGCTCATTCCGTGCCAGTGTCCTCTGGTGTTCCTACCGCCGCCGGTTCCGCGTCCAAACCTCGCCCCATGTCCGGCATGGGGACCTGGGCCTGGTCCGGAATCAACCCCGTACCCTCACTCTCCCTTTTCCTCCCCCCCCCCCCCTTTTGCATTCTCACTGGGGGATTGGGGGAGGTGGGTCGACGCCGTTGGAAGGTGACCGATCGCGGCTGCAGGGTAACCAACAGTGGTTGGCAGGTAACCGTTGGTGGCTGGAGGGAAACCAACGGCGGTTGGATGGTGATCGATGGCGGTTGAAGGACAGTTGGAGGGTATTCGACAGCGACAGCGTTTGGCAGGCATCACACATGCACACGAGGCAGTTTTGTTCCCCAGCTAAGGGGCCCTGGATGGGGCATTGCTGGCTACATTGCCTGATCCAACTGAGACACTTCCCACGTGGGCGCAGGGCCCCTTCCTCGGCTCTGGGCCAAGTTGATCCCGCGTGTGAAGCGCGTCGATGTCGTCGCTCTGGTACAGAGCTCTGGTGCCGAGAAACAGATCAAGTGCGGCCCACGGAGCAGTGCTATGGAGGGAAGACTGTGGTACAACCCCCGTACGCCCTCAGACCAAGTGTGGCTCGCCAGCACCGCGGCATCCCCCCCGGGGATGCCGTGGAGGGGGAGACGGGCCCAAAGGGCGTTCCAGGAGCGATGACCAGCAGTTGGCACAGCGGTTTGCGAGGCGATATCTGGCAGGTACGAATCGGTTGGAGGGCCGCTGGGGGCGGACGGAAGCGGTTGGCGGTGCTGACTTTGACAGGGGGCTGTTGTTTGTCGGTGCTCGGCAGTCGTATGAGTGATGACATGGGTGCAAGAAGCCATTTCTTCTCAGCAATGGGGACGATGAGGATTGCCCTCCTTATATAATATATATAGATATATATGTATGGCTTATATCAACTCTGCCCCACTCCTCCCCATCACCCCCCCCCCCCCCTGGGTCTAGAGGCACCAGGCCCGGGCTTCCTTGGTCGCTGGAAATACATTCCCATGTGCATGGGTGAACACCGTGGGCAGCCCATTTTTTTGAGGAAAGGGGCCTTTGGCCTCCTTCCTAAATATTGGCACAATTGCGTATCGCTGAAATCTGTACTGTACTCTGAACCGGCAATCCCACCCACTGCAACTCCGAATCAACCATCAACTGCCAGCCCATCCCCAAACTCTGTGACTCTACCCCCTCTGACCCCCCAGAACTTGACACTGATTGCATCTCCACAAGCCCAAGCAGCTACCAGATTGCACTCGGTGTTGGGGACATCTCCCTTTCAGTGGTCTGATGGGAATGGAGGGGTGGGGACAAGGTTGAGATTAAGGTTGAGTGCCTGAGGGGATCTCTCCGGCTCCCCTTAACATGAAGGATTTGTGTGACCACATCCAGGGGGGGGGGGGGATTGAGGTCCGCAATTTTTCGCAATTTTCCGCAATTTCGCAATTTTTCGCAATTTTCCGCAATTTTTCGCAATTTTCCGCAATTTTCCGCAGTTTTTCCGCAATTTTTCTCCCTTCCCGATTTTCTGACTGCCTCCCCACGCTGGTGCAGAACAGTGAGAAAAATTTTTTTTACTATGCCATTCACTCTCTAATGTTTCCAGGTCATCAAATTCTGACATAGGTTAGTTGGTAGTAGCACCAGGGTCTAATTTCAAAGGTCCTGAGTTCAGACCCAGTTGGACACATTATTTTTACCTTCGCTTTTTTGGTCTTTTTCATGCCTTCATGTTTGCATGTTTGCTTTTTCTCACAGTGTGGGACAGTTTCAAAGCGGCAGCACAAATTGGACGACAACATCCGCCGCCTTCGGTTCATGCTGCAATTCCACGGTGATATCGAGGGGCCCCTCCTGTAATTGTACTGTCCATGGACTATTTGTTTCAGTGAAATTCTGAGAATTCTGAGCCACCTGTCCAGAGCTGTAGCACCTTGAGGGTTCAGGAGGGCCGCTTACGACATCGCAATTTTCCCGCAATTTTTCGCAATTTTCCGCAATTTTTCCGCAATTTTTCCGCAATTTTTCGCAATTGGATTCGACCCCCCCAGACCGCAATCCCCCCCACCCCCCAGACCGCAATTCCCCCCCCCCTGCCACATCTCTCTGATACAGGTTGCCTTTGACTGTTGGGAGGGGGGGGGGGGGGGCAAACCTCTGACTTAATATCCAATGCCGCTCTCAATGAATGCGAAATAGCTCCAGCACACGGTGCAAGAAGACTTAGACATGGGCCGTTAGCTTGGTTTGTGTTCACCACAAACTGTGCAATAGGCTTGAGCAGTGGTGCCTTATCACACACAATTCACTTGAGGAGACAGGCCGTGTAACTCTGTCGATTGGGTTTTGTTCGGGGTGGGAATCATCACAGCAGTGATCTACATTAGCCGGACCCCAACTATGTGCGTGGGCTTCGAAACATATGGCTGAGAAGTTTTGTGTAACAACAGGAAGCCTTTAAGAGCCGAAGCAATTGCATCGTGGCGTAGGCCAAGAGAAAATGAAAGAGGAAGGGAAATCACTCGGGCAAAAATCTCTGAGAAATTTGAGGGTTCCAATAAAGAAGAGAATGGCTGTTGTGTATGTGCACATGCTGGGAGAGCTGCAGGCAATTGACAATGTCACATACATAGAGAGGGGAGACATAAGGTATGAAGGAGGAGAAAAGGGGAGGCCCGGCGGCAAGGGCCTCCTAGGACCACGTGCCCGTGGCATGAGCGTTTTTCTACTGGGCCATTGGGGTGGTGGTGTGATTAGGGGGACAATTTTGTTACGGCGCGGGAGGACAAAAATGGGGTGGCTCGGGTGGTTTGCAGGGAACAACTTGTGCGCCACTGGCACATGTAGATGCTGACATGTAAGATTGTAGTGTGCAGACATGTCGGAGACAACAACAAGCGGCTGCACGAGTTGGTTTAACGAAGGTGACACCCACTCCTCAAATGGGGGTTTGATGCCTGGTCATGGCGATAGAACCACCCCCAAAAGGGTGATAAAACCACCCTTAGAACCACCTTAGCGGCTTCATTAACCGGCATAGAACTGCCCTTCGGAGACAAAAAACCACACCAGGTTTGTTTTATCCCAACACGACCACGACATAACAAAGCAATCCAAACAGTGCATTCAGCCAAACTTAAAACAGTGAGTGTGAGATGTTTGTATAGTTGGAAATTGCTTGCTATCAATGGATCGTCTTGGGACAAACAATAGAACAAATCTTGTGCCCCCAGCTTATGTGCCACAAACAATCACCACAGTGTATTGATTTGCTCTTGGTGTCTGTTGTATGGACCTTGGCGGTATAACGTTGTGGTCATCGTAACCGCATCCACCAATGTACAACATTACTTCTTAGGAAAAGGGAGCAGCATTCGGAGCATAGATAGATCCAAGCGCCGATTTTGACGGAAGAGCCGTTACAGTTTGCATTTGAAATTTAGACTTGGAATCTGTAGAAAGGGGGCCTACGTATAGGAGCGGATGGGAAAAAACCCAAAGTATTGCACAAAGTTTTATAGAAATGCAAAAGCATTCGTTGCTTCAACAAGCAACACCTAAAGCCTTTTAGTTGATTGACAAAAATTCGCAAGATGCGAAACATGGCCGACCAAGATGTGATACATGGCAAGTGTCATGTGTGGCAGCACTGTTCATAGACATAGCATTGGCATTTGCAGAATTTTGGTCGGAAGATGGGCCGTGCTCGGTAGAATATGTAATCGTTATGCCGTGATTCGCACTCCCTGGCATTTGGTAGCTCTCATGCCATGACCGTGTTGGCGACAATGACACTTAGGCGTTTGGCGATTTTGCGGCACCCATCCGCCCTTCAATTCACAAAATGACCATCCAACCTGTGTAAAGCATGATTTAGGCCGTATTTATTGGGTTTTCACCTTTTTTGGGTATGCGGTGCGGGGAGGGGGGGGGGTTCCCAAGGGATTGGTACACAACGTGCTCATGTAGTTTCTCATGTTGGACAACTCAGAACTCAAAGTTTCCGAAACTTATTTTCTTGGTATCATTCTCTAAACTAGCAAACTAGTCACGTATGGGAGCCATTGGTTCTCTTACCCAATGTTGAGCTCCATCCTTCTCCGTCTACGATGGTAATTCATTTCTTTGCTCTGCTGCGCCCAAAAATCGCGGTCATAGGTTTGTGGTGTGTATCTTTCCCATGCTGTCTCCGCCTTCACATGGTGTTAATGACCGTTTCCCGCGACAAACCGTTCTTTTACTTGACTAATATATCCTTTTGTACGACGAATCTGACTGATCTTGGAAATCTTACTTTTGTTGGACTTCCCCTTGGGCTTCTTTCGCCCCCCATCACCCTTATCGTGTCATTGTCTTTTTTGGCTCCCTTTACTGTACTGCATATCTTTTGGCATACATGTTCTCTTCATTGGTTGCCCACCTCCACACCTCAATTGCCAACGTAAACGAAATGCTGTCTGTGATCATGTCATTACCTACCGGACAAGAGGCAACACTTGCACCATCCATAACGTACTGCATTGATGGTCTCAGGTGTACGCGGTTTATAGGCCCACGATACTTTGCGCATGTACTGCAATACCCGGGCTTTGAATACCAACCATGCAATGTGCTTTTTCAAAAATGTCCCAATCCACCTCAAAGCGCAAAAGACGTTTTACATCTTGTGATTGGACAACTGTCCAAATTTGCTCGCTTCGATGTACGTGCGTCGTGAAACCCTACCTCTAAACTAGAAGGTTTTCTGGTTTGCCTTGCCTGTGTTGATGTTCCTGCTTGCTGCGTTTTTGTTTATTGAAAACCTTGATAGATATTGCCAAACTGCAAAATGACAAAGAACAAGTACAAAGCAGCCCACATACCGGATCAAAAGCAAAGTCAGGAGATAATCCTTCCACTTCAAAGCATAAGTAAGTAGCAAAGAGGGGCTGCACAAAAGGCAATGCTGGCATAAATACAAAGCTTCAGTCAAGAAAGAATAAAACAATTGATTTTATATGTGAAAACTGCCATCAGTCTGGCCCCAAGGATAGTCCCATGCACTTCATGTGCACATTTTGACATGCAATGGAGTTGGTTAAGTATTTAGGGCAAGTAGGTTGGGCCAGACACAGGGTACGGCTTGGCTAGCATGGCCAAGCAACTAAATTCAAAATCAGTTAAAAAGTAGGCCCACAATCAGTAAATGAAACATTTGAGTATAGGGGTGCTGAGGTGGGAGACCACTAGGCTTAACCTACAGGGCCCAAGGCATTAAGTGCCTATTTTATTTCGGTATAACCTCCATGAAGGAAGATACCTCCGCTTACTTGAGTGGTAGGAGTGAACTTCATGGGGGCGCTAGGGTTATAACCCTAGTTACTTAGAAAAGTGTACTTAAAGCTTCAAAAGAGTGATAAAAATGGTTAAGTGTTAGTCTTCATTATTTCCCAAGGATTAGGGGGGGCTTGGCCTGGATCAAGTACCCCAAGAAAGACATGGCAGTGACTTTTTCTTACTAAAAGCATTCGCGTGACATTGTACCGGACACAGAACATAAATATGACAATAGGATCACACACTGTCGACCAAATTCTGAACGGCAGTGCTGTGATCACTTGTATGCTGAGTAAGTCGCGGAGTGATCGCGGATTTCTGAATAGGACTCACTTGACCTACGTGAATGAAAATAATCAAACAAGAAACAACGAATGCATGAACCGACATTTTCAACTCAAGTAGCACACATAAATACCAGGTCTCATAATATAATAATAATAGCATAATATTTCATGAGTTGAGCAATGCTTGTTGACACACATGGCATACACACAAGTCAATGCATGAACCATTGAGAACATATGTGTGATTGTTTTGCACATGTTGCCTTTCATTGATATATGCCTTTGTTGTAATAATTGCATATTGCACTCCACTAAACCTCTTCATGCATGTGAATATTTACAAGATCTTTTGTGTGAATTAAAGTCCAAGTTGTGTTAAGCATTGTACACATACAAACAAGATACTCAAGTCTATCTCTATGATGCCAAGAGACTGTAACAAGTCTAGTAGGATCCATAGAAGGGTGACATTCTCATTTGTGAAAAGCAAGGAGGAAAAGAATGCAAATAACTCTGACATAAAGTTAGTCTAACGTCCAGTGAAGTGCATGCACAACACATCTGGATAGGAGTTCATTGTCTTAGAAGGGTTGGCCCTACCTCTGCCCGCGGTTCGGGCAAAGCACAAGACTCCAATACCCACTCTTTGAGAACATTTTTAGGAACCTATGGTAATTTCAAAAAGACTCTGTAGCACCCGGTTAGTTTGAAAACTACTAGGTGGCATACCTTAGTTCATTTCATCTACTTGGTTCTTTTGCGTCCTTGGGCAAAATCTCCTTCTTTTTTGACCCAAGACCTCCTCAATGTGTCTACTTCAAGTATCTCAACTTGTTTTGTGATGTTTTACAACATAACTAGGCCATTTGAACCAGGTCTACCAAGGTAGTTTTTCATGGTCGCAAACATGGACATTATGGAACCTGACAACCAACCTATCAGAAAGTCACCAGGCGGGTTCACAGTAATCAACCGATGAGGAGTTGGCCCTTTGGGTCTTTTCCTGTGGATATCATTAATTTACGATAAAAACTAACTGTCCATGTATTCAGTTTCCGTTCCAGTGAGATTTTTTTCTCTCATCTGGCACTGAAAAGTCAAATCGGACCAAAAGCTGAATTGATAGACAATTGGTTTTTATCATAGATTAAAGAAAACCCGCGTTTTAGCTTTGACATCTTCAAGAATTTTGAGAAACGGGCCAAATGAAAGTTTGAAAAATTGTGGATGCAGCACAGCAAGCGGCGGCGCGACATTCAACAATTTCACGGAATTTCGGCCAAAACAACTGGTGAATGGGTATTATTTCACGTTTTAAAAGAGGTTACCGCCGGTATACCGGAAATACCGGTCACCTCCACAAGCCCACAAATAAGGTATGCAACCGGTTGTGGAGGGGACCGGTAGTACTGGTATACCGGCGGTAATGTACAGGTAACCTCTTTAAAAGCTGCAATAATCTCCACTCACCGGTTGTTTTGGCCAAGGTTCAGCAAAATTGTTGAAGGTCGCGCCGTCACAAGCTTTGCTGTGCAACCGGTTGCCAATTTTGTCTTCCGCTCTGAAACATAGGGGAACAAACAGTATGGCTTGCGTAGCCAATCTGTGTATTTGTGGGCTGTTGCTCATTTTATCCACCTCTAAAGTGTTGGGGACCCCCAAAATGGCAGCGGTTATATCACCAATGTGCCCACTATTGATTTTGTCACCCACTCTGAAGCATAGCAAATCCCCAGTTGGAAAAAGTCATGTAGCCAATCATCACAATCAACAACAAAAACATTCCTAACTAGTTGAGCTAAAAAAGCACCCTTTTGATGAAAAAAAGCACCCCGTATTCTCACGAAAAAAAACCCTAGGGGATAGAAAAGGTTGCCGGAAAGGGTGGTCGTATTGGGCCTCCCGGACACCCTTCGCCACCAATCAATAAAGGACCACGTTGATTGCCTTTTGGTGGCGGACCTCCTCTTTGGCAGCTGTCCTCAACCCTGGACCCAAAATCACCAGAGATGCCTACAATGCATCACACACGTGTGGGCCCGGAGGGCTTCGTACTGCCACGCCCCTCCTTCCGTTTGCTACACAACGCGGGTGGCCTAACAGCTCTTCGTCCTGCAAATATACCGGCAATCACCACATCCGTAGTAGCGTTGGCCTCCGTCATACCTGACATCCCAATAAGTCTCCTTCATCGTTTTCCATGGCCCAGCGTATGCTGTGCCCACCTCAAACGAAATGTGGGAGTCCATAACCCCAACTCGAGCGGCCACACCGAAGCATGGGCGTCCATACCCCCAACTGGAGGGGCCACACAGCTTTGATGATTCCTGAGTCCCTATCCCCAACTCCAAGGGCTACAAAAATATGTGGGTTTGAAATCTGTGGCCAAAAACCGGCGTTCGAAATGGGACTACCCCCCCCCCCCCCAAAAACCAAATCTCATTGCAAAAAAACCCTCAAAATTTTCCAACCCCTCCCAATTCTAACCCAAAACCCTCCCATTTCGGACCACAACCCCCCCAAAAAAATTACCCAAAGACGCCCCAAATGATACCCAAATACCCCCAAGCCTCACCAGAAATCCCTGAATGTTCCCCCAAGATCCCCGATTTCTTACCAAAAAAATACCCCCAAACCTTACCAAAACAAAAACCCCAAACCTTATTGGGGGGGTTTGTGGTTAAAAAACAATGGGGTGGGTTTTTTTTTGGGGGGGGGGTACAAAAAAGGTTTTTGTTGGTAAGCGAGGTTTTTTTTTGTAAGAATTGGCATAAATTGAGTTTTTTTTTGTGCAAGAATGGGGGGTTTTTTGGTACACACCACAAGAAAGCCTGCTGCGTTTGAAACGCTTGTTTTTGGCAGTTGCTTTGCCACACACCTCCGTAATGCAGTATCCTCCAATCAATCTATAAGAGGCAGAGCAGGGAGAGGATGAGGTGCAGGAGACAAAACATGCCAAAAGCCGCAGAAAAAAAAAGATGAACTGTTTGACAGCAACCAATCCCCAAAGTGTGACTCTGCCAGGTTGCATAATGCAGGAGATGGAAATTGGATCAGTGCAGTCAGTGGGATAGATAATGGCTAAGGGTAAGGCAGGGGCTACACCTGACCACTGGGCATAAGACCACGTAAAACAAGTGCCAATGGGCAGCTCATCCACCCTTCCTCCATACTTTACAGTCAGGTTGACCATCTGGGAGCAACCCAAGGACGTAAAAGCCTCAGCAGTGTCTGCAAAAGAGCCATTGTCAGAACGAGGAGGTGGGCCTGACAGCATATTTTTCTGTGTTGCACCAGCACCACAATGAAACTGCAAACAGGTGCCTAAAAACATTTCACTGTATTGTGATTGTAATGTGTCTGCCTGGGAGGCGCTTGGTTCCCTGATTTCTGGAACCAGCGTTTACTGGTGACCACCAACACATGAGAAAGAAACACAATGAGAGAGGAACAAATTTGGAACAGAACAACAGCAACAACCCCAGCAAAGCCCAAATCCCTCACATACTGTAGTGTAGCTTTTGTGGAAAAAGTGGGCGGTATTGCTACGTAACCCCTGCGCAGTGCCATGCGTGGCCACACGTCCTCCCAGTCGGACCCCCTGTTCCCTGATACCCTGTGCACAGGCGGTCTTACCCGCGGGACCGAGCGCGGGCTGGATAGCCCAGCGACTGACTTCGGAATCAGGGATCCCCCGTCCACGTCGCTGGCAGGTCAAGGTGTGCCTGGGGTTACGATTGCATGGCCTTCTTGTCGTTCTCTCGCCATTCATGGGGCAGCAACACCTGCTGCAGGCAGCCCAGGCAAGGCCCTCACGGCCTCATATCCCCTCAACGGAAGCAGACAGACGCAGGGATGCATTGGAAGGGAAGGGACCTCAGAGGCGACCCCAGAGGCGGTTAGGCAGGCGGTTGGAGGAGGTTGCCAAAACGGTTGGGGGCGGTTACTGTCGGTTACGAATGCCATTGAAGCTGGCACTGGCCGTCAGGGGGACAGTGGCTGGGCAGCGCCCTGGAGGAGGGGGGGGGGAGACCTCCCCCCCTTCCAATGCATCCCTGGACAGACCCTCCTCGCAGACCTTGCGCACCGCGTGTCTCACGGAAGGCGTGCTGGTCCACTGTAGCCCCGGGCCGTGCTCCTCCAGGACAGGCGGCGCGTTCGCTGGCGCGTCGTGCGCTGGGCTGCCGCTGCTGCACCCTCCCACGAGGGCGCCCTCCGTGCGGTGCATGTGCCCGCCCTCCCTCTTGTGCACTGGGTGGGAGCCCCAACCAGACATGCCACTCGTGTCCGGCAGGGGAAACGAGTTTCGTTAGGAATCAGTCTCGTACCATGTACCACTCGGTAATATCTGCCACTGTCGCAAACACAACTCCGGCGGGACAAGTTGCATCCCCATGTCTGGCCCAGTAAGATCCAGCTCCTTTCTGATCACGTATGACCTGGCAGACGCCAGTGCCAAGTCTGGCCCCAACCCCTGGTCAAGTGTACCTTTCTTCAGCAAAAAAAAAATCCGGCCTGGACGACTAAAGTGGGGGGGGCATTTCGCGCCAAGTCAATTCGCGGTAGTAACTTTCGCCGTGGGAAATTTCGCGGAGCCCTCTGGATTTTGTGTGGTACCCCCCGCCAGAGTCCACAATGTGTACCGCTGGTGTGCGAGAAATTCGCGGAGGACCCCAAATGTTGGGTGGGAAATTTCGCCGTCAATTTGAAACGCGAAATTTCCCACGCGAAATTAAAGTGCCACGAAATCCCCCCCCCCCCTCGCCTGTACTGCTTTCCGTCGTTGGCGGCGTGTCTCTCAGGAGCCTATTCCGGGCCAGAGGGAAGCAGATTGGGACCCGATTCCACAAAGAACACCCAATGACAGCACTTGCCTGTGCATATGCGCCCCCAGCGCACACGATGCCCCCTGCGCAACAGTACTGCCGGTGCTCGCTCGCTTCTTCGTCGTTGTGCCAAGCGTCTGAGATCGCGCAACGTCTGCCGGACCGCATAACTTTCCATCGGAGCCCGTCCCGCACTGTCTGCAGCTTCGCCGTTGTCTCCATCCTCAGGCGCCATAGTTCATTGCAGGTACGAGGTGCACTTCGCAGCAGGCGTACGTTCCTTCTCGCCATCCACAGCACGGGTGGGTGGGCTTTTAAGTGGTTAAACCCCCCCCTGTGTGACATTCCGTCGGGTTGTTGCTCCTTTACGGGGCCCTGGACAGTCACCCGTTCTTCCCTTCGCATGTTGCGTCGGGTCGCTGCGTTCTGTCGGCCGCTGCGGCCGGTGCTCTTGCTGGTGTCGTTTCCGCGTCCGGGGCTGTGCTGAATTTGGCCCCCCCAAGGGCTCAACTGAGCCCCCTGTGTGACATTCCGTCTGGTTGTTGCTCCTTTACGGGGCCCTGGACGGTCACCCGTTCTTCCCTTCGCATGTTGCGTCGCGTCGCTACTTGCTGTCGGCCGTTGCGGCCGGTGCTCTTGCTGGTGTCGTTTCCGCATTCGCGGAGCCCAATAGTTGGCGTGTTGGGACTGTGCTGAATGCGGCATGGTGTGCCGTTTGCGTGTCAGCGGCGCCCAATAGTTGGCGTATTGAGGATGTGCTGGTTGCTGCCGGGGTCGTTTGACTGTTTTTGCTGTCCACACACCTCTGTCCACAGGCCGTCCATCGCCTGCCTCGCTGTGTTTCTGTGCGGCCCAGGTGCCTTCCTCCACGCGCTGTCCGGGCCGTCCACTATATGTCCTTTTCCCCCTCACGGTTGGTCTGCCCCTGATGGGCTCCCACTCCTGTTGCGCAAACAGCCCATCTGGGCTGCGGGAGACACCCCCCACCTGATGCCGGTTGAGCAGGGGTTGCCCTGGCACCCGGTAGCGACGGGGTTGGCTGGCCAAGCCATCCCCTTTATTGTCGCTGCCTCCCATGCGCACGCTCTGCCATCCGCTCCATTCTGGTTCTCTGTTCCCGCTGTTCCAGTTGCCTCTCCCGCCTTGCTGTGCCCCTCCTCCTTGTCTGCTGTGCCCGCCCTTGTCCCTCCTGGTGTGGCTCCCGCGTTCTGTGTGTCTGTGTTGCTCCTCCCCCTGTCTGGTGGCGCTCCTGGGTGCCCATGTCGCGCACCCCCTCCTGTTCCACCCGCCTGCCCCCCCATACGAGGATTTCACTTCTCCATACAACGTGGACTGCCCCGTGCCCGGTTGGCTGTTCACGGCCCTGTTGCCACCCCCGTGGCGGGCACCTCCCGGAGCGCGGGGCGCAGCCCCCGCCCTTGTGGAGTACGTGGGCACCTTGTAGAGGGAGGGGGGGTGTTTGCTGATGGCTCGCTCGGCGTGCGCTGCATTTGGTGGTTGCTGCAGTGCTCGCACCTCATGGTTCCCTCCCAAGGGCTCAACTGAGCCCCCCCCCCCCCCCCCCCCCATCCCACCGAGACTGACCCCCGGGCCTCGGAGGTGACCCAGACCCAAAATTTGGCAAAAAATGAAAATGGGATTTTTGGAATCAGCGCGTCGAGGGGGTTCAGAGGAGTCATCATTTGCCATGTATTTAGTGAAAAAATTGACCATTTTCAATGCTCAAAAAATTGTTCGGCGCCAGCTTTCATAATGACTGATTAATGGTCGTGTCAATTGAGCCCTTTTCCCGACCCCCCCCCCCTCCCGCCCAGTGTTGGGGGGCTCAATTGCCCTTCCCCCCCCCCACCCACGCACTTGAAAACCCGACTTCCACAGGGGAAGGCTGTGGGCCAACAATGCTCCGGTGTGGCTTCCCCGACCTCTGGTACGGTGCGGCTGCGGCTCCCTTTCTTCCTCAGCCTCGGCCTGGGCTCGCGGGTTTCGCTCACTGTTCGGCGGTATGCCCCAACAACAAGCCTTGCGTCGCACCAGAGACTCGCATGTCATGCCATGCCCCGGCAACAAGCGAAGTGCTGCCAAGCGGTCGGAAAGTCCGGCACCGTGGCGGTTCTCGACTCCCAAACGTGTACACCGACAAAACAGAATCCTCACGGTTACCCCCCAACCGCCGTCAGTTACCCCCCAACCGCCGTCGGTTACCCCCCAACCGCCGTCAGTTACCCCCCAACCGCCGTCGGTTACCCCCCAACCACCTTCGGTTATCCCCGAACCACCATCGGTTGACCCCCAACGGGGCGCCGTCCCCAATCCCAGTCCCCGTGGGGCAGTCCGAAGACAACGAGAGAATGTCGTTAAGAACAGCCCAACGGTCCGGAATGGCAGAGGGTTAGTGGTCGTCGTACTGAATCGTCGGTGTAGGCGCCGTCGCGGCCGGAGCGAAGGCGCTGCCCTTTGGTCGCGCCGGAAGCGCCTTCCGCGGGGTCGACAGACGGTCTCCTCATTTCACGGTCAAGAGCCCAGAGGCGCCGCGCGCGCGACTGCCTGTGGCACGACCGGCGCCGCACGAGACCCTCCGCTCTACTGGACGCCGCAGTCCACGCACAGGGCGTTACAGGGCACCACTTGGGCGTCCACGACCGCCGCGCTCCCGCTGGACGTGGGCGGGGCGCTGTTGGTGGGGACCCACGTGAGGCTCTGGGCCACCTCCGAGTTCGGCGTCAGGTGCAGAATGAAGAAGGACTTGACGGCGTCGTAGAACGTCTCCGGCCGCACGGAGCCGTGGTCGCCGGGGAACGTGATCGCTTTGTACGGCCCTGAGGACGGTCGCGGGTTCGGGGTGGGTCCGCCGGCGGGGCTGCCCGGGGGCGCAGAGAGGGGCCGCTGCACCTCCGCCGGCAAACACGGCGGTCACCCCCCACCCACCACCCGCTACCCATACCCCCCCACTGACGAGGCAAACAATACCAAGCGGGTTGTTCAACATAAAGACCTACGAGGCTATCTTCAAACCGAATGGTGTGTCGAAAGCGAGCGGAAAGGAGACCACATTGAAAAGAAATGCCAGGCAGCTGAGGTACTGCAGCCCTGTTTAGTGACTGGATCGAAAAAGTCTTCGTAAGAAATGCCGAGCTCGTGCACAAGGCGCACAAATCGGTGGTCCTCATTTTGGACCGTTCAAAAACGCACGTCAACGTCCAACATATTCAAAAGGTGCCGTCTTCTCGATGTGCATTTCATCCTCCTGCCACCACAGGCCACTGCTGTGACGTAGCCCTTGGACCGGCTGTCTTCCGCCCGTTGAAACGGGCCTTCACGAAGCCGCCCCCCGTGTCCAGCGAACACTAAAGACCTCCAACAGGACCGAACAGGAGTGTTCGTTGGAGACGCCGTTCGGTCCCTCATCATTTCGGTACCCAAACCCGGTGCCTCATTCATCGGGCCTCAAAAAAAATTACCGTCCGAACGGAAGTGTTCGTTGGACAGGGCGTTCGTTGGAGACCGGGGGGAAGGGAGTGTATGCGGTGACCCGGCGGATTGTCGCCCCGCCCCCTCTCCTGCCGTCTCACAAACCCCGTCCGGTAGGCGGTGCCCAACGCCATCCACGACTACCCCCCCCTCCCCTCAAATCTGGACCCAGGCACACCCTCAACGACAACGCTTTGGGCTCTGCTCAGCGCGGGTGTCAAAAAACCGGATGCCAAGGGCAGGGTAAACAGGGCTCGCTGCAATGGAGGGGACAGCGCCGCGGTCAGGGACAGGAAGCTGTTTTTTTTTCTTATTGTTTTTGACTTGGAATTTCTTTTTACTGTTTCTGACTTGCAATTCTGGGACTGCGAACAATGCATTGCCGAATCCCCACGCTTACACCCACGCTTACACCCACGCTTACACCCACGCTTACACCCACGCTTACACCCACGCTTACACCCACGCTTACACCCACGCTTACACCCACGCTTACATCCACGCTTACACCCACGCTTACACCCACGCTTACACCCACGCTTACACCCACGCCTACACCCACGCTTACACCCACGCTTACACCCACGCTTACACCCACGCTTACACCCACGCTTACACCCACGCTTACACCCACGCTTACACCCACGCTTACACCCACGCTTACACCCACGCTTACACCCACGCTTACACCCACGCTTACACCCACGCTTACACCCACGCTTACACCCACGCTTACACCCACGCCTACACCCACGCTTACACCCACGCCTACACCCACGCTTACACCCACGCTTACACCCACGCCTACACCCACGCTTACACCCACGCTTACACCCACGCCTACACCCACGCTTACACCCACGCTTACACCCACGCTTACACCCACGCCTACACCCACGCTTACACCCACGCTTACACCCACGCTTACACCCACGCTTACACCCACGCCTACACCCACGCTTACACCCACGCCTACACCCACGCTTACACCCACGCTTACACCCACGCTTACACCCACGCTTACACCCACGCTTACACCCACGCCTACACCCACGCTTACACCCACGCGTACACCCATGCTTACACCCACGCTTACACCCACGCTTACACCCACGCTTACACCCACGCTTACACCCACGCTTACACCCACGCTTACACCCACGCTTACACCCACGCTTACACCCACGCTTACACCCACGCTTACACCCACGCTTACACCCACGCTTACACCCACGCTTACACCCACGCTTACACCCACGCTTACACCCACGCTTACACCCACGCTTACACCCACGCTTACACCCACGCTTACACCCACGCTTACACCCACGCTTACACCCACGCTTACACCCACGCTTACACCCACGCTTACACCCACGCTTACACCCACGCTTACACCCACGCTTACACCCACGCTTACACCCACGCTTACACCCACGCTTACACCCACGCTTACACCCACGCTTACACCCACGCTTACACCCACGCTTACACCCACGCTTACACCCACGCTTACACCCACGCTTACACCCACGCTTACACCCACGCTTACACCCACGCTTACACCCACGCTTACACCCACGCTTACATCAACACCCATATTCAAACCGCACCGACGCCCACATCCAGTCGGTCGGCCTGGAACTGGTGGCCAAAAGCACCCCAGAGACCACAGAATACAACCAAACGTATTGAAAACACACTGCGTGGTACGACGGCAGCACCCGGCGGCCGTGTACATCCTTCTGCAATCGGGAGGCAATGCTAAAAATGCTGATCACACGGGGGGGGGGGGAACCAGCGAGCACAACCCATTGATTGTGCGGTGTGGAGAAGGCTGCCGCACCCAAACCCTATCAGACATGCACTGACCCCCAACGCCATCCAACCACGCTTCTCTTCCTCACAACTGAATCCGAAAGGTGCCGCTTCTTTTCAAACATTTGCATTTCCGCGGCCAAGACGCACGTGTACACAAAACGTGATGCAACCGTTGCACGCCGATTTGGAGAGAAAGGCTTCCAAAACGACGACACAGATGCTACGCCGCACGCGCACCACCCCGAGCCATGCCATGCCCACAGGCACACACACGGGCCTCCACGCACAGGCGCGCACCTTTATACACTCGGGTCAGTTCATCATGATGCTTCACGCCGATGAAGTCGTCTTCCTTCGCATGGGCCAGGATGGCAGGCACCGTGCATTGCTTCGCAAACTCCAACGTGTTCAATTGCTGGACGCAAGAAGAGGCACCCATGGGGAGCAGCTGGAGTGGGTGCTGTGACGTGTATCCCCCGCTGGACCCCACGTGTCGGCCGCTTCTGTGTAGCAGGCCCAAGTTCAGGATGTCGGTCAGCAGCATCCCAAGCCACAGACTGCCGGAAAAGGCATTGGACCACTCCCGCCTTGTGCAATAGGGCGTCCCGCAGGAGGCAGGCTTGCACTAGAAGGGGGAAACGTGCCCCCCACCTCTTTGGGGGAATGTTTGCCCAGCGCGCTACCTTTGTATTGAGTATCCTATCTCTATCCTCACCTTGGGAAGTCCCCCAAGTAGAGCGCACTAGACCGCAAACCTTCCCTGCAAGGCACCTTGCATGAGCCGAAATATGAGACTTCAACAACACAAAAAGTCACTCCCACCACTTCCAACCCTTGCCATTGTCAGAAACTGGGTGCAAAGGACGGGCCAGATTCTTGGACACGGCGAGAAGGTACTCCAAATTGTTTGGTGAGGGGACAAAAACAGGCACGGGTGGGGAATGGTCAAAAAAAGACGCCCGGTGCGCGCCCGGCGGCTATTACTCCCCCTTTGGTGAGACGGTCAGCACCGCCAACCGCTTCCGTCGGCCCCCAGCGGCCCTCCAACCGATTCGTACCTGCCAGATATCGCCTCGCAAACCGCTGTGCCAACTGCTGGTCATCGCTCCTGGAACGCCCTTTGGGCCCGTCTCCCCCTCCACGGCATCCCCGGGGGGATGCCGCGGTGCTGGCGAGCCACACTTGGTCTGAGGGCGTACGGGGGTTGTACCACAGTCTTCCCTCCATAGCACTGCTCCGTGGGCCGCTCTTGATCTGTTTCTCGGCACCAGAGCTCTGTACCAGAGCGACGACATTGACGCGCTTCACACGCGGGATCGACGTGGCCCAGCGCCACGCAGGGGGCCCCACGCCCACGCGCTGCACGACCTTCTGCAGATCCCGGGGGACGGCGCGTAGTCCCTCGGACGGTCGCAGTACCCAACGCACCGAGCGCTTTGTGCCCTGCCGTCCCTGGCCCTCGGGGCGCGGGCCGCTGCACAGATCTGGCAGAGCCACCCGAAGCAGCGACGGGGGTGGCGGTGTATTGGAAGAGCGGGGGGCGGGGGGGGCTCCGACCCTGAAAACCTGTGCTCCCCCCCACCCCCAAATGGCCCGCTTCCATTTTTTCTTTTGTCAATTGTGTTGTATCCCACGACAAAGTCTGGGGCCGAGGGGGGGGGTCCACCCGCCCTCCGACCCAGACTTTGTGTGGGATGGGGTGTGGGGTTTTGTGGTAACGGCCGACGATCAAAGGAGGAGGGGGGGCTGGGGGGGGGCATCCCCCCCCCTCCTCCTTCGGCCGTCAGCCATTCTCATACATCCGCTGGGGACGGGTGACCAGAGGGAAACGTCCCTCGGTTCCCTCTGTGGGCGCCAACAACGCCATCCCCCCCCCCCCCCCGTGCGGTACGGCCGGTGCGCGCGCCGTACGATGCCGCCTTCAGAACGCGCCCGGCGCCTGCGGGCGCAGGCCCAGGCCCCAGGGGGGGCGGGCAGAGGGGCCCAACGCTCGCACCTTCGGAAGCACCTGCACCGGGCCACAGGCGCAGGGGGGTCCCCAACCGCCGCGTGCGCTTTCCGTTTTGCTGCGGCTTCAGCCCCTTTGGCATCCCTCGCGAGCCGGCGCCGGCCGTGCCTCACGGGAGGTCTTTCCCAAAGACTAAGGGCGTGTGGAGGGGGCGATGTGGGAAATGGAACACAGCGCCAGGGGGCTCCGCGTCGCCGTGTGGCCCCCCCATCGGTGGTGCGCAGCAATCCGGGCATTTTGCCTCCTCGAGAAAAGTAAGGGTCGCTTGGCACGTGCGACAACGCACGGGGGAGGGGGTGGGGGACCGGGGCTCCTTTTAAAGGGGGGCTGGGAGGGTCCAGCCCCCCCCTCCCCCGTCTCAGTGGTGCTGAGCTGTCAGAGGCCCCGAAGGCCCCGAAGGAAACTTTTGGTCTAAACTCATTGGCGCCGAAGGCGCCAGAGAAAATTGTTCATTGGCCGAAGGCCCCGAAGAAAATTTGGCCCAATTTTTTAGAGCCCCCCCCCCCCCCCCCCTGTGTGACATTCCGTCGGGTTGTTGCTCCTTTACGGGGCCCTGGACAGTCACCCGTTCTTCCCTTCGCATGTTGCGTCGGGTCGCTGCGTTCTGTCGGCCGCTGCGGCCGGTGCTCTGGCTGGTGTCGTTTCCGCGTCCCCCCCCCCCCCCCAGCGGTGCTCAGTTGTTAAAAGGAGCCCCGGGTGAGACCCAATCAAAGTGACCTCAGCGCAGGCGCAGGGGTGGGGGGGGTGGGGGCGTGCATTCGCGCTGCACCGGCAGCGGACCGCGGACCTTAATGTCAAACTGGGCCCTCTTCTTGATGCTGCCGCGGATGCGTTTGATGACCACTTTGACGGCGGCCTCGGGGATCCACTTCTTCCGCGACTTCACCAGGTCGACCATCACCTGCGAAGCGGGGGAGGCGACACGGCCCCGGGGGAGGGCGGGCGGGCGCCGCTGGGGGCCTGCAGCGCAGGGCCGCGCGGGGGACCACACGGGGACGCAGCGCAGTGCACTGCACCGTGGCCTGCGCCCGGCGTCGGCGGGGCGCGGGGGCGGGGCATACCTTGTACAAGGAGGCGAAGGGCGAGTCGGCGCAGAGGGCGTGCACTTGGGGGTGCGAGGCGGCGTACATGATGGCCGTGACCGCCCCCATGGACCGGCCCCAGAGCCCCAGCCGCGACACTTTGGAGGTGCTCTCCAAATAACTGTGGCCACGCGAGGCAGTCGCATGGGCACCGCACGACAGGGAGACCGATTGCAGGGGCGGGCAGGGATGGACGGTTGGAGGCGGTTGCCGAAGGGGTTGGGGGCGGTTACTGTCGGTTATGAATGCCATTGAAGCTGGCACTTGCCGTCAGGGGGACAGTGGCTGGGCGTAGGCTGGGCGCCTTGGAGGGGGTGGGGTGGTACCTCCTCCCCTTTCCAATGCATCCCTGGGGGGGGCGGGGGTCCCCGGTACCGTGACATATGTACCTCAATCCCATCTCCTCATCGTGCTGATCATTTTGAACACAGATATGATTTGAAAACAACAATTCGGTGGGCGGGTGCGTGTGTGTGTGTGCGCGCCCGCACCGCCTCGTCTGTTTCAGAACTCCACAAGCGTTTGTACCCGCGGATCATATCCGTTGGGATGTCCGCGTGTCTCCGGCAACGGTCACCGCGCGCACCCAACACGGTCGGCCTTGGGGGACCAGCTCTTCCCGGGCAGCGCACACGATACCGGTCCCGGCTGCTGGGGTTTGGGGGGCCGGATGGGGGAGGTCAGGGGTCAGAAAATAGTTCATGCGTTGCACACCCATATTCGGATTCCCTATACAATTCTGAGCATTATGAGCCCAAACACACATTTGGCGTGAAAGCCAAATCCGCCCCCCAAATGCCAAACAAAAATTGTCGAGGGCCAAATGTGGTCCGGACCTCCTCAACGTTTTGGCGACTCCGGAGGGGGCGGGGGTGACCTAATTAAAAAACAGACAAAAGCAGACCAGAGGTAATGCACTCCACAGTCCGGCATAAAGTGCATCTTTATTTCGTTTATCTTTGTTACTCCGGAGGGGGGGTGTGTGACCTAATTGAAAAACAGACAAATGCAAACCAGAGGTAATGCACTCCACAGTCAGGCATACGTGCATCTTTATTTAGTTTATCTTTGTTACTCCGGAGGGGGGGAGGGGGTTCAGGGTCTACGTCCAGCCAACCCCCCCACCCAATGGGGACGCACAACAGAAGCGGGAACAAAGTCGCAGTTCCGGAGCCCTGGGGGGGGCCAACGTGGTAGTTTCGGTCGCCGGTGCACTGCCGAGGGCCTGGCGTACGGGAGTCCGGCAGTTGTCTTTTGAAAGGGATCCCCAGCCCCGACCCTTGGCCAGGCCCAGGGTCGGCCTCAGTGTACATCAGCGCCAACCGACCCGGACCATCGACCAATGCCGGGGGGCGGCCAACCGGCGTCGGTTGGCCGCCAACCGCCATCGGTTCAGTTCCAACCGCCGGCGCTGACCGCAATGCTGCCACCCAAGACCTCAGGCGGTCCTTCAGAGGAGGACGAGGGGGGGTAGGGGGGGGGGGGGTTGGCACAAGGCCGCGGGGGGGGGGGGGGTATCCCATTCCTGAAAGGCGGTCGCGCAGCGTTGAAGGGGTCAACCAAATGGCCCCCCAAATGTGGCAAATGGGCCGTCAAATGACGTGGCCCCACGCGGTTCGCGCCTTTGTCCTCTGGGATACGGTGGTGAAGGCATACGCCACATGTCAAGGGCTCGAGTGCTGCCCAGGCACTCACCCCAACGACAGTGCACACACGCGTGCAAAGGGACGTGGCGTGGGCAGGCCTGAAGGCGGAATAGGCGGAGGCCAAGCGGTGCAGAGGAGGGAACGGGAGCCTGTTTTTCGGTGAGAGTTTGGCTGGAGATGTTTTTCTCTGCATGCAAGCCTTGCCTTGTTGCCATCCATGCATATGAGGGGGGCGAGGGCACAGGGGGGGTCTGCAGTTCAATTCTAGACCCCTACCCCTGCGGCGTGGGAGGGGGGTCCGCGGGGGGGGGGGGGGTCGAAAAATTTTCTCCATTTTGGGGGCATTTTTGAATTCCCCGTTTCATTCTGAGCATTTTGAATATACACAAGTGGAATGAAATTTGGCTTTACCGCTCACAACAAATGAAAAACAGTACCATATTCCAACAGATGTGCCTCTGAATCAGCAAAAGCATCCCGGCCAGCAGAAGAAGACCCGTGGCACAGCATTCCCCAACTCATTGTGAGCATTTTAAATGTAAACAAGTGGGAGGGAATCAAGTGTGTTGCAAATTTTCCGGGCTCAAAAAAACTTCCGGGTGCCGTTGGCACCCAA
Source organism: Eutreptiella sp. 'Long Island Sound 2002' (assembly GCA_964036045.1). Taxonomy (NCBI): domain Eukaryota; phylum Euglenozoa; class Euglenophyceae; order Eutreptiales; family Eutreptiaceae; genus Eutreptiella; species Eutreptiella sp. 'Long Island Sound 2002'. Next base: position 173,893,259 of record OZ038380.1, read on the forward strand.
ATTGCCACTAGTATGGGTTGGGGGGTCCAGAGGGGGGGGGGGGGAGGTGGGTGGTTGGGTGGGGGGGGGGGGGGTCAGGCCTCACAAATAAGCGCCCCATGGGCGAGCGGGTCCAGGGCTGGGTAGGGGTTGCTGTTAATTTCGGGAGGGTCGCTGTTGCTTCATCCTCAGGAAATGCCACAAAAATAAAAAAAAACCCCCTTGATCCCCCCAATTATTTGTGTTTGTGTTGTGTCCAGACACAAAAATACCAAAAACAACAACAACAAAAATGCACTAAAAACACTCAAAACAACGAACCGCTTTCGAGGGGGCGAAAAAACAGGAAAACAACAACAAAAAAAAATCAGCTTCTTTTTTCACCAAAAACTGGTGACGGGACCACCAACTAGCACATCATTGAAAACGAAGGAGACTCGGGGGCGGCCTCATGCGGAGGGCACTGGCCGCCGGTTCGAAAGCAGCACATACTCCACAACCGCCTCCAAATCCATCTTCTCGTAATAGCCCAGCGACACGTAGTCGCCGTCCGACAGCCCACAGCCCGAGAAATCAAAGCAGAAGACGGAGATGTTGCACGGCAGCACGTGCTTGATCACGTCCAGGGCGAAGCAGCGGGACCCGGCGTTGCCTGTGAGGCCCATGCCGTCGCGTGCGCGTGCAAGGCCCTGGGCACTTGGGTGTGTGTGTGGCAGATGAGCCAATGGAAGAGTCGGGCGGGTTTGGGGAGGGGGGGTGTTGGTGCTGCCATCGTCGTCGTGGCCTAAGGCAGGGGCTGCCGCCGCTCTGGACTAGACCCATTGCAGTGCTTCACCGCCACAAGAGGGCGGGTAGTTCAGCCGTCATGCAACGGACACGTGGGCTAGAGGAACCCGGTGCCAATCCCGGGGGCAGGAGCGCACCGCTGTCCCGGGAGCGCGTCTGCACAGGCGCGCATGACATGCATGACCCGGTACGTGACAAGGGAATGCGCATGCGACATAACACAGGAGGGGCCTTCGTTGGGTGGGACCCCTTCCAATCGGGCCACGGCTTAGCGTTGCCCGGGCGAATGACAGCCTGGGCTCCTCCGCCTGACCCCACCCTCCCACCCACATAAGAAAATTTTTCCTTGGGAAAAAATGAAAATGAAAATGAAAATGAAAATGAAAATGGAGGTCGATTTAGGAACACAAACTTGTTTTTTTTTTGCCTCTGACCCCCTCCCCCCCCCAAAGTAGACGTGAAAGTCGCTGCTAAGCCGTGGCCTGATCCCAATGTGGGGGATGCGGCCGATGATCCACGACAACAACGAGGCTGATCCTGTGCATTGGCCTTCTTCCGGCGCCTCGCACGATCGTGGGCCCGCGGGGGCGCTCCGGAGGGATCGGGTTGTCGGGTTGTCAGAGACCGGCCCCCGTGCCCTGCGGCCCGAGTGCGGGGCTGTCGGCGGGTGGGCCCAGGGCCTCGCACAGGGGGCAGGGCCCCCCGGGTCGTGGGCTGCCGCAGATACCGCGGCCGGACCACCTGCCGGTCCGGTCCCAAGGCCGAACGGACTGTCCTCAGGCCCCATCACCGAAGCGCTGGGGGGGGGGGGGGGGGGGATGTGTTAGAAACGGGGGGGGGGGGGGTGGGGCGGTTGGCAGGGACCCGCTCCGCACCAAAAACCTCCGTGAAGTGCCCCCCGGAGGCCGTCGTGGGCGGCGTTCCGCCAGAGCGAGGAGGCCACTATGCCCTCCGCAGAGGCACGAGAGGAGGCATGTCCCAGATAGCAACGGCCTCGTCCAGGCCCCACGGACCCAGGGATGTATTAGAAGGGGGGGGGAAGGGGGGGTTCTGAAGGGGGGAGGGGGAAGGGTTTGGCTGGGACACCCCTCCTCCTTGGGTCCCCCGATGGGCCCCCGCCGAAGGCGGGCCGAAAATTTTTGGAGCTTAAATCCGCTTGGCACCGAAGGCGCCGAAGTAAAATTTTGGCTGTCAGCCTCAAACATTGGAAGGGGAGGAGGTCCAGGCGGGGGGGGGGGGGGGGTGGGGTAGCCCCCGTCCTCCTGCGGTGTACGGCCGTTCTAACACATCCCTGCGCGCGGGGGGGGGGGGGGGGGCGTCGGACCCGATCCAG